>CM060846.1:15685000-16285000 GCA_030762175.1 Metallyticus violacea | reverse complement strand
TTAACCAAATAGAATAAAGAAGATGACTCTCTTTTCCACAAATTGCGCTGTTATTTCACCGACAAATTTTCAATAAAAATGCTCGTAGCTGTGACGGTATTGTTTTCTGAAAGCCGTCACCTGTTAATGAGTCTAAAAGCGACTGTCTGAAGTTTGTAAACATAACTCCAATATAATTCATAGTGAGCAGAATTAATGTATCACAAGGAAAGCAAAGATTTTGTGCCGAGGACAAAAAGCGAATTTCTGGGAGTTTTCAGAAAAAACGGGAGCTCTTTTATTTTAACATCTAAATGTCGATCGCTACAACTATTCGCGGCGATGAATAAAATGAATTGATAAAGGAGCAAAGTATTTTAGGGACTTAAGCCAGGCCCAGCGCTTTGCCGCCTGAACTACAGCGGTGTGTAATCGAAATGTATATACGTAGTGATTTGTACTAGCTGAAAGTAATCGAAGTAAATTCCCGACTTGAGTTACGACACTTATCAATGAAAGAGTTGGGTTTGTATTTTTTTCCAGTGAGGTGATCCGAGAGGCACTCAAATCTTATCTAGGATGTTAAGACCGAAACACATCCAAAAGATGTTGTGTTGTTTGGTAGGGGTAGGGGGGGTCCCTCAAACGTTTGCTGATGAAATGTTTGGAATCGATTGACAGTGTAGGATTAATGAAAATGACTCGACTCGTGTATTGCAAGTTTAATAAGAGAGATGACTAAATGGGTTACATTATTGAAAGCTTTAAAAACCACTGACATGTTTGTTCATTTATTATTATATGGAAAGTTTAGACATTTCTCTTTTTGCAGTATCAAGCAATGTCTTATCTTCAAACCTTTTAGGTTACCAGTTCCAGTTATTTTACTGATGTCAGAATTTCAATTTATGTTCATTTTCAGTTGCTAGCTGTGCATATGCACCAATTATTGCATTTCTATGTTTGCGATAAAAATTCCCCCTTCTGAATGAAATAGGTTAGAAATAAGACCTTTCTATTCTTTAAATCGCAATACTAATGGAAAATCTCTGGACTCAATTACACTGCACCAAAATTCAGTTATAAGTAATTTACTTACCTCTGAATTCAATAGTGATATCCGTCTTTTCTCTACACACCTTGTCTCGTTCAAACAAACAAAAGCACCAAAAATTCGAGTATAATTCCTGAAGTGAACTTTGTTGACCTGTAGTGATCTTTGATGGCAAGCGCCACTTCCAAGCATGCGATACAAGTACCTACACAATCTGTGACTAAACGGAGCCCTGTAATGAGCAACTGAAAAAAGAATATTACCATTAAATTCAGAGATAAGTGAATTTTGATGTGGTTTGTTTGTTAGAACTGGAGGGTTTTCCTTGTAAATAGGCCACGTAATGCAGTGTGTTATTTTGCTGCATATTTTTTCAAATATTTCTGCAATAATTGGGCATGTGAATAGTATCGTCTGCTCATGTACAAATATAAGAGATTTTGGTTGCAACACAAGAAAAACGTTGAGCTGTTCATTATAAAGGTGATAATAATGTGAACCTTACAGGGTAAGCATTAAGAATTGATCCGCTGTTTCATCGATCGATTAATCTCTCTTCTACCTTTAAGTTTATATTCCAAAATGAAACAGAATCCTATCCATTTCTGGAGTAAATATATAATTAGGTTTTCTACCTGCATACATTTGCAATCTTGTCGTGTCACCTTTTTCACTGCTCGTGCGCCTGAAATTGCTTTTAGTCTACTCAATGAGAGTCCGGTTTCCGCTGCCTACAAGCAACAAATTCCAGCTATTTACTTTGTAAATTTGCACTGGATTTCGATTGCAGTTTTCTTTATGTGGCACCACAAGTCTGATGAAATATTGATGTTTTACTTCCCTCGGGTAAGTGGTAGCCCGGAAAATTAAACTCTCATGCTTTCAATTATTTTACATCCCCATACAAATTTTGACCTCTTTGGTCATTTTCTTCTAAAACCTGAACTTTCTATTATGCCGTTCTTGCAGGTGTTCCTTATCTCCCTGTCGACGCTGGAAAGCTTTGTCACTTGTGTCTCGTTCCTACCGGATGGGACAGGCAAGGGAGTTTTCCAAAATAAGGTAACGCAGTCTTTTCTAGCGTGGTCGTTCTCCTCTTGCTGTCCGCTGGTACCACGGGGGTAACACTTTTGCCCATTCTTCACCATTGGTAGGACCCTTTAGCCCAACCCAATGACTTTGGTATTATGGAGGTTTATTACGGTTCGCTCATTGCATTGTAAAGCTTTTAAGCTCCTTGTTTTGTGTACCTGTGATAAAAACTTCTGTGCTGCAACACTTTTGAGGTTACTGTCAAATGAGAGTAACACTAAAGGTCTTTTAAAGTGTAAATTGAGATGTGGAAAATGTATTTGCCTGATAATGAATCACTTATTTAAACACTTAAAATGGCTTTCATACAGAGCACTGAGTTAGAGTTAGAGTTATGTTGCTGTACATTATTGTGTGATCCAGTGTTAAGCTTTTGCCATGTTAATCAAGTTTTTTTTATTGTTAAATGAAGCACAATATTTGAAAATTATCTTCTCCCCCAAAAGAATGTTACTTTTCTTCAACCACATCCTGAGGAATTTCTTTCTAGAAAACTTCCTAATTTAACTCTTGTCTAGGCATCAGCGCGAATTGAGCATTATAAAGAATTTAGTAGCACAAATGGAGGACAAGTTACACTATTGAGATCGTACAATTATAGCATTTCATAACCTGATTTAGTTAATAAAGTGTTTTTTATAAATTATTTTCATTCTCAGAAATAAGACTTTGATCATCCACAAACGTAATTGTTTTTATAAATTATCCTTAATATTAAACGTATTTAGCATTCTTTCCCATATACTCCGGGCTTCGTCTAAATACCAAGGGTGCCAAAAAATGTACACACACTTTCACAGTAGATATCTATTTAATATATTAAAGTTGGACCGAAAAGCAACAGTAATGGGTAGTATGATGTTCTGTAAACAGATGTGTTTCACATACATTATGATAGCGTTGCTATGTGACAGGTAAATCAACAATGAGCTAATGAAGTCAAGATTATCGTATGATGTTCTGTAAACAGACGTGACTGACATTATTTTATGCTAGCGTTGCTACAACAAAATGGAGTCAAGATTATCATTTGAACAGCGGAAAGTAATTTGAAAGTGATATTGGAAAATAGAAAATGTTATTGAAGTTCAAAGGCAATGGAGACGTGTACAGAACAAAACCGCCAACGTGAGTAACAATTGCACGCACTGGAGACAAATTTGAGACTCCATAGTACCGTAGAAAACCAGCTACAGTGGCAGCACTTCGGGAAGAAATTGAAATGGCATGTGCTGCAATCGCTGAGGACACTTTCGCACACGCTGCTCAATCAGCAGCTCAACGTACTCAGAAGTGTATCGACGCCGAGGGTGGGTATTTTGAGCAACTGTTGTAGCTGTAAAAGTCTAAGATAATTAGTTCTCATCATTTTCTGTTTGTATGAATTCAGTTTGGTTATTTTAACACAGTTTTTTTTCTTTGCTTAAAGTGTGTATACATTTTTGGCACCCTTTGTATATCATAAAAAAGTCAGTGACTAATTGGACCCTTGTCACACACCGGTCTGCAGAAAGATTCTTGCCATCCTTTGCCCATAAATTAATCCTTGTTCCTTCACATAATTCCATAATAAATCTTATCAGGTGATTTGCGGTACGGCTCGTTGAAACATCATATGCCATAGTAGCTGTCTGTCGACCTTGTCGAACCGCCACGGGTGGCCGAGGTCGTTAAGATGCACACTTGTGAGAGGGATGTCTGGGGTTCAATTCGCGCCAGGACTGTCCTTCCTGACGGATGATTTTTCCAGATTTTCCTCAGTCCTCATAAATGGCAAATGCCGGGGAGGTACCCTAAAAATGCATGGGACTGGAAAGCTTTCTTTAAAAAAATTCTTTCCCAATTATCATTTCATCGCATGTATCATTGGTGTTCACCGCCTGTGATGCTCGGAAGTTAAAGCGGGCGTTAAACAAAAAGATCTTATCGAATGCTTTTACATAATCGATAAACAACAAATGCAACTCTTTATAAAATCTCTGTACTTTTTTAATTCACTGCACAGTACACTATTCATGCAGCATCTCCCCATTCTAAAACTGATTTCTTAATTGACAGAACAACTTTTGTTATCTTTTGTACACCTGCTGCTATATGCATATATTTTGAACGTTTTATTTGTTAGACGCATACCTCTATAGTTGTTGCAGGTTGTTCGATCTCCTCTCTTAAAAACGCTATTTATTAAGGCCCTTTTTCAAGGCGTTCACATTGATTTCCACGTATTATCCAAGAATTGTAAACATCTGCTTATTATTTCTTCCGAGGCACAGTTCATTACTTCGATATTCATATTACCTTCCCATAAAAAGTACAATTTTAAAGCTTACGAATACCATTTTGCTTGTTTACCGAGAGCAGCAATGAGAGTGCAAACCAATAATAATAATAGCTGAAGCCTAGTTTATTTATTTAAGGACGCTCTTTAATTTCCTTGGCTATTAGTGTCCCAATAATTCAGCGCGTGAAAGAGTCGATAAATTTTGCTCAGAGTTCTCCTTTCAGGCTTGAGGTTCTTTTACGTGTCGTAAATCTATAATATGGGATCAACGTGATAACTAAAGTATCATTTAATTTGTTAACAATAGCAATACATTCAGATGTAATAAGGTAATTGGTACAGTTGTGAAATGCCCTTTTTACAGCCAGGCGTTGTGATGACTGAAGTTTTTTTTTTTTTTTTTTAAGCAATGCATTGTACGAGGATGTTATTACATGGATAATACAACTTATAAATAGGAGTATTGATTTGAAAAATGTATTTATTTCTCAACAAATAATCTCCCTGTACACTGAGACACTTATCCCACCATTTTCACCAGCCCCTGAAATCCAGCAGGATGAATTCTCTGGGCTGCTGCTGGAACTCGGTGGCAACTTCTCTTTGCACAGCTTCGTGGTCGGGAAAATGTTCACCCGAAAGATGGAGTTTTAAGTGAGTCGAACAAACGGATATCACTTGCAGGAAGATCGGAGCTGTACGGAGGATGCTCGAGGACTTTCCACTTGAAATTTCGCTGGGTCTTGTTTGTCTTTTTGGCAGTAAGAAGAATCGCGTTGTCGGGCAAGAGGAACATGCCTTTGGTGACTAGCATTCGTTCTGGTAGCAATAAGTTATTTTGTGTTGTGGGGCAGCATGCGTGGTACCCGAAAACTTATGCTTTCAGTCATTATGAGGAAGGCCATGCCACGTGAACAATCAATAGCAGTTGCTATAGTGTCTAAAGTGATCCTTCTGTCTCCTTGGATTGTCTTCAACTGGTTTCAAATTCGCATCTATGGCAATCTCCATTCGTCTTCGATAAGTGTCCGCCTTTCAGAGACCTTCTGCACCCACTTGTACACAGCTCGACTTCACAGGCACTTCTCACTGTGGATGGGAAGCATTTCTTTATGAATATTCTTTGATTCCATGCTTTTTGCCCACACGAGTAGCACAATGGAGCTCAGATAGCCGCCATCTTGCAACTGGTGTTTCGCTATTATAACCATCGATTGTGTAGAATGCCACCAGTTGTCACCGATTGATGTTGCCATCTGGTGAAAATAATCTCAGGTGCCTTATTTAAACACGTAGTACTCCAAGTCAATGTATAACTTACTTAGTGACTTACCCTCGTGCTAGTTAGGAACGATATAAAAAAAATCGCATTATTTCACTGTAAATGTAAAGAATCTACCCTTTCCTAAATACAAACAAACACGCAGCGCAGCGTTATTCATAAATCTACTTTTATATTTAATGGGATATTTAAAATTCGTTTCCTTTAAATACGTATGCAATTTCTGCTAAGTTCATAATCGTATATCGTTATTTTCCTTTTGTTTCTCATACAAGACTGAGCTATGATCAGGAGTATTCTTGTGCAGAAAGTCCTTGCAATTCGCTATGAACTTGCTTCGTGTGAGTACCAGATCTGCGTTCTAACGAGCATGGCACGTGAATTTTCATCTTTTTACGCATGAGCCCCGAGATTGCAGTATTTTCCAAACTTCTTTCAAAGAATGCAAGTAATTAATAAATTACACATTTCTCTATTTAATACATTGTGTGTACTAAGGATGGAGATGCTGATTTTCACAAATGTGATTTTTGTCTTCTGCTTATTTTTAAACATGAAAATACAATAAGTTATTTTTAAATTTTTCACAAAATAGACTTTAAAATGTGACACTGAATTTAAATTGGTATACTCCCCCCCCCCCCTATTATACTGCAAACTACCTTGTTTCCTTTCCTTAACATAAAACAAATGCTGAATTTTGCTTAGTATTGGCTTTCAATGTTTGCAGTAATGTACGTTTTTATTAGTTACTATAAGTATATTTAAAAGCTTTATAATCTAAGCGCCTAGGTTGTGTGTTACTGAAAGTATCGCGATTTGTTTAATTTCTGAACCTCTTTTCTACATGCACAAATAAAACTTGTTTAAAGGTTTGAAAAAATATGAAACACAAATCTTCACTTTAGTAAGTTATCTTTAATGCAAGTACGTTTTTCTTCTCCTAAAATCATTATTTACACGATCGCTAAAACCCTGTTTAATTAAAACAGCACAAACTCTTAAATCCATCTTTTCAAAACGCAGATTTCTTAAATTCATATAACCATGTAAATCAACACGGAATTTGAGCCTCTTTTCGTCTATTTTAAAATTTGAATGCGAAATATCTTTACATGCTATGAGCTGGTGGTTGATGAAATGTCTTGTAGATTTTATTAAATATGCCCACGAGGGCTATATCCTGTGCTTTTCTTTTGAAGACAGAACATTTAAGACAGCCTATCATTCGTTTCACCGTGGGCAATTATATGGTCTTGAAAATCGCTGGGCCCCAGAATGTTTTTATGTGTTATAAATTCCCAATCAAAGGCATCAATGCCGCCTGGATCCTCCCGGATTTGATTCGTCTAACTGGGATCTAGAAGTCTGGCCTTTATTTTAATGGAATTTAGCTAGGTGATTATCTAACAGGTAACGTTTCAAACAAAGATAAACAGGTTACATGAGCGTATATTTGACACAATGTGGAAAACGCACAATGCAAAATGTTACATATATTAAATAATAAATCGCTTAGGTGAATGTCATAAAAATAAGACTAATTGGTGATATTTATTGGCTACGAGTGGAGATCGAATCTTATTCATGATAGCACAAAAACATGTATTAGTATTGTAATTTCAAAAGAAAATCATGCCAATTATGTAATATTTCATTTAGTTTACATATTTTCACAGCTATTTGTTTGCCTTAGTTTACATTTGAATTAGAATATTTTAAAACAAATATTTTACATGAACAACAAATATCCTCCTAAAAATCTGTATTAGTGTACATATATTACTTAACGGAGCAGCTGAAATTTTGCACACTGGTTCCTGACAAAGCATTTTATATCTCTCTTATTTAGCATAAATATATAAAAATAAATTTCAGTTTTTAAAACAATTAATCAACATTAAAAATTTAAAAAGCTAAAAATAAATTTATTTACATATATATATTTTGAACAAAGTCAGTTGTGGAGGTCCTTATAAATCGAGCATTCCTGGACAAAACTAATGAGTATTCTTAATCTTCTATTGTCAAAATGTAATCAAACGCCATAAGATTACTGCAAATAAAATTTGAGTAAAAAGAAAAACATGTAAAAGAAGTTTAGGTGGCAAAATGCTTCAGAACTATTAAATATATAACAATTTGTTTGACGTTACGTGAACGTGGCTTGTGTGCTAAACTCCCCCCCCCCCCCCACAAAGTCTGCAGTGTTTTCTAAACTGCATTTGTGCTTTACAAAAAATTAAAGCGAGGGAGGAGCAATGTTTGTGAACTTTAGCAACACATTAGATTTATTTTCATTAAAATTAAGCTAAGATTGATTAAAGATGTTTTATCTGTGTCAAATGAGGTGATAAGAATCCTTGAATATAGGGTTCCGAGGAAGGAACAAACATTAAGACTTGAAACTGATTCTTGCGCAAAATGCGTAACAAGGCAATGTTAAGGCGAATTCTGTTTTTCAACAACCACGCATCTAAACTTATTTTACAAATGTTTCCTTTCATGTAAACGCTTACGTTAGTTAATAAGGAATACTGATTTCCGGTATTTGTTTTTTAAATGTGTCATGATTGCGTATATTCGGTTCAGATCCCGATCAGGAGGGTAATTCTTGTAAGCAGGGTCCATATTTCTAGTCAGTTTCATTGTCAATTACTATTCTGGAAAATGAAAATGACTAGAAAAACAAAATTTCCAGACTTCACCTCAACTTCAACACTTCAACGTCCTGGAAATCTTTAATGCAATGAAATATCCACTAATCAAACGCTGCTGGTATTGCCAGAAATCTATGGTAGGCAACGAATGTTATAACTAAAGGTGCGTAACACGTCACCTGGACCACCGGCTTTTCCTTCACCAGGACATCTCGCCCAAAACTTGCGCATGCACGAGAGCTGCACTGCATGCCACTGCACGGGGTAAATATACCAAATGTTCTTTCTTATTGTCGCTATCAGCAGAAAACATTTTCTATGCCGCAATACATGCATCACTATTACACACATGAACCACCTTTTTCTCACATTTTCATAAGTCAATAATTGTCAACAAATACATATATATTACTGTATTATAAGCTGCTAATAGAACCACTGAGAGCCCAGTAATAAGTTCCTTCTCATGTCTTATGTAAACTTATTTACATCCTATATTTTAGTGCACTAATTCTCAACTTCAAAATCATTTTCATCACAAAATTGGAGTCAAAAATTGCATGGGAGAACTTTGGCAGCAGCTACATTTTTACGCGGCTGCACAATCCCTCTATTGCTAACATGAAGTAACATCACAGACAGCACATCTATGCGTTTAAATTCTAGGAATTCAACTTCAATGCATTTGAATATACTGACAATAATCCAATGAGCCCATTAGTTCAGAACAAGATTAAAATATATGTATTTGTTATTTCCGAAGTGCTGCTTATAAATGAAGCGAAACACAGAACTAAATGTATTATTCATAATCTCAAAGCATGCGAATATTTTCAAGAATTTAATATTATTTCTTACTTCATTAAATTATTCATCTACAGAATATTCCGCAAGCGATATTGCAAGTCAATTACATATTACATGCATTATTTAAAACTAACGTGAACTCAAACTAACCTTAACTCGAGTTACAGGCGCGACTCCTCCTCCATTCGTCCAAATGGCCCGCGTAAGACTGTGATTGACGTGTGTCAACAATACAAAGCGCAACAATAAAACAGGCTGCCTGTCCTTACGTCATAAATAACTTACGACCAGCCCCTTTCACACTAGGAAATAGTAGGTTCCCGTCACCCAAGGCTAAATTCCTCGGCCAAAATTATTACTTCTCACTATTTACCTTCATAAAACATAACGTACATCACAAGAAACGGATTGACATAATTACGCCTGGGATAGTGAGTATGGAACAAAAGCAGAGAAAATGTGTGTGTCGTGTTTTTTGAAAAATTGCTTCTCGCACTAAACAACACAAGCGACAGTTGAGTGGCAGCTTACCTAGGTGTCACTCTTCGTCATTAATGGCGGTCGTCTCCTCCCAATCTCTTCGGCTATGCAGCTAAAGTATTGAGGGGATTTTCGGAATCGATTTCATCCCAGAATTTTACAAGCGCAGAAATGGTTAAACACTACAGAAAGAATATTTTAACAATTTTCAAATACATATATTTTTTCTCAAATAACTCTGTATATTACGGATTATATACATCTTTTTTCATCACACTGCACTTGTTCCAGTTCCGACACCATCCTTTGTATTCACTTTGAAGGTCGTCCCCTTCTTCAATTTCAGTCCATTGGGACAGCCCTAAATATTACTTATACTCGAAGTAAGTTTATGTATGGTATCGATAGAGAGAGCCGATTGGCAATATCTATTGTCAAAATACTTCATTACATTTTTAAAATGATATTCACAGAAGATATAATGCAGAAAACTGTGAAATACCAAAATTACTTTTGGTCACGCCCACTATGACGTACCACATCAACCTCTCGCATTCCAGCCGCTGCGAGAGATTTGTCTACCTTAGCGTCATCTGTGAAGGAAAAGATAAACTACTTAGTCGGGTACCAAACGTAAGGTCAACCGTAAGGTAGCGTTAAAATACACACTTACCTAATGGTAGATGTATTAAAAACGGTAGCCGGTCATTTGCGTGCCTAAATACACATTTGTAATAATAATAATAATAACAACAACAATAATAATAGCTCCTCAAATCCACTGCTGGGCTCTATAGATAACAGTATTTCGGAATTTAAGAGTCTCTTTAATGTTTCGTATTCTAATGCGTGGGCGATTAATATCTGCAGCAAACATAGAACCTATCGTTTCAACAAATTGAATACTAATTTATACCACTGCCACGTTGCCAGAAATCAGAGCAACTGTAATTTCATTAAAAGCAATCGTTATATTGATTGGTGCGCAGTGTGGATATTTAGTACACTTACAAATAATGGCGTGCAAAAGGCTACGTCTATCGTGATAAAATTGTGATCTCCCAATTTCCGTCACTAACAGAATTAGATACGCTAAGCAATAATGACAGAAATTTTAAACTGAAACACGACCCTTAATTGGAAGTTGTGGAAATGAAAATCCGTTTTTTCTAACTGAATTTATTTCCTCGCCAGTTACAAATTTTGCTGATCAGCTAGGTGTGCATGCTGGGGGCTACATTACGACTTAAAGTGAGTAAATTAACACAGTGTGATTAATAAAATCCATTAAATTAAATATGAAGCGGTATGAGAACCATATCGGAAAAACACTTTAGTATAACACATTGTTATCACATCTACATAAGTATCAACTTAACTTCATTATGTTTTAAGTTGAAATCCAATAGAATAACACAAAAACTTCAATTTCAATTATCTAGAATGAGAACATTCAGAATTGTCATTTAGAAATCGAAGCAGGCATAACTAATCAATTCGGAGCATTGTTCTCCATGAAACATCGCTCCTCGCCCAACCTTTTGGCGTAGTTATTGTAAAGGTAAGGTTGAGAGTAGTATATGACCCGATTTGGACTAACCTCGTTGCAGGTAGCTGCATTACCGCAAACGCGGGACTGCATTACCGAAATCTTGTAGATTGCTTCCTTACCGACTTTCGGTGGCATGCAATTCTTCGAAACAAAGACCAGCCGGAGAAAAGATTTTTTATATTTATTATATAAAATGGCAGACACAAAAGTTTACATTGTTTAAAAAATGAATTGTTGAGTAATGTTTAACGCCCGTTTTTACTACTGAGGCACCACAGGCGGTATTAAAAAATGAAGGGTTTCCCCTAAAACAACTTGTAGTAAGTGTTCTTTTGGCAAACTTCACACCATCGTCCGGGAGGATATAAAAGTTTACATTATTTACAAAAGCGGCGGTTTCCCAGTACAAAAATTATTTTAAAATGCGTTATAAATGTTCTTTTATCAAACAACAACCACCATCACTCTCTTTCTCGCAGCTGCTCTCGAATTGATCCTTTTGTGGTGTGGTGACCAGGTGAGTAGCATGTGAGAAAAGTTATTGTTGAGGTGTCCTGGGCCAACAGAATGAAGAAGGGGACTACAAAATCGCCGATGGATGCGATGGAGAAGCACCCCGTCTATGTAATCTTGTTGTCAAAGGCTGGTGTCTTCTCGAAAGTTCCGAAGTAGGTGGTACAGCGAGCGTCTACCGTAGTAGAGTATTTTTATATTCAAGTATCTGACTTCTACGACTTCGGAGTTGTTGGTTGCAAGTTTGACAGTGACATTGTCCTCGCCAAGGAAAGAGAATCCGATGAAGTTCAGGATGAGTTTGCTAGATATTCCCCGCTTATTGTGACGTGGTTTTGGTCAAAAGCGAGTTTGACAATGAGATTGTTGCCGATTCCCACCGGGTCTGTTTGCACGCCATGTTTCTATGTCGTTGTAAACTTTACGACGTGAGGCCGGTAGCCATTTCATATAACCTCTTCTCCCTGGTACGCGATGTAAAAGGCAAAATAGTTGAGTTTGTTGATGAGTTCTGCAGATTGGTTGTTGAATCTTGTGAGTAGAAATACTTCCTTCCCGATCTCGAGGCGGATAAGCGTTCTAGGCTGATCTTTGTGGAGCAGCTCCGGAAGCCTTACATGATGTATGGCACGTTCAGCTGTGGCGTAGACACGGTCACAAAATCAGTGTTACTATACTTCAGCCAGTTTGCGTAGCGCATAATGGATCATGTTGTATGTTCCATTTCATTTCTCAGTACTGAATGCACATTGGACATGGCATTCCAGAGGCGGTCACACAACTGCTATGGGAAGCTGTCTATTATGTAAGTTTACCTAAAATAATTGATCATTTGTGTACACACCTAAAAGTAGGATTGAGTTCATGGGCACTTAGACAGAAACCGGTGTATTTGCAACGTATTCAATGCATGAAAAAGGTCCTTTTAGCACCAATTTCTATAATGCGATGTACTTCTACCAACACCAGCCTATTAATAGGTTCCGGAGTTTGTTCTTTGAAACCTATACTTAAAGACACGGTGCCGTGGCGTTATCCAGAAATTTAAGACTCATTGGCACTCATATCGGCCGTTAGATCAAAGACCATAACGGTATAACCGTGATACTATAAATAATATCTGGAAATGGAATGCCCTCCATCTTTGAAATGTATCCCGATGCCGTCTTGAGGAGCGTAAAAACATTGAAGAAAGTGCCGGTCATCAAAATTGGGCTGCAGGGATTGTGAGGGCAAAGGCTGTCCGTTCACATACATTTTAAAGGTATTCATTTTAAAGTATTGTAAATTGTAAGCGTTTTTGTTAATGTTTCCGTTGTATGCCTGGTCAGCGACCATTGTCAAAATCACCCTGCTGGGAATTTGACCTATGAAAATGCAGCTGAAAGTCATAGAACTAACTCCATTTGGAATACTGAGAGCGTGAAATCGTACATCTTTGAGTTGGCACTTTGCACTATTCTTTGCTACCACTGACTGATGTGTAAGTTTGATGGCAACGATCTAACAGCTTTCAAAATCGGTCTAACAGATTGAATTTCTGTGTAGATTTTAAAGTTCTTATGCACGAAAAGAGATTAAAATTGGACGAATAAGGCGAGAGTTTAATGGCGACGCTCACTTTGTTCAAGAGCAGATTTTCCTGATTACTGAGTGAATTGGAAAATTTTCCCTTTAGCTGAAAACTTTGCTTCGTTTGGTATAGTCATTACGCCACTTAATCCCTTCATTTGCTGAATACGAACCTATCATTCCTCCCATGTCCTTTTTCCAGAGCGAAGATTTTAGTCTGGTGTTCATGACATCTCTCGAATAATTAAGTAACATTTCAATATTTGCTCTATTGGGGTAGCCTGGTTTATGCATGGAAACGGTAACATTGTTGAGTGATACTTATAGCTGTTGAAACAATGCGTTTAGAGTATTGTTGACAAAGATAATCTGATCGTCGTCTTTCATGTAATTTCTCCCGTCATCGATGATTCGCACGTACAGCTATAGTACTGCATAAGTCATGTCGAGGTAATCGTTTGCATCGCCAAAGTAATGAAATGTGGCGGGTGCATTTTTCATAAGCGTATTTTGGGGATTCAGAAAAAAGCAACTGTACTCTTCCACGTTCATTTGAACGGGCAAGTCTTTGAAGATGTCTATTCTGAACTCATGTGCACCGGTGGCTTTTCATAATCTTTGTTAGCAATTATGAAAACACGTCTTACACCGTTCGTCTTCGGCGTTTATTTTCGAGTTGATTGTTCTTATTTCCTTTCGGACACTTTAATTGGCGCCTATTTTCATAATACACATATCTTTATGCCCACTTTCCTCTTCAAATTATATCCCGCCTACTTCAGCCTAGTCTTTAGGGACATATCTGGGGAAATTTCCCACCTCGGCAAGCACATTGGAGCCAATATTCAAAGCTTCTTTGCCGACAGCTTTGATGCCGCTCTTGAAAAATGTCAACACGTTTCTGAAAAGCGCACCAAGTGCTGAGAAAAAGTCGCTATATTTGTGATAACGTTTGCCCTGTATAAAGGAAAATCCTGATGGTCTATTGCTCCTTCTGCATAATTTAAGTAATACCTGGGGTCAGTATTATGTATGTTTTGAACGAAACGTTAGAACTATAGTAGAGGAATGTCCGTCTACAAATGACGAGAATCGCGGTAACCGTTCCTTAAATCTATGTTCACAATCTTGTCACATTGGAGGTACCCATTTAAGAGGAGAGAATAATTTTCAATAGTCATATACGTATTGTCGCGATTTTCATACACTACAGAGACTCTTTCATTGGCTTGCATAAACGTGTTATTCACCAATTTTGGTACTATCAAATTATCTTAAATGAACATCTCGTAAGGGAAGCCCATGTTAGGGTGCACAGGATTTTACCAATTTTCCTGATCAACTACGTTTTCATATAGGATTCGAACAGAAATGGTGACAAAACCAAGATTTGTACGAGATTCGACAAAGGAGGAATTATTGTTTCAGGCTTTGTCGTCGTAGGAGGAATTCTAGTGTCAGGCTTTGTCGTAGTAAGAGGATTTCTAGTGTCAGGCTTTGCCATAGTAGGTGGATTATTAGTGTCAGGCTTTGTCGTTGTAGATGGTTTTCTAGAGTAAGGCTTTGTAATCGTAGGAAGATTTCTATTGGGTTTAATCATCGTAGGAGGATTTTCAGACTTGGACTGCAGTGTTTGATTTGTAATTTCTTGCGTTTTAATAATTGTTTTCAGCATGCTCCTCCTGATTCTATAGGGCGCAACATTTTCTACATAACCTACAAATTTGCTCTCGGGAACATGGGTGGACTATGTGGCTTTGATGTTGATACTGGAAGTATTTCTGCTGTCATTTAAGAAAAAAGTGCAGAAGAAGCTCTGTTTTTTCTTTAGGGAAAGTCGTTTAATGATTAACTTTCTCCAGCAAGTTTTATGCTTCTTTAGGCGCTTCCAGCATTTTATAGATAAACTGACAAGCGCTCTGCACATGCGAGTACACACTCGAGATGGGTTTTATTCGCTCCTGGTTAGCGCTTTTCAGTATTTTTTTTTTCTCAAAGCGGGTTTTGCCTTGTCCGTCAAGTTATCTGTGCATTTTGGCAATGCTCATTCTGTTTGTATCTGTACAAAAGTGACGGAAATGTGCTCGTTTATTTAATCTCTCGTTTTGTATATTGTGGACCAGGAAGCCAAACCTTCAGCATGTATTTAATAAAAGCGATACCCTTATTAATTTCATATATAATAAGAAAGCCTTTCAACTCGAAGGACGTCGGTTCGATTGTATTGATTAGGAGTTTACTGCGCGCAATGCAACACCAGATAACCGTGGGGGTATTCTGTAGCTTTTTCAAACGCCTCTAACAGAAACCTAGAGTTCTTTGGCTCAATCTGATGCCACAAGATATCAATTTGCATTTTATCTCTATTGTTTTAAATATGACAACATAGTTTGTATTTAAAGATATAGTTCGAAATTTCTTTCCTTGTTGAAACACGTTTTGTAGTGTGTAAATAATTCCGAAAAGTTGATGATGTGAATCTCTAATAAAATTTTAAAACCTTTGGCTCGTCAGCTTCGTAATCGTCGGAAATAACTCAGTCCTCCTCCTTAACAGTCTCCTAATCCGGTATGTCTGCATGGGTCAAAGCACGGATTTCATTTTGGGAGTATATGCCTGTGGATGAAACCATAGCACTTTTTCCAACGGCTAGTGAAACATTTAGCCTGCATTATTCATTAAACATTTCACAAATCTTGATTTACCAAAATGAGAAGGACCTGCAATTAGCATGTTACACGAGAAATTAAATTTTAAGGGATAGTTTGCATACATTGTGGGAGATTGATAAAGGGTCGTCTTTAACTGGTCTTCTTTTATATCTATACGGGGTAGGAATCAAAGTTTCACACTGTATGCGTTTGTTGATCACCACTATAGGTTTTCACCAAAGGTTCGGTAACCACTGTACCTAAGAAATTGCTGGAAATCATATTTCCCGAGTTAAGGGTGATGCGTTTAATTTTGCATACAAAATGCATCTTCTATCCGCACTTGATCTCTGTGGTGTAACTTTTTGAGCCGGTAAATTCAAATCTGGAATTATAAGAATTTTACTACATTTTTCTATCTCGTCGCTCATACAGACCAAAAAAGGTCTGGGAAGCATCCATTTTCCCATTCTGTACGTGACAGTAATTGAATCTGTGCCGAAATCACACACGCGCTTGCCCAATTTCATGAGATAGTAATATAATTCAATTCTTGTGCGGGCCGCTGTGTGTGCAGCTATGACGGTGTTAGTAGTAAAATTTAATTTCGGGAACTGTTCACAATGATTCCATACCACGTACTCTGCCTCTGTAGCAGGCAGGTAAAACTACACATCAGTCCTTAAGTAGGTCTATGAGCCTCTAATGATCTTTCGCCAGCTCACAAGTAGACATGTTGTCTTGTTGGCCATATTTTTCCCAAAAGGAGTATAACATGAGTTTAACACGTCTGCCATGATTGCTTTCAATTACGTGCAGTTTCAATTATCCAGTGCAATACCTTCCTTTTCCAAACATCGCACGACATACTCATTTTTCTTTACAGGAGTGTCCCAGTCTTTGGGCCGAACGGTTGCTTCGGTTTTAATTTTCAGAAACTAATTAACGTAGTCCCGAAAAAGGCCCTTTTCATCGGTGTGGATCGTAGCGCATCATGTCATATTTCTATATTGCACACTCATGAATAACCAAACATCCTTCCTCAATTGCCACTTTCACCTCCTTCACTACCCAAATAACTGTCATATTTATTTCATCCTACGTATATGTACACTCTATGGTTCTCCATTTCTGTGCATGCGAATACAGTGGAAACACAAATTTACCGTTAATGCGAGATGGCAGGATGGGATAGTACAGTTTTTCTGGGGGAAGAATTTTGCATTTCGCTACACCACCCTAAACATCGCCCCAGTTATCCACGTGGATTTTTGGATGTCCCATGGGTTAAGCTTTGGCCTTGTTGACGAATGGGCACAAACTGTACACTTCGTAATAAAACATTTTCATGTCTCCAGTAGATTCGCAGTAGGTTTTCGTATAATTTGTACGACAGCCAAAAAAGGCATCCCCTGGGTTCAGAGGTTCAGGACAAGGAAAACATATGACAAATTCTGCAACAGATCCGCCAGGCTTAATCATGGCGTTGAACTCGCACTCCCACATCTCGGCCACGTCGTAGCTTGCCTCTATTATCATCTTTGTGATCTTTACGGTATCCCTATATCTGGAGTCAATGGTCTCGTTACCACAACACGTTTGTCTTATTTGTACCCGTCCATTTTAGGGCCTAAAACTTTAATTTCCCAGCACCGATAAGCATGCTGTGTGACGCTAATTGCTGCTGCGCCAACCAAAACGACCAGATAAATGTAATCCGATATTGCTTATCAGCTAAGCAGTACCCACCTACTGGAATTATCGAAATTTATTTCTAGGCATGAATCACTTCCTGTACATTTTCATACATGCCTGTGCAAGGGCAACGCTGTCTCTAAACGGGTAAATAACGTTATCCTCAATAAATTGTTTCCTAAATTTGGAAACACCCTGACGCATGAGAAAGTCTTCTGTTTGCAATAAGCTACCATTTCGTTTTTCATGTTGAAATCGTAATTTGAGGACACCATCTCATTATGCTACTGCTCGAAAGTCTTGCGGGCATCTTCACTCATGACATCAGGACAGTAATATTTCTGTCCCGGTACGGGACCTACATACTTTCGTTTTTCTTGGTATTGAACAGGTAATGAAAATAACTTTTAAACTAGGGGAGTTCAAAAGCGTGACAGTGACATAGGAATGAAATTCAGCGAGTCTAGAAATATCACACTGTTGCACTTCATTCTGTAAATTTCACATCCAATCATGATGAATCCCGGGGTGCAATTTAGACTGCCAACCACGTGTTTTACTAGGAATTGCACGTCATAGGACCTCAAATTGTGCGCTATGACGACAAAGTCAAGGGGTTTGAATCCGACTTGTGTGATGTTATCAAACAGTTGTTTTACAGGGTTCTTCTCATATACCCATTCTTTAATACAACACTGTGTACAATAAGACATCTTGTGTGGCTTGTCAATGCACAAGCTGAAGGATTAATAGAATACGCATAAGTAGGCACATGCTCACCCACGTCCGCTTTAGCGGAATAAGGAGTGTTCTTAGTACCTAGAAATCTTTGAGCACGAATATGAAATTCTTTCGCAAATTTTGAGGATTGTACGACTGAATTGGTACTCATAATTAGCATCCACATGGATCTTACAAGTACTACAAAAATGTTTCCCCTCAGTGGCGAGGATTTTTTGTGAGCCTCACACTGACAAGTTTGTTGCACACAGGACAGACGTCACACACTTATTTGGGTAATCATTATTCTCAATAAAATAATTGTTCAAACAGCCTGCCAATTTAAATCCCAATGACACGCGTCTGATTTCACGTACCTAACAAATGTCGGTGGGCACCGCTGGCGGCTCTTTGCGCAGTTTTACTCGCACTGTTGAGTTTCTTTTTCATAAAGTGAGGGAATACTGCAGTGTCTGCAATACCGTTTACACTTGAAGATCTGGTGCAGGTTCTCATCAGTATTAAAATGGTTGTCGTGAAATATTTCGTCGGTATAATTATCGGAGTAATTTATTTTGTTTGTTTGTTTGTTTGTGGAGCACATTTCTCCCTCTATAGTCGCCCAAAACAGTATTAGAATAGTGCTTTAGAGCCATATCAAAGAGTTTCATGGTGTGAAGAGTAAAGGAACCTTCGTATTTACCTATTTTCTCCCACAGCTCTACAACTCTTAGATTTTGTTGAATTAGATATCGATTAATCGAATGGTAATTTACATCCGCGTCAATTTTAGCTTTAAACACTGCGATGGCTATAGCTAAACAAATCTTGTCATTGTTTTTGATTTCAATGATCATTCTGTTTGTACTAAATCCATTGTAGTGCTTGTAGAAGGAACCTGATACCTCTTTATGCAAATACATGAACTTTTGAGTGGCCTACCCAACAAAAATTCCTTATTACTCTGTTTTACTTTCTCTGTTGGTTTTAATATGACCTCGGAATTCACTTGATCGAGCCCACGCACACTCATATTAGCAGGATTTTTTTGTATTATCATTCATGATACCTGTGAAACCTGTTTGACTGTTTAACAGATTCTCATAAACAAAAGTTAATAACCGTTGAATACCATAGAAACCCGTTGATTCGGATCTGTATCTTTAGATATCAAACTAACCGTCATATCAGATTCGGGATACCCCGATTTCATTTTTCTTTTGCCGCTCTCTAACTACGATTGGTAATTTCGAAACTAGATTGCAAGGCTAGCTCTACAATTACCTTCCCCGAGTCTGCAGAAGAAAAATTTCCGGCAGAAGGATAGTTGTTGTCAGAAGCTGAGTTGTACACAGAAGGAAAATTGCCAGCAGAAAAGTTGATGGCATTATATTTGGTGTTGACAGAAAGAGAGTTTTTTTTTTTTTTTTTTTTTTTTTTTTTGGAGAGAAGGCAGAACCTTCCTTGTCGGCAGGAGAGCTGTTGGCAATAGCGGCGTAATCGGCAGAAGGAGTATTGACGACAGAAAGCGTTTTGTCTAGAGGAGAGTTGTCGGCTGAAGTGTTGTCGACAGAATCAGTGTTGTCAGCCGAAGCCGGGTTGTTGACAGGAGAGTTGGCAGCCAAAGAATTGCCCAGAGAAGACGCTCCGGACACCTTGCTTGTGTGGAGGGTTGACATGGTGACGAAAATGGATGTATAGTTGTCGACTGAGTACAGGTCACGACCCACGGTGTCGCTACTGGGACGCCTGCGGCTGTAAGAAATCCTGTTGGCGCTGTTGGAACTCTTGCTGGCTGAAAGCATGTGGTTTTGCGCTGATGTTGTTGACTTAGAAAGAAGATATGGGAAATTTAAACCACTTTTAGTGACGTCACGAATTTTGCTTACCATCCCGTGCCCTCGCCACTTTGGCTTCAGCCCATGAGAATGTTTCTTTTTAATCCGCTCTGCGCGACCGTTCTTGGTTTTCAGCTAATGAGATTGGTTTTTCACCTGAGGCACTGAAAGATTTGAACTACTTAGAAATTCCGACTTATCATACACAAATGCTTTAGCGTAATGAAAGAAATTCCTAGAATTGCTTTAGCAGGGGTTTGAGAAAACGTTAACTGGGTGGCCCAAGGGGTACAATAAAAGTGAAAAACTCTCAGGCAGATAGCGCCCAGACGTGATTGAAAGTATGACAGCCAACCTTCGCCAACCACAGTATATCATTTACATTGAAAGACTTTAAATGAGTATCCTGAAAGTGCTTTTAACCGGCGACATCCACAATTACACCTAAAGTGGAAAATTTTCAGACATATGGCGTAAATCATACAACATTCCACGTTCAGCACGCACATACAATAGTTCCCTAGGAATTCGTTTACAGTAAAAGGATTTTAAGAACGGAGCCTGAAAATGCTTTTAACACGTGACATTGAAGCTACCTGCCCCACCGAGAAGGGGAAAACTTTCTAACGCCCCTTTTTACTACTGAGGCACCACAACCGGATTTTTTTTAAGGAAGAAATAGCTTCAGGTCTAAATTTAGGGTTCCTCTCCGGAAATTCGCATTTATGAAGACTGAAAAAATCTCAAGGTGAACGGTTCTGACAGAAATAGAACCCCAGACCTACCGTTCATTATTAAGAAAATGGTTCCTCAGAAGGAAAATGCTGATTATTTAATTTTTTTATAAATGTTCACACGCAGCAATTTCTGAGCCTTATTTTTAAGTCCAGAAATAACAACAACAACAACAACAACAATAATAATAATAATAATAGAATTTTCTATTATTACAAATTTTCTGTGAAGAGCTCTTGTTGTACAAAATAGCTATATATAACTATTGTATGATTGTAGTCACAGTTGATGTTTAGCGTCATGTGTCAAACAAAATAATAAAAATATCGCACGGGTTTAGTAAGACAACATATTCTTCACTTTCGCAACAGAAAGATCAACAGGAATCCAACAAAAGTCACCATAATCACTATATGGTAGGTTTTTAATTTTATATTAATTACAGTGACTGAAGTTGAAACACAGTAATATTTTCTATTAGTGTACTAATTAAGGTATTCACATTGATTTATTTAATATAATATTTTGTTAATAAAGCAAATAGGGTGTACACACCGATTAATGTAGTTTAATTATATATTATTATATATTTTTTAGTTCAGAATGTAATTTATGTTATCACCTCCCCCCCCCCCCCGTTGCTCGTCTGTTAAACGTTTCGTTATATATTTTGAGGATTGGCTTCTATTTAAAACCACTTTAACCACTGTACTAATCTTTCATCCGAAAAAATGAGATAAAAAAATAACCGTATGCATACGGGTTTCAAACCTGCACTTCACCATTGATTTACATCTGGCGACAGATGTCTAGAAGTATTTTATAACCGGCCGTTACTAGGCATGTGTGAGAACTTCAGATCGGAGTAAATAAATAAAACATCACTTGCACATTAAATTATATTTTAACTTTTGATTAATGATTTTGATAATATTTACTCATATTAGAAATTATGCGTGAATATATACATTTCACAGCGCTGTTTTACAGTTACAATTAAAAATGTTGTGAATGATTGCAGGTATTAAAAACCCTGCTAAACAAAATAAATTCAGCTTAACTTTAAATCTAACATAACCCTTAAAACTCAGCTTACTTTATTACTCTACAGTCTACACCTCAGAGAGCGTACGAATGGGGGAGAAGACAAATGCTTAGAATGATTAGATTGTTTTCTTTTTTCATATACTTTATTATAAAATTTTATGAAAAAATTTACGTGAAATAACATAAATACAGGCGTACCAGCAAAGAGCTTACGCACGCTTGAAGGACAGCGTGGGAAGCACGCTAGCCGCGAATGCACCGACGTTCATCCAGATTCTTTTCGTTCCTTCTCGGAGGAGTAGTGCGTGGGGAGTAAATCGACTGAATCATTTAGACAATAATTAATTAATTAATAATATGCCTCTACTTCATAATTATTTCATATTAAATACTCAAAATGATGTCTATTTCGTTCAAGCATAGCTGGCAACTCCGAAGAAACTAGTTGTCATTCGACTTCCTTTTGTAAGGTCCTCACATGGCACAAGAAGTAGCTCTGAGTGAGAAATACTCTTTCGTCAGCGGTATATTTACATTTTATAATAGCTGTTTTCATCGATCGCTTTCGTCAATAACGGACTTCTATTAAGCAAAAGCTCATATATCCTAATTGATAATATTTTCAGATTAAGATTATTATCCCCGGCGCTTTCATCGCTAGTAAACTACTCACTCATGCGCTAACTCATGCCTGGATCGCACTGTATTGCTGATTGATCGTTTAATTCTACTTATAAACTAAACCTCTTAGCTTTATAAATAAAGGAGTTAAGCTCATTCTCAATCAAAAAAACTTATCATTAAAACAGTTATAGGTGGTTCATTGAATTTCTATGATTGCGTGCCACGATTGAGGTCTTGAGTTCCGTTCATTGATTAAGATTTTATTTTTGGGGATTCAATAAAAGTAACTACATTAAATTCTGCCCCTCTTGTGATTAATAAGAATGGTACTAATATTAAACATGAGCAAATTTTCAGTAGCATCACAGTTTATCTAGGTAACAGATTACATACCAGCAAAACATTACAATTGGTGAATTCAATCTCAATGACAATTATGACAGTTATATAAGAGTAATTGAACTCTATGTTTAACCCATAAAGGTGTCGTATTCTGTTTTTGTGTCTACATAATATGAAGAATACCGTATTTACCCAATTTAATGCGCACTTTTCACTTTTTTTGTTCAAATGTAGTTATCAAACTTGTGGTGCACATAGATTCGATGGCGTATTAGATTCGAGGGCATGTCCGTTCCGTTATTCGCCCGTAACTTCGTTCAAATTCATCATTTATTACTATAATGCATTGCTGCAATGCTGGACTTCGTTGGGCCATTATTGCATAGAGCATTTGAATAATAAGTATTCACAAAATGGAGGGCAAACAGAGAAGAACATCTTATGATGATACTTTCAAAAGTAAAGTAACTCTTTATGCTGAAAAAAAAAAGACGGTAACAAAAAGGCAGGAAGAGAGTTCAATGTATCTGAGAGCAGCGTGTGCTTGTAGCGGCAACAGAAATTGGCATTATTTGCAACTAAAGCCAGTAAGAAGAAATTTACTGTTCCTCGCAAAGGAAGATATACTGACATTGAAGAAAAAAATGGAATTCGTACATGAAAGGAGATAGTAAGGCATATCTGTGACTAGAAACGATGTAAGAAATACTTTTTACCTACGCCAACTGCCCTGACAGAAACACAAGTGATGAATTTATTCCTATGTGCTCCAAGATGTAACAATAGACCAATTATAAATTCTATGTTCCGATAGTTTTATGGAGCAGAATCTCTAAGACGCCGTACACAACAATATGCCAATTTGTAAATACGGTACTGATATTTCTGTGAGCAGCTCGGAGTTCAGACCAATAAAGGGCATTTAGAAAGCATTGAATATTATAAACAGTTTCTACCATTTTATTAGCTATAAATACGACAGCAATTGTGTTGATTATGAAAGTACGTTCATTTCAGAGAATGAAACGGTTACTAACAAAGTAGGTTTCAAATTCAACACATATTCAGCATCTAGCGGTCTAAATGCTCAAAAATTCTACTCTGAAGTACAGGTTCAAAATGTGGTTGTTGCCTAGAAGACAACCTGCCCTTTGAACCGCGCCCTGAAAAAAGAAAAAAACAACAACAAATTTAACGAGAAATTAATTAGTGAAAATATCCGTGGACGTTTTATTATCCTATATAAGATAGTAGTGTTTTTTTTTCAAGCACTACGTATTTCAATATTTGGACCGACTTATGTGTAAGGCGCAAGCGCTTATTTCAAATGATTAGGTTTCTGAACATTTTTATTTATTCCTAATCAAACAATTTTCAAACCCTCCTCAATCACATGTCTTCTTTATCGTTTCTTCCAAATATCCAAAGCAAAAATTAAGATATTAACAATTTTTTGCAAATTCATTGAATTTTAATGCACTTTGTATATAATATAGCATTCTTTGAAATCGAAGCAACTATTTACATAATTTTATCCTACTGTGGGTGTGTACATTTCTCTATTTGAAAGTTTTTACGGGCGAGCTCAAAATGAATAGCCAAATTAAAATTTAAAAAAAAAAATGAAAAGTATGCCCACTACATTGGTTTTAATCCAACCTAATAGTTCAAAACAATAAGCAGAACTTTATTTGATAATGCTCCTAAAGAAATTAAAATTTATCTTCCAGATGATAAAATATTAAGCATGAAGTACCTCGAAATTCAACACCACTTATCTTTCCTTTCATTAGGCATTAATGACCTAATGGACAATAATGAAAACACTAACACCTAATTATCTATTTTTGTTGATGACACGAGCACTTCAGTTTCTAATAAGAATTAATAAGAGCTGAAATTATAGTATATGACACAGTCCTTAGTTTTTTTTATAGTGTTTAACGCCCGTTTTTACTACTGAGGCACCACAGGCGGTGAACAGTGATTATACAGGAAATGAAATGATAAATTGGGAAAGGATATTTTTAAGGAAGGAAGCGTTCCAGGCCTAAGTTTAAGGTACCTCCCCGGCATTTGCCAGCTATGAGGACTGAGGAAAGCCTGAAAAAAACCCAGTCAGGGAGGGCGGTCCTGGTGGGATTCGAACCCTAGGCTTCCAGCTCATGAGTCCACACCTTAACGACCTCGGCCACCCGTGTCTGTCCTTAGTTTGATGAAAATAGATTAATGATCAATAAAAATAAAATCGTAGCAATAGAATTCTACAAAAATTAACACACTTAAAATTTCCAAATATTTTCTTAGAGAAAGGGTAACTTTAAAATAAACATTGGATATGAGCAAATAATAAATATGATTGTGGTATACACGTAGGCTCTTTATCTAAAATATTATCCAAGATGTGCTTTGCACTGTATACCTTTAGATAATAGATAGGTATGGAATACTTATAACAGTCTATTTTGCATTCTTCCGCTTCCTATTGCCATGTGACATTATATTCTGGGAAAAAATCTACCATTAAAATCTGTAGCATTCAAAAGAAAGCAATGACGCGTTTGCTAAATCTCCTCATCAGCACAAGCAGCAGACCACATATCAAATTATGAACAATCTGACTTTCCCATGCATATTCATTAAAGAACTTATTCGAAGCCAAAGAAATTAATCAATATTACACCTCAGCATTACACTAGAAATAAAATAATGTGACACGTGTCCAAATATGGTCCTTGGAGAACATTGTCGGCCGTTTAACATCCTAGTCATATCATTGCTTCTTACTAGAACGCACTTGAGGTGATGGGGTGTTCACCTACTCTTCTGACATCTGTGGATGGTAAGTGTAACTAAAGTAAATTTGTTTATATGACCCATATATATTAGAAGTTATTATGCTCTATGCATTTTCATTTTTATAATATATTTTATGTTTACTATAATTGGGTATTGCAGATAAACTTTTAATATATAAATGTTGATTTTAAAATTCATTATGTCAATTATACTTTTTAACTTTTAATATACACCTAAAGTTTTGTTGTAAATGAAGGAATAAGTTAATATAAATTATTTAAATGTTAGAATAGTGACTGCTCTAACTACAGTTTACAGGATGTTATGGCTATAACATATTAGTGTTTTGTTACTCTACGCGTAGTTTTCATTAATCACTTTTATACAATTACACACATGATCTTTGACGAAGCGGGTATTTCTGTGCTGAAAATCTAAAGTGAACAATAACAATTATGGTTATTTTATTGATTTAAAATATCTCATTTTAGTCAGTATGAGGCATTGTTTAAACTACTTAATAAGTCATAAAACGTAAAATTTAACAGAGACAGTATTTCGTAAAAGAACAATGTTGTCGTTTTATATTAAGCATCAGGGTTGAACAAGTATATTATTTGTAGGTATTTTAAACATAATTTACATGTAAAATACATATTGTAAAAACAATTTTATACATGCAAGTTATAAACTATCATTAAATTTCAATTGACAAATTAAACATTAAATACTCTAATCTTTAAGCTTTGCCAATGTATTAGCATACAATTTTTGAATGAATTCATCCAAGTTTCAAATGTTTTGATTAAACATTAATGCATCAGATGAAGTTTGAAATGTTATTAATCATTAATAATGAGTTATTAGGTAATTGTTATATTTCATTTAAGTTTATATATATATTACCAATAAATAATTATTGTTAAAAAAAGTATATCTTTAGCAATAACATATTTCACTCTTCGCAGTATATATATATATATTACCAGAAAATAATTATTGTTAAAAAAAGTATATCTTTAGCAATAACATATTTCACTCTTCGCAGTAAATGAAAGCAGTTTTCTGATTAATTCATACGGATAATAAAACATTAAGCTTTATAAAAGTTATCACAATTAAGATTTACGATAGGCAACATGTAGCATAAGAACTTGGCACTCATTGGTTGCAAATCAGATTCCATTATAGTATAAATATATCATAAAAAGTGCAGAATCCTGTGTTATATAATTTAAAATTTTACTAGTCAATATTACAATTTGCAAACAAACTCCAGTTAATAACATCGCCCGCTTTATCTTTTATTTTAGAGAATAATCAACATCAAGTAGCCTTTTTATATTTTTTAAATTAAAAGCGATTTATTTTAGCATTAAGGGTAAAGGCTTAATTGGCAAAAACTCTCTCCAGCGGCGCAGACGAAACTGAAATACTTTGACATTTATGAGCAGAATGTAGTAGTTTCTTGTTTCTTAGGAGAGAGAGAGCGAGAGAGAGAGAGAAAGAGAGAGAGAATGAAACAACATAAAATAAGGTATTGAACGTCCTTGTGTAAATGTTCGCCAAAAATTTCCGACATTTCACGATACTGCCGAAAACTGGCGAGAACTTCTCATCCAGAATCTCTTATTCGAATTCTTTCACTTGGTCGTGATGGTCTTAATTACGACTTTGTTTTTGATACTGTGGAGGATATCATTTTTATGTCAGGTTATATATGTATATTCAGAGATTTTACTCAGCACTTCTCATAAAGATATAGCTTGCTATTGTGGCATCAGGTAAGTGTATGGTCATCCATAAACTCTGTATTATTGACACTGCTTTCTGGCGTTTGACAAATGTTGATGAGGTGGCTGACGGGATCTAATGGTGCAAGTGTTCACTTTTTGTGTAATAATTTTTGTTGAAATAAAATTGAAGCTTTGTCGAATTTATCATTAGCTGCCACTTCTTGCATTTCTGTGGCGTTATTCTTCAGAGAGACACAGGCATCTCGTTTAGAGTACCAACGGGTGTTCATGGCAAGGTAAACTCTAGAACCACTAGACGAAACTTGGTACTGCTGATGTGCATTTTTAATGTTTTCAGAACTTGATATATTTTTCATCACGTGTTTGTTGGTAGTCGGTTTTTAGCTAGCAGATATGCATTGTGCGGGTTATAGAAAGAATATAATTTTTATGCTCATTTTTACAATCATGTTGTCATTGTCAAGTTAGACATGATATATATTAGTGTTACAGATTGTCTTTGCTATTTTAGGTTCCTTCTTAACAGTTTTATATTATTTAGTTCCCTTCTCTAATTACCAGCCAAATAAAAGCATCCATAAATATGTTTTTCGTTTTTGAGTACTAGTATTAACACTGCGTACTATTCTAAAAACATTCCCTTAATTACTGGATTAATTTTTTCATTCATCGACGAATAAAACTGACTCAAAATCAAGTAATTTTTTTTCGAAATTATCTTTTGTTTAAGAGGTTGGTAGAAATAATGTATTTTCTGCAGCATGTCCTTAAAATGCTTGTCATTCACAAGCAAAACGAAATGCTGCAATGAAAAGGAAATTTAGCAAGAACTAATGCAGTTACCTCCGAAATCACCCATCTTGTCAAGAATGTTTTTTATTGTGCTTCCAAATATGGAACTGAAAGGTATTTTTTTAAGGGTGGCTGGCAACAGAAGCAATTCAGCACAGGCTATAAAACTGCAAGTGCTGGTTTTCGGATTCTCCTGCCGTTGTTCCAAGGTCCGTTCATAAGCTCTTGGACTAACATGTCAAATGTAAAACGTGAACAGTCTGAAAAAGTTTATCCTCAGGTGCTTCTTTAACTGCAGGCTGTTCCACTAGCTTTAACACGCTCTTTAGCTTCATTTCACAGAAGTAATATTCTATATAAATCTTATTTTAAACACTCATATGAATAAGATTAAGTTGTCCGTAGGCATTGTGAATTGCACTCCGATTCATAATTAGAAAATATAAATATCATCAAGAAGATTAATATAATGGTGCGTTAGCCCGATTAAGGTCTGCTTAATCACTTAGGCTATTTCTGTTAGCATAGTAGTTATAGTTTCCAGGAAAAAAAATAAGGTTTTGAATTGTAATCAAACGATTTGAATTTTGCTCTGTAAGCTTTTAAGTATACATTGTTAGCATGAAGAAAGTTCTGATTATTTTTTAAGGGAAGGAAATGTTTAATTTGGCATATCATGTAATTAGTGAAACATGATTTAATGCCTCAATGACTCAATGAATGGTAGGTTATGTGACACCATTCATGTGCATAATGTATTCTTGAATCATAAAGGGGGGACGTTCACACTTACGCTGATTTTTAAAGGGGATCGAGTATTGTTTGTTTGAGCGCTGAAATTTGAACTATACATAAGGTTACGTCAGTTTGCGGGATAATTTTTTTTTTTTTTTTTTTTTTGTATTTTACATGCCATAGAGAAAACATTCACCCCTCACTTCAAGTCTGAACCCCGTTGAGCAAAAATGCAACCAACAAATTTGCTATATTTATGATCTTAGTGTTCAAATTTATTAATGAATTGTCGGTTCTTATAAAATAAACAATAATAAAAAATAGAGCTTTTCATTCCTAAGAATGTGCCTTGCTGGAAATATAGCTATAGCTATTGCGCCTATCTTTGGATGCATTGTAAAAAAAAAGCACTTTAAATTACCTTTAGAAACTTCATTTTAAAACACTATTTATAAATTAGTAATTCTGAAACAGTATAAGGAGCAATATTGTATTAATTCTTTTGAATTAAAGTCAGTGTTAAAATCTTAAATACACATTACTAAATCTCATGCAATGTTGACGGAAATGTATTGAAATTGCCTTAAAACTAGATATACTGTACTCTTTATCAAGAAAGCGCCCCAGTTTATACTTTGTTCCACTACACAGCTCCTCTCGTTTTTTCTAAATCTGTATATTCACTAGAGCTTGCAGCACTGAATCAATTCGAAGATACACAGGGATTTCATGGTTGTAGAATAAAATCAGCTCTTGATTTATGGTACAAATATTAAACATGTTAATTATAAGTGTTTATTGCTACTATCAATAATAAAATAGTGTCATATCATCATTATCAGTATTAGTAGTAGTAATTGTTGTTGTTGTTGTAGTAGTAGTTATAGTAGTAGTAGTAGTAGTAGTAGTAGTAGTAGTGGTGGTAGTAGTAGTAGTAGTAGTAGTAGTAGTAGTAGTAGTAGTAGCAGCAGCAGCAGCAGCAGTAGTAGTAGTAGTAGTAGTAGTAGTAGTATTGGTGGTAGTAGTAGTAGAGTAGTTAGTAGTAGCAGCAGCAGAAGTAGTAGTAGGAGTAGTAGTAGAAGTAGTTGTAGTAGTAGTAGTAGTAGTAGTAGTAGTAGTAGTTGTTGTTGTTGTTGTTGTTGTTGTTGTTCTTTTAATTTGTTTTAATATTGTTTAAATGTATATCATATTAGTGCATATGCTGCAATAGGTGCAATAAATTAAACGAGTGCACAACAATGAGTAATATTATTTCAAATTTCCCATCCATCTTATTTTAATTATTGCGTGATGCAACATATTCAGAACCAAATGGATATACAGACAACAGGATATGAACATAGTGGTAAGTATTTTTGACTTTGTATAGAGCGTTTATATCTTATTTTTATCTTCAGAAGAAAACTGTTTACAATGTGCTATAAAAATTATAACAGGTACCTGATATATAGGTATATCACCTGTGTTCCGCCTGAAACGTAAATTTTGTTTTAAAAGACTGTAAAGAAATTCCCTAAATTAATGATTTTATAACCTAGAATGCATTTTATTTGATTTTATAAACAAACTGCAGTTTTTAGAAATCAAGTCACAATATAAAAGGAACCATATAATTCTGCTATCTTAGACATATGCTAACTTACTTTAGATATATCATAACTATTCCACTTTTAGTTTATAAAACAATTCACATAATTTAATTTCTTCAAACTACAAAATAAAATCTAAAAATAAATGCGAAACTAAAATGTAATATCTAATAAGTATTAAAACATTGAAAAAATATTAGAAAGGCATATGATTTACTTTAAAATGTACGTTTATATCTCTGCTGTTTTTTTTATAAAAAAAACTTACTACATAAAACTGACCATGCAAAAATTCAAATCAGCGATGGGACGATACGAGGATATTCTGGGAAGGGATTATGAATGTTTTCTTTCTGGTGTACTGCCTTAGAAACTACCACGTCAAATATAGACTAGGATACCTTATAGTATCATGAAGTTATTTATATATACATAATTCACTCCTGTCGACAACTATGTTCACTTCTTCAAATATATGTGGATAAAATCACGTAACAAATCAAAGAGGACGATAAGCCAGGACCAAATATTCGGAGAGCCTTACTGTATATAACACGGATAATACTATTTTATAATTCAGCTGGTCTTATCAAAGAATGGCTTAGAAGTGTTTTTTTTTACAAAGACGTTAGTTTTATTAAACTCAAAATATTAGCTATTTAGCAGCAGTACTTATATATCTTTAAATCCGGCGAATAAATTGATGAGTCCAATTCTGGCCAAATATGAGATAATTACAGCATGGAATTTTCCTCTCAGCTCTTCACATTTGTGTATATGCAGACAAGTAAAATTCCATACCCTTGCTGAATAAACAGAATGTGTATAAACAGATGTTTCAAGATTATGGAAAAATAATGAATATAAACAATTTCATTTGTAGCAGTAAAAGTGCCGTTAATGAACTACAAGAAAAGCTGAGATGTCTACATATTCAAAAATGAAAATATTTTACAGAGGCGGTCTAAAAAGAAAAAAATACCAGTTTGGTTAATTTCATGGTTGTAAAAAATGGATTGAAAGTTATTGGCATACTCTTCTAAAATGTTGAATTGTATGATTAAGTGTTATGTTTTTGTTCCTAATTGGTATATATTTTATTGAACAAATGTCTAAACGCATCTACTATAGAATGAATCTCATAATCATAATTTTGTAATAGCTATAATATTGGTCAAATATTCACCATGGTTGGTCTAAGATTTTCACAAGTTTTATTAACTAAGGAATAAGTTTCGGGCTAAAATGAAAGGGTAAGCAACGGCAAAAATATGTGGATCCAATCTATAATTAGGAAGATGATCCCAAATAAGGGCATATAATGAAATTATGTCATACTGAGACACAAGTAAGTTTATACATTCTGAAGCCTTCAAAGTCATAATATTTGCATTTAGAAACTACTCTTAGGACATAGTGGCTTTGAATTAATTCTAAATGAAACAGAATAAAAATTACTAACTTATTGAGTTTTACTTCTTATAAATATAACAGCGAGGAAACTGCTAGTAATTTACAAGAAATTAATAATTATCGCATTACCGGTGAAGTATATTATCTATGTCAGTAAAGAACGGCAGGAGCAGAAAAATACAGCGATGTAGACGGCTGAAAAATCCAGGAATGAGTTGTACACACACACGCACATACATATAAAGTAAAAATGTTGGAGCAAAGAAATATGGAAATACTGCCCTTTTGTATGCCGAGATGTAAAGAATGATCCAAGGACATAAAACGTCAAATAACATTTGATTAATATTTGTATTTAGAAAGAGGAAATATATTAGCCCTTTTCTTATCTTCTTCAGTCTCAGTCTTTGGGCAAAAATTACACAAGTTTTCCATGAGTGATGAAAATGGAAAATTTAGACAATATTGACACTAATATGGAATAATACTGGATGGAGAAAGAATGCCAATTTGCAAAGAAAGTTTTGTTAATACTTTTGGTAAAACTAATGCTCTCATTAACTACATCGTTCAGTGAATAATCAAGCATAATTTAATGAGATGGGAGACGAAAAACTTCCCCTAAAGACAAAATCGCTCCAGAAGCTCTTGAATGGTAAAATATATTTTCCAGCATTACTGAATACAGCAATCTTCAAGGAAGTACTTTTCAAAAGAATTAAAAATCTAGTGCCATTTACAGTTTACTCCTATTTTTATTTATCATGGTCTTAATCTTTCGTTTAAGAAACCTAATTGGACACGTCTTACAAATATGGCATTCTGAAAAAGACAAAATAAAGATTAAAAGGAGCGAAATTTAAATGAAGAGCAGAAACTAATTATGTAACTGCAGAAACCGCATATAAAATGAAATATAAAGAAAAATAAAAGAAAACAGATTATTAATTTTTCCTTGGAATAAATATAAGAACTACACCATATTTGCGTCATTCATGTTTCTGCGTGATCATTTACTTTGGCTTTGGCAACATTGGACTTTCAAAGACGTCACTGTGATCGTGTATTCTCTTTGGCCAACGAAAAGAAGCTAAAACTGTGTATGCGTTAAAGTGCTCAATGCCGGCAGGTATGGGCTGTAGCTTCAGTTGAAAACTTAGAATTGTGTAAACGCATTTTAACGAAAGGCATTAATTATGAGTATAAATTTAGCAGCTGTACCAGCTCCTGTATGTGATGTGCAGGGAGATGGAAGATGGATGAGCATGGTAAATATGTTCAAACGTTTGTGTATAATATAACCTATAATACCGGAATGGAATGTCAGATACCGGGTACCAATACTTTTGGTATTAAATGCAACATTTAAACAAATTATGAGGGAAGAATTAATAAGAAACAGTAAGAAGGCCGAAGGTCATTAGTAGAAGTAGAACCAAAGCATTCGGGATACTATGTACAAAAAATGTTGGCGCAACAAAATGAACTATAAGCTCCCCACAATGTTCAAGTTCACTTTGATCATTCCTCCTTTATACTCAAAAGGGGTGTTCTCCCCCTTGTATCTTTAAAGCATGAATGCATTGGGATCACTTCATGTTAGATTACGTCCCACCTTTGTGAAAAATAATCAAATAAGTATTTGGTTTAAAATACAATCGCGCTTATGTGGTCTTCAAAGTTAAAGCCTTTTTTTCTGGAAAATATTACTGATTGGTGAATCTAGAAAAATAACAGTCCCACTGAAATTAATACTTTGCCCTTTCTGATTTAATGACTTACCAATTAGTAATACTAGTGAATCATCTTTACAAATGATACTAAAATGTGTATAGCTGGGACCACCTGAGCAGTTATCAAATATTATTATAAGGACATTTGAAGAACTTAGTACTCGAAATAAAGGACAAATTATCATGAACTTACAATAAAACAAAATTAATCACAGCCAGGGCCATGAATAAGTTAATTCCAGACCTAATAACACTAGGAACATGATTTTTACATTTGGGACTGTAATGAATGTTTCTTGTTAATTTTGATATGTAGAAACCAAATATGTCCTTTAAATTAGCCTATCAGGATTCATTTTAAGGTTATATTCAATTCCCAACAATGGCAAAAGTAATAGTATGGTAATACACTAAGGCTTTGTTTCATTTTGTAGAAGGGATGCTAAATAAATAATCGTATACCTTTTAAAACATAATCAATACCCTCGATAAAGTTTGTCTTTGTTGAGTTCAACTTTATTACCAGAAATCCATTGCTGGGATGGGAATGCCAGAGTGAAAGTTTGCATTGAAAAGAAGTGTAAACCTTAAGAGATAAATATACTAATAAAAATGTAATTGATTCTTTTAAAATTCTTCTGAGTGAAACTTTGGAGTTTTTTTTTTTTTTATGACTTAGTCTAATGCTGTATTTATTTATGTTTTTGTTGGTCAGTTTAGTGACTTTATTTCTGTGTTCAACATGGATAAAATTAAGATATGTCAGTGTCATAATCATGCAGATAATTTTTCTTACGTTCGTGGAAAGTTCACACAAAAATCCTAAAGGATAAAAATCTATAAAATTACAAAAACAGTTTACTCTCACTACTTTGGTTACAAAATTGGTGATCAAGATAAAAAGTGGATCCCAAAACATTGTTACATTATTTGTGCAAATAATTGGGGAATGTGGTTTTATGGCAAATTAAAAACCTTATCATTTGCCCTATCTATAATTTGGCAGGAACAACAAAATCACGTGAATGACTGTTTGTTATTTGCATATGGTAAAAGTATCAGGTTTGACTGAAAACAAAATCCATTGTTATTTATGCAAATGTGCCATCAGCAATTATACCAGTCCCTCGTAGTGAAATTTTATCATTGTCAGTTCCCCCAAAGTCATTTGAAGGAACTGGTAGTAACAGCAGTAATGATTCAAATAAGTCCCTAAGTTCAGGTGATTCAACCTAAGAATTCTTTACTACTAGAAATGTGATAGAGTTATTCGATCACTCAGGTTTAGATGATATAGTGTGGGATTTAAATTTGTGGTAAAAATGAGCAGAGATCTTGGGTTCAAGTTCGCAACAGCAGAATATGCCTGCTGAAACTGCTAGAATTATAGTCTATAGTAATTGGCATGATTTATTTCGCAGTTTAACATATGCAAAATTAAAGGGGGTTATTTTTGTTGGTCCACATATAAGAAAACTTTTGAAAATAAATTAACAAATGTAGAACTGGCAACCTGGATGCTTTCAAGGCAGTGGTAGAAGGGTTTCTTGGCAATAGGTAGGAAGAACAATATGAATCTTTAGTAGCTACATTACTACAATGCTATGAAGAAATGGGCTGTTAAAATGTCAATAAAAGTGCATTTCATCCATTCATACTTAGACTTTTTTCCTGAAAGTTTGGGTGCTACAAGTGATGAAAAGGGAGAGCATTTTCATTAGGACATAGCCAAAATGGAAAAACTTATCAAGGTCATTGTTAATTAATTGATTGACTTATTTATGGACGCTCTTTAACATCGCAGGTCATCAGCGTCCCATTCAACTCAGGGCGTGAAACGGCCGACAAATTTTGCTCAGAGGCCTCTCTTTTAGGCTTAAGGTTCTTTTTCGTGCCGTAAATGTACGACCGGGATCCACGGCTTTACTTCCCTTCCAAAGGAAGCCATACTTATAATTTTTTCGCCCGAAAAAATCCATCGGTCCTGGCCGGGTTCGAACCCGCGTTTTGGGTGTAAGAGGCAAGTATGGTAGCCACTACACCACCAGGACCGACTATCAAGGTCATTGGGATCTGTAATGCTAGATTAGTGCTGGTTTCTGAAGAGAGAGAGTAATTCTGGCTATAAGAGAAAGTCAACAGGCAGCAAGCATTTTTAGCATGTATGAAGATTTGTGTTTGGTTATTTCTATTGTTTATGTTTTAGTCAGTTTATATAAATTCATTTTATTGCTATTTTGACTAAGAAAGTACCTTTCATTGCCCAAAAATAGCAAATTTCAATTGATATGTAAATTGTCAATAAAAATTGCACAATTTGATTTTTCTTAAATAGCTTTTGGACTAAGCTCAATAGGAAAAATCCAAAGCCATTGCCAAAATCATCGCATCGCTTTCCATAAGAAGCAGCTACTTTAACTATGGAGGTATGACAAAAAATTTGTTTTCTTCCCTAAAATTAAACATGGGCATTATAAAAAAAATTCTCATACTAAGTTTCTTGTGTTAGGAATTGATAAGCAACTCATTTGGAAGAAGCATATAAAAACTATAATTCCAAAGGTTGGTTAAGCCTAGTTTGCCTGAAGAATGCATCTGAAAACAGTGTAATCTGTGAACTTTGCTTATTTTCATTCTTTTGTGAAATATGACAGAATTTTCTGAGGTCATTTCATACAAAGTAAGAAAGTGTATGTTATGTACAGCAGTGCTCTCTGAATTCAAAGTGGTATCAAAACTCAACATTTGTGAAGAACCTTGTTTTAGAACCTTCATATTCTGATTCACTGAGAAAAATTAATACATTCACTATTGTGTAGCAGATAATAGGATAAATTAATTGATATTGATACATTTAATGAATATATGGAGGAATCAATTTTGTCATGTACCAAGTTTAGAGAAGCTAGCACTGTTTTCACTCAGATTAATGAATTCGAGTTAAAAGAAACTACATGGAACATGAAAGGATTCTGTCCATAGCAAACTATGTAATTTTTTTTTTTATTTGGTTTATTTATGCATGCTATTTAACATCTCAGGTCATCAGCATCCCATTCAAATCGGGGCGTGAAATGGCCAACAAATTTTGCTCAGAGGCCTCTTTTTTCAGGCTTGAGTTTCTTTATCATGCTGTAAAAGTATGACATAGGACTGCATTTATTCCCTTCTGAAGGAAGCCATACCTAGGATTTTTATGCCCCAAAAAAATGCATCGGTCCTGGCTGGGATGGAACTCGCAATGTTTGGTTTTAGAGGCAAGTATGGTTACCACTACACCATCAGGACTGACAAAATATGCATTTTAAGCAGTATATTTTAATTACTAATATGGAGTTTCACACATAGCAATACACATATTTTAATATCTTTTATAATTTACTCATTATAGCTCACCAATAGAGTTATTGTTTGTGTTGCATTTCTTATTCCAGAAACTTTAAAGTTTTGTTGATTTAATGCATATATTTTGTGACTTTCATGATATCCTTTCATTGGAGGGAGTCAATAGGAAGCAATTTTAGGCTGTATTCCTATGAGCAGCCTCTTTGATTTAACTTTAATACCCTAGCTGGCAACATATAATATGCATAATATCCTTATTATTTCAGGCAAGCTTGTTTTAACAGTAAGCAAATTTAAGAATTAGTTTTTTGTGATGCTCAGTTACATTTCAATGGCAGTAAGATAATTTTAAACATCACTCAATTTTAAGTTTTATTACACGCATTCAAAGTTGCTTTTTCAATATAGAGACATGTAACATGGATTGTCTAGAGGAGAGAAAATGATAGTGAAAATGGTGTGAAGTCTTCCTATTAATACATAAAGATTCTGTGGCTTACCATTCTAAGTTTTTTTCGTTTAATTTGGGAATCAGATTGTAAATTAAATAGCAGCTAGAAATAGTGAAGAAGATTGATTAAATACATAAAGAAGTTGGTATAATATTTCACTAATTGATCAGTTAGTGAAGTATGTCACCTAATACAGGCTTTTTTATGAGTATAACGGGAATCATATTGTTATGAGATAGATGTTGGTAGGGGTTTGTTGGAAGTTAGAAGTCATATGCATTTGGGTGTTTTCTGGAATGCTTTAAGATTATATTTTACTGAGTACTTAGATGTAGTTTTTTGTTTTTCTAATTTTTGTAATTTTTCATGCCTTACAATCCCTTTATCACTACAATCAGTGGACATGAAACAGATGTAACACTGCTGTATCAAACACATGTAATATTCAACAAATAATGGCAGTATTTAACCAAACACCAGTGCTTACTTTTATAATATTCATAGGAACATTGAAGAGTTTGTCCTTTGGACTATAATAAATTTTGATACCTTCTGTAATTTTATGTTGGGTCTCATATGGTCTGCCAGTTCTTGTGAATATGGGGAATAATGACAACCTTGTGTAGCTTTGACAGCAAGTTTTACACATGTCCTGTATATTTTGCAGATAATATATTTGTATAGGACTGCCACATTAGATATGTATGTAGTCATGAGTCAAAATAAATACTCTTCTAGCTTCACTTACTTTACTATTTCAATAGAACATGTTTTGCAGACAAGGGTCCGCCAAATAGCAAGTTAGTAAAGCTGCAAAAATGTTAAGTTTGACTCATCATAACATGTTAATCTTTTTATAATTAACTCCACTGTTACACTTCCAATTGTATTGCATGTTAAGAAATATATGTTGTTGTTCTTCTTCTTTATAGCCTATGAGGAGCAATGTTCAAAGATATTGAACACATCATACACCTTATGAAGCATTCAAACATGACATATAAATACAGTATTCATATTTGAATACAGAAACAAACCATCACCATTTGTAATACTCTATTATATTATAATAGGTGTGCCATACAGCTTCATAACCATCACCCATTACTTAATAAACTCAGTTTCATTGCTCTTGTTTTTCTGTACTGTATTTTGCAGCATGATCCTTTCTTTTTTTACTGTTTATGTACCTTCTAGCTACAATATTGCTAACTGAAGTCTGCTGTCTTTCAAAAAGACCAATGCATTTGAGCACTTCTGTCTCAATCAGTGGAAAACATTTGTGTGTATAATGTTGAATAATTCTCTTTTCAAAGTTAACATATTTGTTACCATAATTAATTTACCTGTTCATGATATATTCGTTAGCTCGTTATTCCATCTGATGATCAACCTCTTATAAACATAAATCTTAGTTATTTGAAGATATTTGTTGATTATGGTATTGAAGTTTAAAACAGCAGAAGCATTAGCAATGTTTGATTCATTTATTACTACAACTGAACAAAATGTTAATCTTGGTACTACAAATCATACCAAAAACAAAGAAATTCATAGAGAAATAAAGTAGTTTTACAATATTAGTCATTAATCCATTACTGCCAGCTCTGATGCTCACCATAAATAAAGTTGCCATTATTTTATGTAAGACAGTGTTGGTTATCACATCTTCCAGCCTCCACTGCCACAATTGGCCAAGGTGGTTAAGGCTCGGACTCATGAGCAGGATGTTTGGGCTTCTAATCCCGCCACGACCATCCTCTCTGACTGAGTTTTTTGCAGGTTTTCCTAAGTTCTCATAAATGGCAAATGCCTGGGAGGTACCCTAAACTTAGGATTAGAACATTTCCTTCCTTAAAAATATCCTTTCCCAATATATCATTTCATCTCATGTATCATCATTGTCCACCGCCTGTGCTGCCTCAACAGTAAAAATGGGGTTAAACACTATTAAAAAAATCTTCCTGCCCCAAAGGGAAGGGTCATTTAAGTAAGAAGGAAAGCCAAGTGAAGTGACTCTGCCGTGTATCTATGGTGCCAGTAGTGATCCCCTTCTATAGGAAATAATTGATATTGCAATAAAATTTACGTCCTCAGTAAATAACTCTTTAAAACCTTGCACAGGACTAAATCTATTGAATTTTGTGTAAAATCTTTTGATCATTTGCCCTAAATTAAAGTCTTAGGAAACAAATATTTAGGAGCCTCATCGCACCATTTAACTATTTCTTTTCACATTTTTAGCAGGGACTTCAGGAATTTCTTCTTGATCTTGAGTCTGTGAAATAGCTGCTGTACCAGCAATATCATCTACATGGGCTATCATGCCAACTTCAACATTTTCTTAATTGATTAGTTCATCTACCTCTGGAGGCAGGGCTATCATATCACTTTCTACATCCTCAGAAAAGAAGTAACATTCCTCCTTCAATAGTCTTAAAAGATGGGGTAGCCATTTGGAACAAAAACTAAAATAGACAAAATTGTTACTGTAATGCCCAATGCTCTTATTTAATTCTGAAATTCTGAAACACAGACTTTGATCGAGTGTTTCAACTTGTATGAAAACTAACTTTTATCATAGTATTTCAGCATGCTATACCAAAAAATTCAATCACATCACCATACACTCAGCAAGAGGAGCACAAAATGCAAAAATCCAGCAGCTCCAAATAAAACATTCCACTTTCAACACACTGCACAGCTAAATAAATAAGCCATATTAAACATAGTTACCCATTGTTGGAGTAAAGTGTAATATATTGTAATAAATATTCATTATTGTGTTCAATAGTATACATTTTTAAAAATAATTGAAAGTTAACTGTCATCAAATGGTTACAATGGTCACTAATGGGTTAATGACCAAGACTTAATGGCAGAGAAAGCAGCTACATTGATAACTGTGGAATCGAAAATATGAACTGCTTAGAAACTAGAAATTCATTCTCAGCATTACCAGTTGATGAAGAAGAAAACAGCATAGAGAGGCCAATATTTCGCTGTCAAGTGCAAATCCAGCTTACAAATCAAAACTGAAGAGAAGTAATCCTAGCAGAGTTACGGAAGCACCAGTGCAGCAAAAACTGAAGCTCACTGTAATTGGAGACAGTCATGCAAGATATCTTACCATAAAAATGCTTGAAAGTGTAAATAACTTTGAAATACTAGGTTATATAATACCAAACTGAAAACTTCAGTAAAATAATGGCAAAAGTGAAATGTATGCAAAGTGAGGTTAAGATATTATTGCAGGATTAATCGACATCTATGTAATTAAGCTGAAAATGCTGTAAAATTCCTGAGCAATATGTCATAAAATGTAGAAAGTGCACAGACAATTGTTGTTAATTTTCTCATACATATACAATTTGTGTGTGAATGAAAAGATTAGAAAGGCAAATAAGAAAATGAAGCATTTGTGTGCGAGTTATACAGATGTATCCTTAATTCATATTAATGAAATGCAAAGGGACTACCCTACTAGACACAAACTGCACCCGAACTACAGAGGAAAAAATTGTATCACAAATATTATGTAAGTCACAACATTTTCTTGTAAAATACTTCGGTTGTATATTCCACTTATTGCAACAAGCACTGCTAAAGTTAATTACGAATGACCAGCAGCAAGTGTACACACAAATTTTGGTAACAGTGCAACTTCATGTAGAAATAGTAAGGTATGTAGGGTTATGCACCAGAATTCCAAATATATATATATATATATATAAATTGGTTTTCTTAACGGAAATAAATCCATGTATAATTGTCTTTTCAGAACATTGTCTTAACAAAAATTAGCAGCTGTAGCTTGTATTATTTGACAATTATAATCAAATGGATAGATTTTGTCAATCAAAGCATGGAAATGATGGTGTGGTATTACACACAATATATGAAGTCAAATGCAATAAAGTAAAATAGCTGAGCAAACACTGTAAAGAAATGACCTTTGAAATTATTAGTGTGTAAAAGTTCATACTGATAATGGTAAATTTTGGTTGTTTCGTAGATCACCAAGCTCAAATCTGAAAAATTTTCTAAATAACTTTAATGAATTCTTAAAAGAAGCACTAAAAAGATAAGGGAATTATATTATTAGGTGACTTTAATGTAGAAAATAGTAAATGTGAATGCAAAGTCACAACCTAAATGATTTAACCATATGTTACACCAGAGCTACTGACCGTTCATGTAAGGCAATAAAACAAATGACTAATATATAGACAGAGAAATAACGTTCATCAGTAATGACTTTCATGTATCAGATCATACAGTCCAAATTGTTGATCTACATAATTGTTACATTGAAAATGAAAAAATTGTATGTAACTTAGGAAACAAAATGTACAAATTCTAAAAGATTGGCTAGCTTATGAAAATTGGTCAGAATTATATTCAGCCAAAACTATAAATGAAAATCAAATTCCTTCTGTAATATCTTAGCCAATATTTTGACTAAGCTTTTCCAATAAAGAAAAAAACTCACTATGTTTAATACTGCAAAAAACAAATTATGATCAACAATAATGACTCTAAGAGATAAATTCAAAGACAATTATGGATTCATTAGAATGACAAGGTTAAATGTGTATAAATTCTCCAAAACAAATATAACAATCTCTGCAAGCAAGCATTGCTAAAATGTAAAAAGCACAACAATAGCATAAAACTATCTATGTCAAATAGTGTAGCAAAAACAGCATGGAACATTACACAAACAAATAAAAATGGAAAAAAGAGCATTCACATTAATGACAGGGGGAAATACATTACAGATCCAAATAAGGTTTGTAATTTATTAAATGATTATTTTTTAAGCATGGGTAGAAGTGACAATACTGCTGATATAGGGCAGGAGTTATTTAATATTAATATATCTTCTCATAATCATATTTGTACAACACAAGTGTAGAGGAAGTACAATCAATACTTTGTAGTCTTAAAAAGACAGTGCTCCTGGATGAGATGGCATAGGATTGAAATTTTGAAAATTTTATAAACACTCGGGAAATGTGTTGGTGCAACTCATTAATAACTAAATGGAGATTGCACTGATTCACTAAAATCTAGTACTGTCAGACCTGTATATAAAAGGGGGATGTTGAAATGACCAGCAACTATAGACCAATAACCCTTAATATCTTTAATTTCCAAAATTATTTGAGAAGGTAATACATAGAAAGTTAACAGGATTTCTAGGATAAAAGCATATACTTTTACATTCCCAACATTTTTGTAAAAGTTTTTCTATTGTCATTTCTATATCTGAGTATTTGTAATGTAATGACAAACATAGAGGAAAATAACAATGCTGTAGGAATATTTCTAGACTTATCAAAAGCATTTGATTGCATATCTCGTGAATTGTGTTACTGTAAAAACTGCTGCACTATGGAATGAGAGGTAAAATACATGAACTTAATTCATCTTACCTAAAAGTTTTTCACAGCGCATAGAATTTCATAGCAAGCAAGGACTGTTATGGACTTTCAAATCAAAATATGTGGTAAGAATGAGAGTTCCTCTATTATGTATCATATATCTAAGCAATATACAATATTCACATGATTATAGCATTATATACTAATGATACTTCACAATTTGTGCTGACAAAACACTTAAACAATTAGAAGAAAAGGCCAAAATATCTTTGTTACAGTTATCAAATTACCTACAAATTTCATATCTATGGCTCAAGTTGACAAAACTAAATTCATGCTATTTGAATTTCATGACAGTGATGAACGTGAGTTAGTAGTACAAACTTGAATTAAAAAATTGACCAAACTAGCTGCACCGAATTCCAATGAATCTATATTGATAAAACTTTAAACTTAAACACGTGAAATTGCTTTGTAAAAATTGTGTGTTAATATATGTTTTTTAAGAAAATTATCATATCAGCTATAAGGGGATGTACTAAAATGGTTTATTATGGGTTGGTACACTCTCATATTACATATGGCATAGAAATCTGGGGAGAGACAAGTAAATCAAATTTGAATATGGTACTTATATTACAGAAAAGAAGTGTGATATGAAGTTATAATTTGAATAATTGCCAGTCTATCAAAGAAATATTTAGAAAACAAATGATCCTAAAAGTCATATAATTTTATGTCTATAGAGTTATAGTTACTAATAAAATCTAAAGGGATAACACATTAAATAAAAATCATTACACATAAGACACGAGGGAAATAAATAATTATTATCATAGGGAGTATAGGTCTAAAACATTGAGCAATAAATATCCATACAATATAGGTAGTATCATGTACAATAAACTACCCAGTTTCATTAAGTCTGCAAAATGTAATACTTTTAAACAATTGTTGAAAAAGTATCGCATTGGTAAATGTCTCTATTGAATTGATTAATTATAATTAGATAACACTCTCATTATTGTTCTTGTATATATTATCCTGATTATATATAATTGCTTGTTTATATCTATATCGAAATGCATTCTTTTTGTATTATAGTATTTGTATTTTGTATTCAACTGCACTTCATAAAATGGATTAAAAAGGTAACTATAACTATTATTGTATGGTATTATATTACTATATTTTGAATGACTTTTATCTGTTCTGATTATTGTAATATAATATTGTATAAACTCTGTATAGTTAGATACTGACCATGCTTAATACTTGCATTTCACAAGTCTATGAACAATAAAGCTTTTATAATTATTAATGAAAATAAAATATTTAAACATCTGTAGATGTTTCAAACTCTGCATTAATTATTTTATAGTTGGAATTATCAATTTATAACAAATAAAAAATTGTCATAAATAATAAAAACGAGAACATGCAAACCTTTCTGCAGACAAAAGCTTATGGATTAACTTGTGCATTTTTTGACATTTTCTTAAGTTCCTTTGGAAAGTGTTAACTAGTATTTGAATATAAGATTCACAATAAATAAGAATGCCCCCTTTTTTTTTAAAGTTAAATTTTCATCAAAATTACATGTAAATTTTTAAGCATAAATAAAGTTCTACATCAGCTAGTATTTTGAATTTTGAGAATTAAATTTTAAGGTATTCTTTAACCCTCTGTGAATTGACTAGTACTCAGTACTGTTTGATACTTAGCAGAAAAGATAAAAAAAATAGCTTTATAGAGTCTTAAGAGGTGAAGTTAATAGCAGGTTTTGTTAAATTAGATGAAAAAGTACACAATAGCACACATTGAATATTTGGATGACTTTGTAGCATTGAAGTTTGCCAAAAGAGTCGTGTGTCTGCAACTAAACATTATAACCGTTTAGAATAGCAGCTGCTTATGGACAAAAATTTATTAATATAATCCCCCTTATTTTTATTTATTTATTTTTTACATTTTTACTGTTAAACAGATATCTAGTTTCAAGAGAGTGTTTTTTTACACAGTAAAAGGAACAATTTATTCCAGGTCTGTGTGTGTTAGAAGAGTGCATGCTAGAATACATAACTTACTTTGTGTTAATAAATTGTAATATCTGTTACAAATGGAATAGCTCATCTTGATATGAATCTTTGATAGTTCATATTAGCTATGTTGCAGTATCCTTTCTTGACTTATTTCAGGTACTTTTGGAAAGCATATAAACAAGTTTAGTAATTGAGAGTAAAATTTATCAGACAATAGGACAGTGTCATCAGGACTCAAAAGTTTCTAAATCAATGAATATAGAAAAATACATTTATGATGTCAGTATATAAAAATGACATCGCAAAATGTGTTCATTGAATTTAGGGTTGTGTGCATTATGGAAACTGGTATCTTTATCCTGAAGACGTGAGTAACAAAATGATAAGATTTGTATAATTTTTGTCATACCAGAGCAAAAGACTCTCATCTCAATGTTTTTGGGATTGAAATTATCAGTCTTGTAGTTAGGAGAAGAGCTCATAATATAATTTTTTTTTTCCCTCCCAAGTGTTGTAGTAATTACAAAAAAGATTGACATGCAGGAATATTTCTATATAATCTTACTGCAATGTTGAAATGATGCAGTCTCTCAGAACTGTAGGCATCAGAAGATTAAGATCATAAAGTATAAACTTGTAGCAGCCTGATGAAAACTATTTTGGCAAATAAACTCACTGCTGAAGTGTAATGGAATGTAACAATTACCACATGTAATGTAAGTGGCAAACACATAAAGAGTAATGTTTTGATTGTGTTGTCATATGCGTTTCAAGTATGAGATTTATATCAGCTAAGGTAGGTATGTGTGCTGCTCCTTGAGCTAATCATCATGACCCTGATGGTGCTACTTCCTGGACCATTGTTTGGATGTAATTAGCTTAATGCTATGGCATGACATAGCTTCACTTGCTGAACACTCTGTCACATCCTAAAGATGTCAAATGGTGGCTAATAACCAACCTGCTTACCCTAATGTTTAGCAACTATGGAGGATTGTCTCAGTTAAATTAAGATAATGAAAATTACTTTTTGGAAAGCATCACCGTGTGTCTATAGTGTGGCAACAGATAATTGCTAACCGCGTAATAAATTTAAAATTTCTATCAAGAGTAGAACTTTCCAATGCCAACTGCAGTTTGTCAATGATAGTTTAACATTGTAAACAGAAAGGTCTTGCCATCAGCAAGTCATGTGTTTGGTCCTTAATTCAAATGCATGGGAATGGATTCCTATCTTAAGCACAGTGCTTCAACAAATAGATCAAACGTGAACACAGCCAGACTGGAACATGGCAGTAATGGAAAAAAATCAAGAAAAAATTTACAAAAGGAAACTAGTCAACACAGACGAGTTTTGTAAACCGCTTAGATACATAAAAATTGTACAGTATAGGCATCAGTGGCAATTTGGCAATAGATTATTGACATAGGCACGTGCACATGAACTGAAAGAATAATAAGAATGGCGCTCCAAATCCAGAAAGTTATACAAGTGCAAATTGGCAGGTGATAAATAGGAGTGGATAATGGCTTTGAATGAGGTCCTGACACACCTGAATGACACAAACAAGCCATGTGCCATTTACTACCACCCAAAAGACCAATAGAGAAACTTCATCCAGAAGCATAAAAAATGTTAATGGAGATTGCAGATTACAGCTTGCAGAAAACTTTAAGAGTTTTCAGAGTTCAAATTAATGCAGCCTACTTCCATAAAAATTTAATGACCAATATTTTTTATGAACAGATTCCTCTCTTGTATTATTGCATGTCAAATATGGATTCATGAATAAAGACATCCAGTCATGCTGCCAAAGTATTACCACCAGAAAGAAACTGATATTGCTATCCATATGATACCTCACCAATGGATTTCTATGACTTTGGTCTGTCTAAAAGAGACCTTACTTCCATATGCCCCATCAATACTATCTTAGACAGTTTAGACAGTTTGTCAGGAGTAATTTTCTAATTTTATTTATTTATTTTTGCTGAGATACAAAATATTTTGTAAGCAAGACCCAGCCAAATGTGGTAAGAGTTTCCCTTACCATAATTAAAAGCATTTATATCAACAAATAAATCAGAATTCTAAGATCTCTTAGGTCACCGAGAACTTGTTTCTGGAACCGTCTGCTAGATCCCATCCAACTTCTACAGAGAATTTTGTTTTAAGCTGTTAAATTAATCAAGTTGTTAATTTTTTGCTTTTTTCAGCATAAACGCTTTTTGATGGAAACAAGGGAGAAGGAGCCAGATGTAATTTTTATAGGAGACTCGATCATCCAGCGATTGGTTTATACTGAAATGTGGAATGAGTGCTTTGCACCTATGCATGCCCTGAACTTTGGAATTGGTGGTGATCTGACACAAAATGTTCTGTGGCGAATTCATAATGGAGAGTTAGATAATATAAAACCAAAGGTAATGAATCTTTGATGTTTTGTTGATGTTTAATGTTAATTAAATTTATAACTAGATTCCTCACAAAAGAGAAAACTGCTATTACTTTGTACTGTCTGCAGTTCAGAAACTTCAACTTGGCTCATCTTAGATCCATAGTGCATTCAGTGTTTAAAATTTAACTTGAGTATTCCTCCTCCTCCTCCTCCTCCTCCTCCTCCTCCTCCTCCTCCTCCTCCTTCTGCTCCTCCTCCTCCTATTCATTAATAATTTTTTTTTTTTTCCAGAGACATAATTATTCCCTTGATTTAGCAAGAGCATAAGGAGAATGAAATTATGTGAATGCCTAAGTGGATTTTACTGCTGTCACCTTAAAGACATTCAAAATTGCTATACACAATTACTCCTCAATGATTTAATTTATTAGCATTTGCTCTTTATGTTAATATTCCTCTTGTCAAATATTTTGTGTCTCTATGCAGTCTGTAAATGAAATAGTCACTATGTTCTGTTGAATTTCATGCAGCTGCTTTTCAAATGAAAATTAATTAAGGACTAATTTCTGTCAAGTTCTTGGAGTGTCACTGTCAGACATATTTTCCTCCAGTTAAGAGATCAATGGATTACTCCTAGTATATTTTTCATTTTAGCATACAGAGAATTGTGTCCCATGTTTGCACCATAGAATGTTTGGTGGTATTGTTGATAGAAAGAAGTGAGCTTTGTGTAGCATACTCAGCTTTATTATTAGAATTATTGGTTGAAATGAAAATCTACAACAAATTTTAAAGAATAATTATTTTTTTCATAATTATTACATTGAACGATATTATCTTTCATGGTTGCTTATTATGCGAAGAACAGGCATCCTGATGGCCGTTAGCAACTTGCATATATTTCAGTTTTGTAAAGTTATTATTTTCTCAGTTTAATTGAAAAATAAAGAGCTCTAATTAAACATACTTAACAAGAACATGTAGCTTTATTTTCAGTTTATGAAGAAAAGTATCACAGAAATATTTTCCACAATGACTGAAATGTAGTAATTAGTTGCAAATACAATCAAACCTCAATATCTCAAAGTGCTACTGTAAATTGATAATAAAGAACTTCAAAATATAGAAAAAATGAAAAAATAAGATTCTACTATCTTAATTACATACATTCATAATTAGTACTAATTCTATCCTACTCCAGCACTTCAACTAAGATTTTCATGTTAAAAATTAATCAGATGTTACAGTATTTTATATTTGTTTAGCTAAACTATTAAATATTAATATCAGTGTAATGTGCACATACAGCATGTTATAGTTGCTATAGAGTATTTTATTCATGATTGTGTCTTTGAGCAAAAGTCTGTTAATTTCTTTTGTCTCACGGTTTGCAGCCTATTTTCTACAAAGTTTTCCAGCAGGTTTACAACTTTAGCACTCTCACCTAATATCACTTTTTGAACAAGTCTGTCAAGTTGTTTAAATTTTTCTAACCACCTGGTACTTGCCTGAAACAACAATCCAATCACCAGTCTATAGCAAACTTTTGTGCCTGTTCATGAAGTATGGAACCTTGCAGCTGAATGATTTTGCCTCTCACATACCTCACCCACCGAAACATTACTTCCTCCAATAGAAGGTAACTTTATGTCCTAAAACATTTTTTTAATCTGTTATTTATTGTTTCTTTGACTGCATTGGTCTTCCCATCACATCTATGGATTGGGCATGAATACTTAAGTATGAGTCTGTAGTTATGAATGAAATGAAATGAAATGAATTTATGAAGGCACAAATTTCAACATAAAGCTAGCCCCGATCAACAGATACAATATTAAGAATCTCTTAAGCTCAAAATTAAAAGACAAGATACCCATAGAAAAGAAATCAGGAATATACACCATAGATTGTTTAGACTGTGATTTGAAATACATAGGAAAAACCAAGAGAAATTTGACATTCCGGAAGAAAGAACATTTTAGAAACATCAAATCTAAACAGACAGAAAAATCAGCAGTGGCACATCATTATTGGAGCCAAAATCATGAAATAAACCCAGAGATAAAACTTCTCAAAGAAATAAAGAACCCATTTGAATTAGGCCGCCTGGGAGAATATTTTCATCTTAAAATATCATAAAATCGCTATGAATTTTGACCTTCCGCCATGGGATCACCTTTCTAGATTCATTTCAGAACCACCAGAGGTCACCAAAATTCACACAACTTGCAAGGGACCAACACTAACATCAGAAACCACTGGGTCAACAGCTGAGGATGGGAACGCTGGTTCCCGAAGCATTGTTCCAACTTTAGGAAAATATAATAAGTGAAATGTGTAAATAAGTTACCCATTTGTATCATTTTAAATATAATAGCTTCATTGTAAACAACTTCAAAAATTATACATTAAGCTGTTACAGCTTAAAGTGTATTGTAACATTGAAGAAAAGAAAGCCATATTGTGCACAAATCACCTTGCTTTCCACGATTTTAACATTTCACAACAAAATATAGCTTACATGTCCATCCTTGTCCCATCAAAATGATTTCATTACACTTGGGTAAAGCTATTTGTATGTACAAGTACTGATTGACAAACTTGACTATGAGTTGAATATTTTAGTACTTCTGAGAAAAGGAAAATTCTTTGAGATATTGAAATATTTGAGTAATGAACTATAGATACTACATTATATATACATTATATATGTTCCTGACTGGAAATTAAAATTACTTTGAGATATCAGAAATTCAAGTTAGAGAAGTTTACTGTAACTGTGCTTGGAACTGTAAAAGTCTTAAGGAGTATAAGTGTGGGAAGAATACAAAAGATAAAATTTTAAACAAACGTTATTAATATATGAATATGTAGTCTATAAGACTGCAGATTGAAGAATAACAAATATAACATAATTATGTGAGCATTTTTAGGTACCATGGAAATTTAAATAAAGGTATAGGATTGTGAAATATGAAATTGTTCCTGTATCCTCATATATTGGCACTTATACTTCTTATATCTATTATCTGTGTAAATTAGTATTTTAGCCCATATAATCTGTATTTTCTTGTAAGCATTTCTTTCAAACTTTTCAGGTGGTGGTGGTTCATGTGGGCACAAATAATTATGCATTCAGTGCAGAACAAACTGCAGAAGGAATTGTGGAAATTGTCAAATTAATTCATTGGAAACAACCTGATGCCTATATTGTTTTACTGGTAATTTATACATGATTTGACTAGTCACAACTTAATGTGCTTTCAGATTGGGTTTAGGGATTTAACTCTTATTTTTTAATGCCTGCATTGAGTTTTTAATGAATGAAATTGCTAGACACTGGCAAAAAATTAGTAAAAGCTTGTAGATATAAATCTGGGAAGTTACCTTTCTTGTTGAACAGAATTTGCATTTTTCATGCATGAAGGCCTGTTTTTTTTTTTTTTTTTTTTTTTCCCTCTCTTTATTTAAGGGTATTCTTTATTAGTGACTTGCATATTAATTCAGCATTTTTTCTGCAGATTATCTCATATAATCATGTTAAAAATATTTTTCATCATGAATTATGGAACAAATATTTTCATTAAAATTAAAATGTAAAATGGAACTTGCACTTGCACAATCATATAATTGATATTATTGTATGATGTAGTTGAACTACACACTCTAAATGCTGCACTTACTTGTCATAATATATAGAACCGGTTTCGAGAACATTTGGTTATCATCAGCCAGGCTAAAATTCAACTGTTCGATAATTTATTAAGATTCGTTAAAGAAACCAATTCTATATATTATGATAAATAAGTGAAGCATTAAGAGTGTGTAGTTCAACTAAATCATTCAATAATATCAATTATAAATATTTTCATGTTTGTTGCCCAGACTAAGTATTTCTTAAAAGATATAATTGAATTGATTATATTACAAGCATTATAAAGCACACAGGAAAATTGGCATTTGATGCACTATAACATGTAATTCAGTGAATTCAGTGAAGGTTTTCAAGCATCTGGGCTTTAAATTCTTTGGTGATGAGCCTGAAGTTGAAAAGAGGATTGTGGTCACATTATTATTATTGTAGTTCATTTGTCATTTTATTGTCTCCCACCAAGATGGCCAGAGGTCAATCACAGTGACTGTAAAAGGGATTTGTGGTGAACAAAGTGGCATCTGGGCAGGTTTCCTTTGGGGCCTCCAGTTTTCCATGCCACCCATTCTGCAATTGTTTCATCTTCACCTTCATCTAGCGTAATGTAGTCTGCTTATTTCTTGTTGCACACTTTCAAATGGTCTATGCTACTACCATCTAACAGCAAATTTAAGAACTCCAATTAGCAGGTCTTGGGTGCCACCACCGACACCATCATAATCATCACAGTGGCTGTAAGTGGGATTTGTGGTGGATAAAGTCACATCTTGACTGGTTTCCTTTGGGGTCTCCAGTTTCTCCTGCTATTCATTCTGCAATTGTTTCATCTTCACCCTCAACTAGCATAATGGATTCTGCTTATTTCTCGGTGCACACTTTCAAATGGACTATGCTACTGCCATCTAACAGCAAATTTAAGAACTCCAATTAGCAGGTCTTGGGTGCCACCACCGACACCATCATAATCATCACAGTGGCTGTAAGTGGGATTTGTGGTGGATAAAGTCACATCTTGACTGGTTTCCTTTGGGGTCTCCAGTTTCTCCTGCTATTCATTCTGCAATTGTTTCATCTTCACCCTCAACTAGCATAATGGATTCTGCTTATTTCTCGGTGCACACTTTCAAATGGACTATGCTACTGCCATCTAACAGCAAATTTAAGAACTCCAAAAAGCAGGACTGGGGTGCCACCACCATCACCACCACCACCATCATTTGTCATTTGATGTTGAAATATTTGGACAAATAAGGCATCTATGTGGAAAAGTAAAATAGGAGTTTTGGAGCGGAAATAATTTTCAAAGTAAAAATTATATTTCTTTTTTTCCTCCCAAAACATGAAGACCTATTTTTTGAATGACTCTCATAATTCAAAATCCATATACTAAAAATCATGCAGCTCTCATCATTCTATTTGGAACCCTTAGAGCATTATGTTGTAACTAAAAATTTCAGTATGTCATTCTAATGTAAATATTGCTGCAATGAAGTCAAGTTGAACAGATTCTTATTGATTATAAATTTGATCCATAGAAAACTTTCTATGCTGTATTAAAAGTGCATGTAGTTTACAATAACCAATAGCTCATTTAACGAAATGCTGCTCTGCATGCAGTAACCTCCCTCATAGTAGGACACATTGGAGACATTTTAAATGGTTCATGAGACATGTGTATAAACACATGCTGGTTTCATCTCAAAAATGGTGGTGGTGGTGGTGGCAGCAGCGGTTTTTAACCTAACCTGCAACCTATGGTGCAAAGAAAACAAGACATACAGCTTATGTAGTCATGAAGCAACAACAGAGTTTCTTTAGTTTGAGCTTTTAGAATCAGTACATGAAATAATAGTAAAAAATGAACCTATACATTATCCTCCCTAATAAGCAACATTAAAAAGTAGCATTTATTATATTAAGAACAGAGTGGACAAATTGTGACGATTAAAAATAAAAATACTCTCTGGGTGGACAGAATGCATTACTTCCATGATATTAGTCCGACACTCTAATCAACTGATATACCAGGCCAACAATATACATGTCTTGGTAATTATCCTCCTACATTTGTTGAAGTCACACTACCTGGAATTGGGCTCAGCTTTCACTGTTACTGTTTGTGAAAGGAAGCATAATTCTAAGTACAGATTCATCTGTCTGTAGGGTTAAGTAATTTTTTCTATCAGATAGGAAGCTTTTTAATCCTGTTATCAAAGAAAGAATGGGATTGGATTTCCAGCTAGTTGCACACAAATGCTGCCAAATCCTGGTCTTTCATAGGGATGGTGATCCTGTGCTGTCTAATGAATTTCCTGGAGTTTTTTCCTTGTCAAAGCTGCTATATGTGGACAGGCATTGTTTTGGAGGAGAAGAACTTTTTAAATCAGTTGTTAGCATCTTTATCACCAATAAAAGTTTTTCTTCAACCAGAATGTGGCTGTAATAACACATTGATTGAGATTCATGAAGGAATTCAATTAACCAAATGCCTTGGAAGTCCCAGAAAATTGTCTTGAAAACCTTCTCAGCTGACAGGTGAGCTTTTGCTTTGAACAGAAGCAGATTCTCCTCTCTTCCTCCACTCCATGCTAACTTGCTTCTTTCTTGGGAGTATAGTGGTGCATTAATGTTTCATTGTAGGTTATAATTCAATGCAGAAACATTTCTCCTTGATACCAGCACTGAGCCAAACACACCCCAACATGTACAGCCTTTTGTTTCTCAGTGAGAATTTGAGGTACCCACTTTTCAGTAATCCAAGTTATTTGAAATGTTGGATTGAACACTTCAACCTCAAAAATTATTTCAAAATCTTCAAATGTTAGTCACACTAGATAAGGTCCCAAACAGATTTGATGTTGGTTTCCATTATGCTTATCCATGGTTGAAGTTGGTGACTTTCATTTTCCACAGTTTCTCATAATCTGTAGAACTTTCACACCACCTTTGTCTTAGAGTCTTATCCTTAAACTGAGTTCTTGATTTGTACAAAAGTTTGATTAGTGTTATGCTCTCCTACACCATAAACTTAATAATAATGCATTACTCAGTTGATGTGTCTACGTCTTGCTTGAACATGGTACTGACAACTGCGTGGCATGCTGCTTTCTCTTCTACTCCTGAAATCCTCATACATAATGTCTCAATATTTGCAAGCAGTAAAATAAAAATTCCAGTATATATTTGATTCACCTTTGTAATTTTTGATATAAGCAAGAGATGTTGATAATTGTGTGTAAGTCCAAGTCTAGTGCTAATGATATAATACTCTTTTTTGCAGACCTTGCTTCCAAGAGGGCAGTATCCAAATCCACTGAGAGTCAAAAATGCTGAAGTGAACAAACTTTTGTATACGCATGCATCCAAAGTGCCAAAGTGTGAAATTGTTGCTATTGATAAAGGATTAGTTCAGCCAGATGGAAACATTAGTCATCATGACATGCACGATTATCTTCACTTAACCAACTCTGGCTATAAAAAGGCATTTGAACCTGTATATGATTTACTACAGCAGTTGCTGATGGAAGGAGAAGTTGAAAAGGACCTTACTCCTTCTGAGTGAGTCATACTTTGTGAAAAAGTTAAAGTTAACGCTTTGATATAGCAGCAAACAATGAACACACTGTCACTGGGTGTATTGCAAAAGGAGAGAGTGTATAGGGTGAAGAGTTTTGTCATAAAAGACATCACTTTCTCAATTTATAGACATTAAATACACCATCAAGGTTTTGGATCTCAAGATCTACTTGTTAAATGAAAACAATCATATAATAACCAACATATGTAAAATAATTATACATCTTTTATTATTTATTGCAACTTTTATATCATATTTTGTACCATTTTTGTTTGCTTAGAATTTCAGTGTTATATTTTCTGTTGGTTTGTTTTCATAACCAGCATTAGTTCATAGTTACATACTGTCATTAATATTTTTTGCAGCTCTTCATTTTTTAATGCACTTAAACAGTTCATGTGCCAATAATGGCCTGATTAAAAGAAAGAATGTAAATATATGTGTGTGTATAAGTTTTTTAGAAAGACAAGTTCCAGATGATTTGTTGCAACTTGGCTGTGTGTTGAGTTAAGCACAATCTTTTTTTTTGTATATCATAATTTGTATAGGCATTCCAGTTATTGGTTTCAACATCAGATTGCTATTAACAGCCGGCTTCTCATGGTAATTAAACATGTTTAACAAAAATGTGCTTCATGATATAACATTTACAATCAAATGCAATAGAAGTTAAAGCTTTTGCATCAAAATAATACTTTAGATAGAAATGTTACAACTTGAATTTTGTGGGTTGCAAGATGCTTAGTTATAAATCTGTTAAAAAAATAAAAGGACACTAAATGAACCATTTTTAATGCATTATATTAAAAGACTATAGCTATAAAGTGGGTCTGAAAGTGAGTTATGCTTCGTGAACTGAAAACAAACAGCATCATGCATATAGGCATAAAAAGTTTTTATCCTAGTCTATAAATAGTTGATAATATAAATCAAATGCTGTTTGTGTGTAAGAAAGGGAGGGAACAAAGGAAGAGTTCCACAGGTGCATTGCTGAAGGTCACTCAATAGATACATAAATTTCAAGAGTCTGTGTCATATTATTAAATATTTAACTGATTAAATAAGTGATTTCAGTACACTGGTGTATAATTATGCAAACATTCCTTTTTGTTGGATATATTTATGCAAACATTCCTTTTTAATTGGATATATTTAACTTTGCATCCTTAACACAATTCATGGAGAATGGTAACAATATAAAATTCTGTTTTAATGGCAAGTCTATAAGGAAACCAATGCTAGTAACTAGTCAAAACAATGGCTACTTATGTTACATAGTGGATTACTGAACCATTTGACAAATTTTGACACCAAAAAGACAAATTTTTCTGCTACTGTAATGTTTTAGAAATTTTCATTTTGCCTTTTTAAGTATATATATTTTAAGACATCAGAAATGGAGTAAAATAATAGAAATAGCAATAAGATTATGACCACCTGTATGTGTACATTTTTGGCAAAGGTTGCTTTCCTAATTGAAATGAATATTTTCACTTTAAAGTGCAAACAATAATTCAATATTATAATTGCAATGAAGCTAGATAAAATATAAATGATTATCCAATACAGTTGTCTCATACACTCTAGTGCTTCACTTACTTTTAAAATATAGTGGGACCAGTTTCGAAGAGAATCCTCTCCATCCTCAACTGATTTGATGACTGGTTGGAGAAACTATCATCTAAGAGGACTTGCGGCTCCCTCCTAGCGGTACTTTTATGAACTGAAAATTTATATTGCATTCCTGGAATGTCGAAGTTCATAAAATGATCTTTGTGTTTATAAATGTAAATCCTCTCCCATATATCTAACTCTGTAGGTCCATGTGCTTCTTTAAGCAACTTGATTTCCTTTTTTATATTATCCTTATCTATCCATAAGTGGTGTGCTACTGCAAACCTATCTATTTGTTTGTACTTATAACATTTCTGAGATGTTCCTTTAAACATGTTCCCAAATTCCTTTTAGTTCTTCCAACATATATCTTATCACAGTCTTTGCATGATATTTTATAGACGCCTGACTTTATTTCTTTTGGGTTATTATTAAAAGTGTTGTCTCCTAGAATAATGGGTATAAACTCTAAAAATGTTGATGATTATATAGTTGATCAGGAAATTGCCATGGAAGGCTTAACCAATAAAGAGAAAGAAAAGATTAGGACAAAATCTGAGAATGCTCTTAAGGGATTAATAAAATGAAACCAAATAGAATTCAGAGTTATATAAATACTATTAGATCAAGGTATTAGATAAAGGTGTTATTTATCAAAAGGCTGATAAAGGAAATAATATAGTAATAATGGACAAAGAAGATTACATTTGTAGAATGTTAGAGATGTTAAATAAAGAAGAATTTATCCAAGTTAAATTTGACCCACTAACAAAATGCACTAAAACAGTGAATGAAGCTGTACAGAATTGCACAATCATACCATAGTTAAATGTAGTTTAAAACAAAACAACCCTAATATTGCCAAAAATATATAAAGCTGCGGTAGGCATGAAACCCATCATTAATAATATAAATACACCAAAATTTGAAAATAGAAGCATAAAGAACTCACTTCAGCTTATAGAAAGAGTTAAAAGATTTTAAAGTTTTACTATCTGATATTTTAGTATCTTTTGATTTAGTGTATCTATTTCTGAGCATACCAACTTACAAGCTTTTATTGTTGTTGCACGAGTGGTTAAAGGAGATAGGGGTTAAACAAACACATAGGAAGGAATACATCAGCCTTACAAATATTTGTATTTACCAATTCAGTTTTACAGATGAATTCTATAAACAACAAACAGGACTGGCAATGGGGAATCCTTTGTCCCCCTTTCTGGCAAATTTATTTATGAGCATATTAGAAACTTGTATAGTTTCTGCCTTTCCACACTATTTTAAATGCTAGTATAGATACGTTGACTACATCTTTAGTATAGCGAATAAGAAATTGGGTGAAGATGCATTGAAGCTCTTAAATATGCAGGACAAGAATATATCCTTTACACTTGAAACAGAGACAGAAGGAATGTTGCCATTTTTGGATGTAAAAATTAAAAAGAATTATGAGAATTTGGAATATATAGAAAGAATACTCACATGAACAAGTATATTAAATCTAATGGTTTTAACCCTATCACTCACAAACATGCAATTTTTAATAGCTTAATATATAGGCTGGTGAATTTACCAATTAGTAAGGAGGAGTACACATTGGAATATGAAATAATTCAGGAGATTGCTGAAATAAATGGCTTTAAAAAAATTTAGTAAAAAAAAAGCTTAATAAATTCCTAAAGAAAAAAATTGATTAAGAACACCACCACATTAGTGACCGAAAATGATAGATTGGTTTTTTAAAAAATTTACATATCATCCAGCAGCTATGAATAAATTTCAAAAAAAATTTAAGTAAATAATATCCCAAAAGAAAAAAGTCAGGCATCTATAAAATATCATGCAAAGGATGTGATAAGATATATGTTGGAAGAACTAAAAGGAACTTGGGAACACGTTTAAAGGAAAATTGCAAAAACTTTAAGTACAAACAAATAGATAGGTCTGCAATAGCACACCACTCTTTGTATAGATAAGCATGATATAAAAAAAGGAAATAAAGTTGCTTAAAGAAGCACATGAGCATATAAAGTTAGATATATGGGAGAGGTTTTACATTTATAAACACAAAGATCATGTTATGAACTTCCAACATTCCTGGGGAATGCAATACAAATTTTCAGTTCATAAAAGTACCACTAGGAGGGAGCCCTCTTACAAGACAATTTCTCCAACCAGTCGTCAGAAGTTCAGTGGAGGATGGAGAGGATTCTCTTTGAAACTGATCCCACTATATTTTAAAAGTAAGTGAAGCACTGTATTAGGCGACAGTATTCGACAATCATTTATAAATTATTCATTAATTTCTTTACTAAGGTGAAAAGAAAAGCCCATATTAATAAAAATCTGTAACATTAAGTTCAGGATATGGAAATTTTCATCCCTTTAATTTCAGTGGTGCACATCAATTTGTGAAAAAAATTATTCATGCAAGTTAAATACATATTCTTTGCAGACACACACTTTCATCAGAATGAGCTTTTAAGTGTAAGGCTGAACTTCAGATTCCCCTTTATTTTAGACTTTGGTAAAACAGAGCTTTTGTTAAAATATAAGGTGGTCTTGTTATTTCTGCATGAATTCATTGAGGAAACTTCTTTTGACTCTTTTCTTCAAGTACCTGAATAAAAATCTTTTCTTATTTGAATTAATCCCTTGCAGAATTAGTTATTGAAATGCTTGAGACTGAGCATAGACTTACAACAATTCTGCATTTAAAGATTTTACATTTGCTCCCTTGTTATTTTATATTCTCAAAGCATTAAATATGTAAGACATATAAATAATTTGTTTTTGAAAGGAACTAAGTACAACTTTATGAGTTTGGAGATAATTGCAAAATACTCTTTTAGGAATTATTTATACATGAAATTTTGTGTGTGTATAAAGCATATAGTATAACTTTGAGGTCAAAATAATATTGGTATATGAATTAATGCCTTTTTTTAATTGACATTTATTTAGTGGTTTTTATTACAATGGGTATACACTGACTTACTTTCCACTTTGGATTGCTCTTCCCCATTCATCAGCTGTCCTAAGTCTTTGCTGTTTTATTGAATGCCATTTAGTCAGTCTTTATAAGTGAATATCCTTTTCAATTTTTCTTCCAAAATCATAGGAAGTGCCAAACATATATTTTCTTGCAGTATATCAAAGCAATGACATTTGCATCTAAAATATGTGTAAGTCTATTTTAAAACTTATTGTCAGATTTTGCAAAACAAATCATAACTTAATCATAATGATTGTTTCAAATGTTAACATGGAAACCAAAATGTAAGAATAGTACATACTTCAGTTACTTACAGGTGCAGTAGTTTTCTCATAAAGCACTTTTCCAGACTAATTTATGTATACTGTACCTATCACCCATGTCTACTTTATATTTTTGACAGAGTTCTCTCATTGTATGTGCCTTTTTTCCCCCCTTTGACATCTTTACTGTGCATGTTAAAAGTAGTGTCCTTATATGCCAAATAATAGATGTCAATCAACAATATTAACATGTGAACAAGCATTAAAATGTGTCTCTTTTCACATTCCTGCAAGCACCATACAATAGCGTTGTTTGTGCTGTTCACAAAAATATATATATTTCATGTAGAAACAGAATATCTGCAGGATTTAGTTCCTTTTATCACTGAATAATAAAGGAAATGGCCATGTTAGAAGTACAGGGAATGGCAAAACATGGTTTCTTTCAATGCCAAAGTATGCTCCTTGCTTTATTGAATACAAAGCCATGATAAAAGTAGATAGACAAAAGTGTAGATTTAGTTCCTTTCATCAGTTTCTATAAATTTGCCTATTGGATTTAAATGGATTGTCAGAATACATTTTCTTAAGTTGCAGCCTCTTAATTCAACATTTTTTCAGTTTCTTTGAGGAAATGGTATTTGAAGGTCAATTATCCCTGTTTAATGTAATATTTCTATAGATGAGTACTTTCAAACTGCTAAGAGGATCATTAAGTTATTTTGTGATGGAGCAGATTAAGTTTTATCAACATTTGTGTTTTGTAATATTTCCTGTCTCTTCTTATGCCCATACTTAATGTCTTAAGTTCAATTATTGTACTATTAGGAATTAAATGTGAAATTTTGCACCTGTTAACTTTAGGAGAGCGTGGAAGTGCTTTATTATCTATATTGAACACGAATAAAATGACTGTTGGAAACAACAGATACATGTCATGTCATGATGAAACAGAAGGTATCAAAAAACTTTGTGAAGAGATTATTTCTATGTTATGAGTAGGGCTAGGATATTTTCTTAATATAAAAAATATTTTAAACCAATTAAAATCTCTTTTCCCTTGGAAAAGTTTAAAATTCTAAATTGGTTAAAATATTCAACACTCTTAAGCATTTTAAACTATTGAAATTCAGGGTTTCGTAACTGTTTCCACTATATTGAAGTAAGTGAAGCACTTATTCAATAGTTTCTTCAATAAGATGAAAAGAAAAACCCATATAAATAAAAGACTTTAACAATAAGTTCAGGATATGGGAATTTTCCTGAATTTCGGTAGTTTAAAGAGTGAAACGCTTAAGAGTGTTGAATATTTTAACCATTTTAGAATTTTAAAATTTCCCATGGGAAAGAGATTTTAATTCGTTTAAAATAGTTTTTATATAAAGGAATTACTTACGTTTTACTGTGTTGGTTCCAATCAAGTTTTATAAGGGCTAGGATAGTTTCATTGGATTGAAACATATGCAGATTTATAATGTACACAAAATAATGCTTCCTGTCAAGAAATGCAATTTTATTCTGAATGTGTTTTGTATATTTTGGGTATCTTTCTTTATTGCATAGTAATGAAAATGCATTTAAATAAGAGCCAGCCCATATTGTAAATTATGCCTTGTGTATAAGATTCAAATTCTCACATGAACTGAACAACTCTTGTCAATTTTATCTGAACTACATACATTTGTGAACAATTATATGATTATGTTCCTCATCCATATAACTCATCATTTTCTTCATTAAATGCCAGCATTATAGAAAGTGGATTGTGATTGAAGCAACAATACACTCTTATCAGGAGCTTGCTTTTCCAAAAGCCACTGTAATTAAATTAAGTTCATTCGGCAGTTAACAATGAAAAATCATTAAATTACTGACAATTAGTTTATTTGTATCACTTGGGCACCTTTTGTTTATTAATTCTAACGTTGATCACCATTATTTGTAAACTTTATTTACTAAGGTTATGATACCGGTGCATATTTAGTGTATTAAAAATGCCACCAGTAAAATTATCATTTTCTGCTCAACTCCGTATTTTTCTGCTTGAAAATTGAGTGCTTATCACTGATTGGCAAGCTTTATTTTGTGTTGCATTCAAAAGAAGCATAAATGGAGATACTTATTTTTAAATCACTTGCAAATCATGAAAAAAATTATCCTTAAAAAAGAATACAAAACAGTCACTGCTAAGCATAAATACCTCTAACAAAACAACTTTTTCAAACTCAGTACCTCAGGCTTCAACATTTTATATGGGCTTGTGTGGAGCTTTCACTTTTGATGCCATTTCTGTATATGAATTACAGCATCCTAAATTATGTGCATTTTGGGGAATCTATGTCAATCTGGCTTTTCCACATGAATCTACCCTTAGGAAACATTCTGTTGAGATTTGTGAATATGGAGAAGATAATTTAGTTTGTATCAGTATGGATGAAATGACTGATTCATGTAGATTATATGTAATGTAATTGTTAATCCAGTGATTCCAAATGAAGGTTCAAATGCCTATATTCCTACCGTTGAGTAGGTAGAATAGAGAAATCATGTTAACACTCTCCAAAGTCTTCAACACTGTAATGTTATTGTGACCAGTGGAATTTGATATGGAAATTACCCTAAATGAGCCATATTACATGTCTGGCATATGCAGTTTGTGTAAGTGAAACAGTGCACTTTAACTTTTCCAAATGTTAATTATTTAAAAATTAAAATGTGAATTAGAACTTGCACAATGCTTCATTACTTGTCATAATATATAGAACCGGTTTCGAGAACATTTTGTTATCATCTAAGCTAAAATTCAAAAGTTGGATAATTCGTTAAGTTGTGTGAATGTATATTCTGCTCTGGTGGTGGTGTGATAAACTTGTAGTTTATGTTTTCATCCCTGGCAGTGTAGAAGTTCATTAGACTGTCTTTTATTGGTAGATGTAGGTTTTCTCCCAAGTTGCTAATTCTGTAGGTCCTTGTACTGATTTTAATAATTTTGCTTTATTCACTATGTCGTGATTTTCTGTCAAAAAATGATATACTAATGCTGATTTCTCTATTTGCTTGTACTTTATGTTCCTGAATGGTTTCTTTAACCTTGTGTCTATGTTTCTCTTTGTTTTTCCATTGTAAATTTTGTTGGTCCTGTGGTGTAGTGGTAACCCAAGATTGTGGGTTCAAACCCAGCCAGGATCGATGGAATTTTTCAGGCCTAAAAATCCTTCGGAAGGGTAGTAAAGCCGTGGGTCCTGTGTAGTACATTTAAGGCATGAAAAAGAACCTCAAGCCTGAAAGAAGAGGCCTCTGAGCAAAATTTATCAGCCATTTCACACCCTGAATTGAATGGGATGCTGATGACTTGTCATGTTAAAGAGCGTCTGTAAATAAACAAATAAAAAAAATGATTTTTTCACATTCTGCACAATTTATTTTGTAAATACCTGCTTTTTTCTCTTGTGTAATACTGTCATGAACATCGCCTATCAGTAGGTTTTTAACAATAAATTTGTTAACTCTGCCAACCTAATATTAAACTCTTTAAGAATGTTCTGAAATTTTTTTATAGCCCAAGCTGGTTGAAGATGGAGAGGATGTCTCTTTGAAACCATTCTCACCATATTTAAAAGTAAGTGAAGCTTAAGAGTGTGCTAAACGACAGATTATAGATAGAATTTACAGGTATGTTTTTATCTTGTATATTCAAAAGTTTTAAGGCATCATCAATGAGTTTTTTTGTTAACTATGGCAAATATATCGTTGATATAGGTGTACCATACCTTAAATATGTATAGGAAAGCTGAGTTGATGTGTGTTTCAAATCTGCTCATGAAGAGGTTAGCTAGAAATGGAGATAAGGGACTGCCCATAGTAAGTTCTGCTTGTTTATAACATTTTCCTTTAAAAGAAAAATAGGCTTGGTTTATGCAAATTTCTATGAGTTTGATGTATTCTTTTATGTGTGCATCATTAATTCCACTTGTTTTAAGCCAATCATGTAGATAAATTAGGAGCTTTTCTTTTGGTATGCTTGGAAACAACAATTCTATGTCGAAACATATTGAGAGTGTCAGAGGGATGTAATTTTATGTCCTTAATTTTTTCTATTAACTGACATGAATTGTTTATACTCCTGCTTTGAAATTTGGGTAATATCTTGAATCTATTATCGAGCCATTTTGCTAAATAGTATGGAGGAGTATTATGACAAGTAAGTGAAGCATTAAGAGTGTGTAGTTCAACTAAATTATACTATAATATCAATTAATAATTGTTTATTCAATATCAAGTGTAAAACAGTTTCTTCGAAAGTACAAATAGAATTAAACTGTTTAAGGATACTTAGTAGAGACATATTGACAATTTTTGTGCTGAACCTGATCAATACAAGCCAAGTTTCCTGAAAAGTTATACTGTCCATCCAGATTAAAATTTTAACACTTATTAAGCAATTATTTCTGAATTTTGGCTAACCTTAATTGTTATAATTATTATATAATTATGTTAATAAACCAGAAACATTTTTTTTTTTAATATTAGGTGCGCCTTTTCCATAAACTATTATTCTTGAATTTTAAAATCAGTTTGCATTTGTGTTACTTAACATGAAATACTGTTTAAATTAAAGCAAGGGTATAATTTTTTAATATACTTTAACATAGCATCATTATTTTATAAAAATTAAAAAACATGTTTAATTTTTTTTGCAGAACTCTTATGCATGTATAATTTAAACCCCTTTACCAGCTATATAGATCATTGTATTTGGCAAATGCACAAAAAATTCATACCTCTAACATAAATTTTGTGAAAAAGTGCACTTAAAGTGCAAAATATGCAAGTAACAAATGATAAAAAAGATGAGTGTGTGTTGTGTAACAGCATGGTGTCCATGTTTAAATTTGCATTTAAATGCCCCAAACATACAAAAATTATAATGGGCATAATCTGCAAACTATGCAGTTTCATATTTTGCATAAAACGAAAAATAAATTTTTTGATCAAAATCTCTACCAAGTATCCTTAATGAAATCCCTCGAGATATTTAACTTCCTCCTGAACCTGTCATTACCAGATGGAAAACTTGGTTAGAGGAAGTCATATATTATTTTAATAGTTTTGAAATTGTTGAGAATATACTGAAACAACTAGGAACATATTTTTGAAGTAAAGGATGCTATTTGTGGGAGTAAAATAATGGAAGACTTGATTTACATTAATCACATTTCAGCTTTCTTGCTTCAGTCAGCGCTTGAGAAAAATAACTTGTCACAGATGTAAGCCTAATATAAAACCTCTTACCGGAAATTAAGCCTGCTCCAGTCTAAGTTGCAAAGACTGTTACAGTAAAGTTTATCAACTTATATGGGTTACTGAACGTTGAAGCATGTTGCCAATATTTTGATTGGAAAGCTGAAAAGTAATTTCATAGTAATTCCATTTTGGAATCGAACACAGAAACATGCATTAATAATCTCTTCTAAGTCGAAATATTTAGAGCACTTTATAGTTTCACTTATTGGAGATTTACTCAGGACATGTTTCATGGACATCATTCATTTAATGGAAATATAAATTGATGCAATATAAATTAGCATCAACAGCAATTCATGAATGGATTCTATTACATTTTAATGTGCGAACAGGTGTAAATATAATTTTCTGTTTAGATTCTTGGAAATTTGTAGCCTAATTATAGGCTACTTTATTTTGTGTAATCTTTACTATTAATGGCTCTTTCACAAGATTTTGGATATTACAGATTTTCCAATTGATAGTGGATGTATGCATGGTTAAAGCTGCGTAACTATCCTAGCCCAGATATGAGAATTGTCGTAAAGACAGTGGTGTGTACAGACTGAGGAAACCAATTGATCAGTAAGAAGTGATACACTGCAATTTTTTATTTTGGCCTATATTGGAAGGAAAAAACCCATCATATTAATTTTTACAGTGCATTTAAGAGCATTGTGATTTAGTGTTTAGAATAGTTCAGAGCTAAGAAACCCATAAGTAGTTGTTTCAATAATATGCACAAAGTTTTGGAGGTAGATTTTTTTCATGTAACTAAATGGCATCATGAAATTCACCAAACATGAAAATGATGCTTTATTAACTTGGGGCAGATAGATTAGGCAATCAGTATTGCTGACCTTTGTAAGTAAAGTATTGGGTACAGTTAAACTAAAAGAAGTGAAAGTTATGAAACAAGGTGTGTTTGCAGACACATGTGGGGAGAGAGGGTTGCTTGAACTTGGTAATGTGTTTAGAACTTATACTAAATAAGTGAAATTCTTGCATTTATCTTGGTGAAAGATAATAGACTTTTACTCAAGTAAATGCCACATCTTATGAAAAGCTTTATAAAGTGAAGTGGATGAAATAAACATAATTGGGAAGCAGCATTTGTCATTCATTACTTAGAATATTCTTTACTTTCAGTTTTAGTAATTGAACTTCATTTACATAAATTTAGTATAGATCTCTTTAAGATGAAATTGGGCTTATTCATCTGTTCAATAAAGAAGAGAGTTATTGAATAGATCAGCATAAAAAGGGCTAATGTGCTCATTTTTCCATAACTCTTTTTTTTTCCCATTAAAATACGATATCTATTATTCATATTAAAGAATAGCCCAAAACAACTAAATCTGTTGCAAGAAATTTATTCAGCAGGTAAAGTCAGTTTTTTTAAATTGTGGGGAAGGAACTGGATTATTTAAAGAGACATTAAAGAGACTGTAAATATTGTCAAATGATACCGTTAATTAGCCATTTTTTTTAATTTACTTTGTTAATTATGAGTACAAAATGGATCATTCTGATGGAGGCAAAAAGAAAATTAACTCCAATAAATTGGCAGGGGCATCCACCTGTAAAAATGGAGGGCACAGTTTCAAATCCTGCATGATTTAAGTAGTAGAGATTTTTTTTTGAGTTTTCCCATCATCTTTAGAATTTGAATAGCAGATAAGTAAATGCAGATAAGCTCTGGGCTTATTTGCATTATTAATAATTTATACAATTCATCAGCTTGTTTGATCATTTCGTTTTATTTACAGATGCTCTTTAACATCTCAGGTCATCAGCATCCCATTCACTCAGGGAATGATACAGTCAACAAATTTTGCTGAGGAGCCTCTTTATTGAGGCTTGAGGTTATTTTTCGTGTCATAAATATATGACATGGGACTCATGGCTTTACTTCCCTTCCGAAGGAAGCTGCACTTACGATTTTTATGCCCGAAAAAATCCATCAACCCTGGCCGGGATTGAACCCGTGATCTTGGGTTTAGAAGGCAAGTATGGTTACCACTACACCACCAGGACTGATGAATTTCATCTTGAGCACACACTATAAAGATAAATGGAAAAATAATAAAGCTGATTGGTGCTAAAATGCCTAGTATGTTGCTATACACAAGCTAAAATCTTGAATTATTTTTACAGCAACTATAATTCTAGAATTGAGTGCCCCAAATATGATGGGTGAAGAGTTAGCTGCAAAAATGAAAAATTATCAAATTCAAATGTAATGGTGCCCTTTTAATTTAAGAGTTCATAAAGTGTGAACAACATTTGTTTTTAGTGAACTAAAATCATAAATACAATGCTTCAACTTCAAAATATGCATGTTCTAAATCAAATGTGTTCTGTAGCAAAATATGTCTAAATGTAATATTTATCTATTCAGAAAAATCATTTGAAAAGTTGCCTCATACCAGAGGTCAAAAAAGGGTAAATGAAATATTCATCATCTAATTGAAGTTTGTATAATTTTATGAAATATTGCATGCATTTACTGATGGCTATTGGGGATGAAATAAGTTAATAGGAGATTTGTGATGTAAAACACTATTTTCCTCTATACAGATAATAGTTTTCTACCATGTAACTACTATTTTGTTGTGAATCAGAAAGAATGAAAGAAAGTGAATAGGGTTGAGCATTATGAAGAATAGATGATGAGTTATTAAATAAAAAAAAATAAATTCGAAATAAGGGATATATGATAGAATTCTGTTTTTTGACATGATATGCCTTTTAAGAAATTGTTGGATACAGATGCTTTAATTGAAAATTACTAAATATGTTGTGTTTAGCACATCTGCAGATTGCATGGAGGCATACATTGCAATAAATAGCTTTGGCAGTAAAATGTTCTAACTGTTAACACTAGGTATCTATCCCAACACAATCACCGTGTATCATCATTAAAACTACTCAGGAAGTTCTAAAACTGAATAGGTGCTCCCTAACCTAAAGTCTATTGCTATGTAATTTTTTGTGATTAAAATAAGTGTGATTTGTGGGTGCACTTGTTTTGTACTTCATTGTAGAGTAAAAGTGAATTCTTTTACTTCTTATTTTTATGGGAAAAAATAGCAAATAAAGATGTAACTAATTTTCAACCAATCCTATTTGCTGTCCTACAAATAATTTCTACTTAAACAATTAAAAGTTATTGATAGTGTAACATATTCAGTAAATAAGGGGGCTAATTTGAAGCATTAAAATACAGGGAACTTTGTAACTGTAATTGTTTGATGAGAAATACCATTTTATAAATATAGTAAAATTGGCACTGTGTGTTTTCTATTTTCTCTGTAAACTTTGAAATTTTGAATATGGGCCCATTTTTAATCTGTTTAATTGTTACCTACAATATTTTCTGCTTAGACCTCAGCATGAAAATTTTTGTTATATAACTTTTTCTTTACCAGAAATCTTACCTTCCAAACAATATGGTTTCATTATCCAGGTATGCAGTAAAAAACTATACTCTATATAGTAATTAAAATGAGTTCCAAGTATGAAATTGTGAAGCATTTCATAATTCAACTTCATGAAATTTCATAGCTAGGTCTTTCGTTGAGAACTGCATATCGAGGCAAACTCTTGAGGTTTGGGTTTGCTTTAGGCCATATGAAGAAGCTCATCAGTAGGTGGGCCAGCAAACCTCAAGATGCAAGCCCTTATTGGAAGACCTAGCTGCAATGAACTCTGGTTTTGGAAGCCTATGCATTCACTGTTGATCTTTCTGTATTTGAGCAGTGTATTTGCATCAACAAATTAAATTTTGATTATCATTTCACATAGTGGGAAAAATAAACAGAACTTGATGAAAGGAGCATAAAGGAGGGAAAATGCACATAAATATAATAAAACAAGCAAAGTTAGTAATTTTAATTTCTAGAGTGTTGTTAAACCATACAGTTGATTAAAGGAAAGTAACTTGCAGGGAAGCACATACTGCCTTTGATGTAGCTACTTCTCACCTTAGTTGTGTATAAGCATTGTTGCAGCCTTTTGCTTTATTCATAAAATATCACAAGTGTTTGATAATGAACTGATACTATGCCTACACCTCTATTTTATGCAAATACATATGGAGTGCTGTCTTATATATTTACAGGAAAAAGAAACAAACAAACAAAGAGAGAGATTGCTCTCTCTTTTGTAATCCCTTTTTGTGTACTAATATTGGATGAAATTGTTATTTCATTAAGCCTAAAAGCTAGAACAGTTGATGACTTGATTGCACTTTACACTCATATTAAAAGGCAGAAAATACTGTTCAGTGAGTTAACTCGTAGATTCACAAAAGATTATTTCTTTGGAGGTATATGGCAAATAAAATAGATGGTTAGACATGCTTTATTGCATTGTAGTTTTTATATTAATTATATATGCAGTAATACTAACATGCCTCTCTTGTTAATGAGTAGCACTACAGGAAAATATATTGGAGCATTGACCATCTGTCATGATCTGTGATAACTTCAAAAATTACTATGTAAGAAATGTCCTGCAACAGAAGTATGAGCATTTGTTTGTCATTTTATGTCCATCTCGAGAATCTTGTGTGATATAAATATATCCTTTAAGGACATTAAACATACCTATACTTGTGGAGGTTGATAGACATCAATGTTTCAGCAATATCAGTATTAAGATTGTATGCTTTTACTAATTAATTATTAGTCACAGATAATTTAGCAAGAAATGAGTCAATGTCAATCTATAGGAAGTCATCAATGATGTTAGCCTCAGTTATAGTTAAATGAATTCTCAGTATTTGCATTTATTATATATGCCTTATTGCTGTTTTGTGTAGATGTATGTATCGGTCTGCTCAGTTTATAGAATGTAATGTCTACTGCACACTAATGACTGATTCTTTCATTAGTGTTATTAAAAAATTTGTACTTAGATTATCTTGCTCTTAAGAAATCAATTTTTTGTTAAATATCCTGTTGGGAGAAAATATGACAAAAAAGGAGCTTAATTGGATTTAAAGTTTACATCAGTAGCTATATGCAATATAAAGAAAAGTTGTAATGTGCCCCAAATTGTAATGTGTTTTGAGACTGCAAATTAATGAATATATTAAATTATTTCCAAAATCTGCAAATTTTTTTATCATTGACAAGAATTTCAGAAATGTATTCTTTTATTTCAAATTGCATTGGTATATTTTTTTATATTGTGTGTATCATTTTAACATTATTTAACTTTGCAGCCCAAAACAAATTCTGTTTTGTATGCTGAGTAACTGGAATATATACAGTTAAATGATTTTCTTACATACTCCATTTTACAGACATAAATTTAATGAATATTTATAGCTATTCAAGAAAGAATATAAATATGTTGGTTTATAAATTATTTTACTTGTAATTTAAAAAAAAAAATAATATAATTATTGCTCCTGATGTTGCCACTTTCAGTTCCTGTCCTAAATAATCATTCATTCAATTTTTAGCAGTTTTGTTAATATTATTATAGCTAAGAAATATTGAACATATATAAACTACCAGTTTTAGCAGCACAATCCCATTTTCAGTATTTTTAACTATCTTACAGAAACCTGAACAATTCTAGAATGCTCTACTGAGATTCTCCCTGTTCAGTTCCTGTCCTAAATAATCATTCATTCAATTTTTAGCAGTTTTGTTAATATTATTATAGCTAAGAAATATTGAACATATATAAACCACCAGTTTTAGCAGCACAATCCCATTTTCAGTATTTTTGACTATCTTACAGAAACCTGAACAATTCTAGAATGCTCTACTGAGATTCTCCCATTTAAAATAGTTTATCTGTTCATTACAGTTTTATAAATTCTTGTATAATTAAGGTTATAACAGCTTTAATTTGAATGGTTGAATGTAGGATTTTAGTAAGAATAGTTAGTGTCCAGTCAGCTATTTTCAAGTTTAAGAATTCTATTCTCTATGAGCCATGAAAACCATGTGATCCCCATTTCGCAATTTTTTTTTTAAAAACAGCTTTTAAATCAAATATTGTACCATATTTTTAAATGACTGCAATTATTTATAATGATGCATTATTGTGATGGATAAATACTCTTTGGAAATTAAAGCTTGTCTCTTGTGCTACATTAACTGCTTTGGAATGGTTGTGATAAATGTCATTCTGCACACATAGATTCAATATTCTATCATTTAAAGCTTCTTAGTTTCTAAATCTTATAATTGTCAAATGAAATACCATTTTATCGTAAATTATAATTTCATTCATTATAGCAATGCTGCTACATAAATACATTATTTGGGAATAATAAAGCACTTGAAACATATTGATTCCAAAAATTATTTGCTTGCCCTTTATATGGTGTGTAATGCTGTCATTAGCTTTTATCATCTGTTTGTATAAAACAGTCGCAGAGTGCTTTATGTGTAGTTAATAATTGCACTATAACAAATTCATAATTATGTGAACTTATAATAATGTTACAAAATTCTAAATTGACATTTATTTCCAGATATTTTCAAACTCTGACATGAAGGCTTTAGTTAGTGAATTATCCAATTTCTACTCCTAGAAGTAAATTACAGACTATTGGTTTTGAATTATCAGCATAAAATCCAGCTTCATGTGGTTTTAATTTGCTGAAAGCATTAAAATATATTCAGAAATGTAAAAAATAGTGACAGAGGGTAATTTCATGCTTCTTTCTTTGAGAACTATTACATTTTCAGAAACAATACTGATGTCTTACAGTTAGTACAATAAGTCAATATTAGTTTTAAAACTCTCAGGAAAGAAATAGAAAAAATGTGTGTGGGGTGCACCTATAAACTTCTACAAATTGTATATGCATGCTTATAGAATAACATGGTCCTACAGCTACTTCCAAGAGTAGGATTTTCTGCTATTAATTATTGCATTTATTATAATTATAGGTAATGGCATGCAGAATATTTAACAGGTATTAGTAGGCACCAATTAAGATAGAGGATGTGCATATATTTATTTGTTTTTGCATTTTGCTTTTTAGATATTTGTGTATTGTGTTGTTGCAGCTGGAAATTTGAAATTTGATTGGGGAGAAAGAGAGAGAAAAAATAATAAATTTTAAAAATAAGCAACTTATTTTATTTTGGCTGAAATTGTCTCCCTGAAAGACTTTTGGGTGCACCCCTGACTACATTCCTTTTGAGATACACGCCTTTAATAATGGTATGCAGGTCATAAAGTGCCAGGTTTACTGCACATCTTAAGAGTATATCATATTGAATGCTGCTGATGTGTATATAATGTCTTGCTTATATGTTATATTTGTTTACTTATTTTTGTGAATAGCGGTCATTTCACTGCCATCACTGTTCACAATAAAATGCCTAAAAAATATGTTTGTTTTATTGCATCATAATCCTTTCCATGAACAGGTTGGGTTACTGAAGTCACTATTTGAGAACACTGAGTGATAAGGGTATAGATAAATGCTATCTGTGCAGATAAGCTTTATTCAGGTTGGGAGTGGTTCACAGTTTTAAATTACTCAGAGTTATCTCCTCAGATGCAGTTTATGATTAGTTAAGATAGAACCAACTGAATTTCTTGTGTTTTTGAAATTACCAGGTAACATATTTTATTACTTACAAAATAACTTTGCTTATTTATGAGAGAAGATAGCTGTCATTAGAAAGTTTGCCATAAAACTACAAAATCAGTTAATGCATCTAATTTACTATCATGTAATAAATAACCACTTGAGAAATCCTATCTCAGAATTCTGATAGTAATAAACACATTACTTTTTGGGATGGTGAATGAATGCATAAATTCCTTAGGTCAGAGACCATGAGGGGACATTACTTTCTTGTTTTATAGGCTCTCATGAAATTAAATTCAATGTTTTAGAAATATTCCTGAATTCACCTTTAAATCAGCTTTTATTTTTCATATTCATTTATCCATTTCCTAGATTTTTTTTTTGGGGGAGGGAGTGGTGAAATGAATGCTTATTAACAATGAGAATAGGTAGGTAGCAGTTTTGTACTGAGCAATAAATAACTAAAAATATTGGTGCTGTAATAAGGATTAAACAAGAATTGGGGTTGGATTTACCTGTTGGGAAAACAAATCAGAACAAGGAAAGAGTATTTCAGTGACCTTTAAGAGCTAAATGTTCTGCATATTTATAAAAAAAAGTTATACACAGTAATTCTAAAATTCTATAGTATCTATGTAATAGAAAACATTGAATAGTGAGAAAAGCAGAACAATCAAACTCTGTAACATGCAGAGCAAAGAGTTTCTAAGAAAACAGAATAGAGTAGACATTTGAATACTTTTTTTTAAATAGGGTTTTACGTCCATTTATTTGAATACAGACACTATGCTTGGTATAATTGCCATATGATTATTTAGTTGGGTTTTATCAGGAGGCATGCAGATCATCTTTATTCTATAACTTGTGAATACACAAAAGTTCATGAGACCGCCACGGGTGGCCGAGGTCGTTAAGGCACAGACTCATGAGCGGGAGGTCTGCGGTTCGAATCCCGCCAGGACCGTCCTCCCTGACTGGGGTTTTTTCCAGGTTTTCCTCAGTCTTCATAACTGGCAAATGCCGGAGGTACCTAAACTTAGGCCTGGAACGCTTCCTTCCTTAAAAAAAAAAATCCTTTCCCAGTTTATCATTTCATTTCATGTATCATCAGTGTCCACCGCCTGTGGTGCCTCAGTAGTAAAAACGGGCGTTAAACACTACTCAAAAAAAAAAAAAAGTTCATTGTTAAAATTAGTTTACATAATTTATATTTATCATCAAGAATATAAAGTATGAAAGCAGATTGTATAGAATGTCTGAAAATACAGATTTTTTCATTTTATTAAAAATTGTGAGCAAGTAATGAATGGGCTCCCATATAAATATACTATGATTACTAATATTTCTGCATTGCTTTGCACAGCACATTAATTACCATGACATCTATGTACTTTGGGATGGAAATTAACATTAAATTTGGAATTCTCGTATGACATTAGCATTCTAGAAAATGCTGTGAGTATATAACACTAGGTTAGTTATATTGCTTTAAATCCTGTAAAGATATATTTGACTAGATTAGGGTGAAATTTGTAACAGAGCACTTCTGTATGATGGCTCATAAAGCCAGGGAATAAGCCATCAGAAGTAATAAGAGTAAATAAATGTATGATCTTGAATAAAAGTACATATACTCCAGTGCTTTCAATTAATGGATAAAAATACACATAGCATAAAAGAAGATGCTGGAAGAAAAAATTACAGCTTCTTTAGAGACCATACAAAAACTGTTACAAATTTTCTGAGTCACTGCAGTAGATTTCTGAAAAAAAAAATTAAGGGATGTTAGAAGCAAGCTTATTGTTTGAAATGATTGCATATGTGTAAATCAAAGCAGTTCATGGGAATGATAATTTATAGATTATTATTTTAAAGCTTGTTTTCCTACTTACTTGATATTTTGGTATAAAATTTGAATTATCACCATACATTTAGGTGTTAAATTTAACTAAATTTGAATGGTTTAAAGAAGTAGGCTGAGACAAATTCAGGCTTTAGGTCTTATCCTTCTTAGTGGGTGGTGATTTAGTGTCAGTGAATTTTCATTACAAGTTTCTTACATTGTCAAAGATACAAACAGTTGAGAGAGGAATACATTTGCTTTCCACTGTAGCTATTCTACTTTAGCTCCTTGAATAATACTAAATGAGCAATGCATTTTGGCTTGTGCAGTGCACAAAAGAATGGTTCTTGAAACTATGGCATATTGTAAAATTGTAGTGAGGTGCACGATTTCTAAAGTGTTTTTCAGTTCTCTTATAAACAATAGAACTTTTGCTGTCTTAAATGATGATGTGTATTAAAATACCAATTAAGTTCACATTTTTACAGCCCTTGTACTATGTGCATTAACAAAAAAGGAAAATCCTCATTTCTAGTATGATAGCTATGTATGTTTTATACATGTGTAAAGAAAATGTGGAAGGTATATTGTTTGTTACAGAAGTTACTAAGATGGTTCTATATATTAAATGGGAATAGATTATACAAAAGCAAGCCATTTGTATCAGACATACTCTATAACACTGATTTATTTTATTAAATAGAAAGTCTGTGTTCAGTCCATCAGTTCAGTGTCTATGCATATTTCCAGAAACAACTGTATTTGCTCCTTATTTCAGTTGTCAATCACTAAGTTTATGTATGTATGTATGTCTGTGTGTGTGTGCGTGTGCGTGCGTGCGTGCGTACGTATTATTATTATTATTATTATTATTATTATTATTATTATTATTATTTAGATAATTCATAGTTTATAAATTTTGTTTTTTCCACATTACATGAAATTATTTGACAAATATTTCAGAATATTAATTATGCCCAATAGCAGGTTTTCCATCAAAGACTTATCATTTTCCCCCAAGCAGTTTGATGCATCAATCAGCAAAGGATGTGCTATTTGAGTTTTGAGAGTGTATAAGATACTTCACATAATTGTGAACTATCCATGGAAAATTGTTCAAGTCCTACACAAATTTTTTTGTTCTTTCATGGAGATGGGTACATGTGCCATTGCGAATTCCTAGTAAATCCCACTGGTACTTCTTGTGGTTAAATATAGTGCTTGTTAAATGACATTTTTTATCAGTTCTAATGTCAGTTTCCAAGGGAATAATACAAGTGCCTATGCATATACAACAAAATGGCAATGAACAAATAAGTCTAAGTGATATTGAGATTTGGGCTACTTTCCATGTGATTAGAAAGGTTGCAAAACTTCAGAATCTTTCACATATGAACAAGTTCACTAAGTACTAAGAAAGAAGTTTCTGCAGAAGAGAAGGATCTACTATTGGCGTTAAGAGTTCATAAATGTAAAATATCATGAAGATATTTGCAAGTGTCTTTATTTTGCAAACAAATTTGTGCATGAAGTAATTATGCATAGACTTTAGGCCTTATACAAAGAAAAAATCCTCTTTTAATACTCTTATTTATGTTATATAATATTTACTTGTGTTTATTAGTAATGACACTACTTTTGATAATCTTGTAATGCATGCTAACTCCTGGCATGTATATCTTTTCTGAAGTACTGCATGACATTTAAATCTTTTGCAGACTTAAAAAAATCTTGACTTCATATTATGCTTTGATTATTAATAAAGCCTCATATCTACACATCACAATACATAATATGACACTTTTAAATAACATAAAAGTCTTAAAATGTGTAAAATCATTAATAATGGAAATGCAACAACATTTATGTTTGTTTTCTACAATTTTAGTTTTTGGACTTATAATTTCCCATGAACAGTTTACAATTAATATTTGTCACACCATACTGCGATTGAAGTTTTATATTTACAAGGGTAAGTTGAAAAATAAGTTTCCCTAACTTTTTTTTAAGCAAATGAGTAAAAGATAGGTATAGGTAAAGAACATTGTTTTATTTCAGTGCTACTGCTTTAATTTTCCTCATAACCAGAAAATTTATTCAAACATTTGTCATTGTCTAAAATGAGTTTTTCCATACCCATACAGTAGAAACTAGCATCCTGCTTATTGAACCATTTCAACACTTCATCTTTGACAGAGTCAAAATTTTCTATCCTGCAGATACTTTGTTCAGTTTCCCATTAGATTAAAGTCAACAGTGGGTGGTGAAGATGTTGACAATTCCAATTGTCCAATGGGTTATTTGTAATTATTGAACCTTCTGCAAATATGCAACAATATTTTCACAACCATTGGATGGATATCGTATTTGTATCATACATAGATACAATCCATTGGTATATTTGCACAAATTCTGTATTTTCTGCTCACAGAAATTGAACTGCATGCAGTTCCTCCTTTGAGGAGTCATCCATTACCCTTGCCATTTTGTAACTGTTGGTGCATCTATATTGCATTGCAGTGTTGCATGGCAGTGGAACTACATACTAGCAGGTACACAAGCTGCAGCTATCTACATGCCTTTGTTTTAGAGTAATAAAATAAGGAAACTATCATAGTACTTCCTCATTTACAAAATTTTTCATTATTTGCTTACTGCTATAAGTATTGTATTTATGATTCTCTGTTTCCATTTCATTCTAATTTATTCATGTTTAATACAATGAAACATTCTTGTCAATTCAAGTACCAGAAAATGTAAAATGGAGCATTAAAGGCAAAATTTTGACAAGTTTCAATAAAACTAACAGCAAATGCTGGCAATATGTAGGTAAACAAAAGTAAATATATGGGAGAAAATGGTCAGTTGGATTAGACAACTATAAAAATTTTGATTTATTTATGCCTGACTGTCACCAATTAAAAATATGATGAATGTTCATCAATGTATATTATTTTGAAATATCATCACCATTATGCAGCCACTTGATCACTAAGATTTCTGATATATTAATGACAATGTAAGAAAATTGTATGAAGATGAGAATGACAGCCCTATTAACAGATTATGTACATTAACCAAACCTGGTAAAGTTCACTAAACAAAAATGATTGAATATATTTAATTGATTAATTTCATTTTTTGTCAATTATGTTTTGATATTTTCATATTGATACGGCAACATATACAGAAAAAATTAAACAAAATATAATATGTATATAAATATATATTTTACTGTGCTCATTAATTCCCTCATTCACATTTTTTGTGTATTTCTTATATATTTTATTATATAATATATACAGTACTTATTTCTGACTAAATTCAATGAATTATAATGTAGAAATGTTAAAAAGATCAAGAATTTTGAAAACAATTTCTACCAGCTTATATTAATTTAACTTTGTTTTGTGATTGCCCTTTATAGAGTTGATAAATTTCCATCAGACATTTTTGATGACCATTGAATGCCATGAGTGACAAAACAGAGAATTTTATATACAGTGTAATCCAGTCTGGAAGCAGACATTAGTGGTCTGCAAGATGAATATCTCCAGAACAAATGTCCAGACTGCTTAGACAAGGCCTTAGACTTAAGATTAATTGGTGAAGTACTGGATATTTTGATTTTAATGACTGAATTTGCACAGAAAACAGCAGAAATACAGGCTTTTGGAGTGGCACACTAATAACTGGCATCAGAAAATTATTTTCATACATGGCAATTGTTCGAATATTAAAAGAAGTTAAACTTGCAAAAATGAAGTGCATACCTTAACTTCATGAAAGCCTATAAGAGAGTCCAGAAGATCCAGAGAGGCCATCATGCTGCCTTGATGATGTTTTGGTGAGAAGTGAGCTGTGATGATGTCACCGAGCTGTATTTTTTCTGAAAAGGGTGAAAACAACTGCCAGAGTATACAAAACCTCTCGGCAGGAACCTGCAGTGACAGACCTGAACTCCACTTAATACTGAAGTTTCCAGCAAGACTAACCACCATGAGTCATATTGCTTTGCAATAACAATGCTAATGGGGAAATTATACTTGAGGCTCTTATTTTCCTAACAGTGAGCCCATATTCCTGCTTCAATGGCAGTTATACATATCATAATTCTGATATGATAAGTTATTATTTATAAGAGAAATATAAACTTTGCTGTTCTGTTGCATTTATCATAATATTAACTTTTGTACAATTGCTATAAATTATCTTAATATGAATTTTAAATGTTAGCTTTTCTTTCAAGCACAATACTAAACACATATACTTTTTGTCATTTAATATTTTTCTCATTAACTTTTATGGTCAGAAATTATTTTTAGTGCCATTTTAAAATCATTAAGAGTGATTTTCCATTTCTAAGTCTATACTGATAGTTGCACATTTATTTAACCATTCAAAATTCCCACATTCTTTTGAACAGAAGATAAAAAATTGGTGTTTTTCTTGTGTAAAAAGGCGCAATGTTAAAGTGAACTTAAAACACATTTTTCACGAGTCAGACCATAGTTTTTCCTCAGATTTACATGACAAATATTGGGGATAGTGTACATGGAAAGAGTAATGGTCTATTCATTCATATGTTGGTTTTAAGTAATTATATAACTTTATAAATGATTTTAAATATACCTGACTATTTATAATCTCTTTTCATGAAATGTAAACATATTATAGGCCAGTTTTAACTGTTAAGAAATGGATGAAATATTTGCCCTAAAATATGTAATTTTTTCAAGAAATGTAAACATATTATAGGCTAGTTTTAACCGTTAAGAACTAAATCAAAGTTTTGCCCTAAATTCTAGATCTGTTAACCACTCATCACAATATGGGCATTAAGTTTCTGGAATATGGTTACATGTGGCAAAAGTTTATCAATTGGAATCCATGTTGCTAGTTGGTGCTTACAGTACTTGTGCAGCTTCTTTGATTACAATAAATATAAACTAAACAATTTTGTCTTCTGTTTCAGAATAATAATGATTCTTCATATGCTGCAGCTACTACTTTTATTCTTCCTCTATGTAACATCAACATATACTGAGTCTGTCTGTACTGTTTGTGACTGCAGTGAGACCATTGCTGACTGCAAAGGCCTAGAGCTTAAAAACCACTTTTCAGATGATGAATGGCCAAACATCAACCTAACAAAAGCTGATGTCTGGCTTACACAGGCAGATTTTGAGAACAATAGTCTTGTGCATGTGAGGGCTTTTCCCATTTTGCCATTACAGCATCTCTCATTCAGAAATAATTATATTGCTAAAATAGACAATGGAGCCTTCTTTTTTCTGTCTAATCTTACAGAGCTTGATCTTAGTCATAACCATCTTACTTCTGATGTGCTGCTCCCAGATATATTTAAGGTAAGGATTTTGTAAACAAAATAACTTTAAAAAATTATGCAATCCTTAATAACTGAGCACAAATTAACAAATTAATATTCTAGCAGGGTAGACATAAGATGGGGTGAAAGCTCATCTAGACATAAACTGAGGCATTCATATTTTTTGAGAGGGAGTAAGGTTTAGTGGGACAATGCAGGACTTACAAAGCACAGGTCTGAATTGAGGTATTAGATGCATATTCTGTTAGCAATTACGATTAGATTTTGTATTCTCAGATTCAGATTTATTTTTCACAAGAATTTATACAAATTTTTGACTTTGTCAATATAGCAGGACTATGTACATGCATAAAATGAGCATAGATGGGATAATACAATAAAAATACAATATACTGGCAAATTCTGATTAGTGTAGTGTGTCTGCTGTATTCTTGAATCAAGATCATATCTATTTTGGCATCTTGGCTCCTGTGTACAGAAAACAGAGCAGCACAGTATTTCCACCTCAGTAGTATATATATATTAAATAATATTCTATTAGACAGTTGGCACTTACATTTCTAAGGTCATCTAGTCATGTCATTACAATATCTAGTAAATTCTTCAATTGTATAGAACTATTTTATAAGTAGGATTTTATTAATTTCAGTTTTAAATATTTTATTTGTTGATATGTCCCTTAGATAAGGTGATAAGACATTATACAATTTTAAACAATTCTATTTGAAGGATCCCTCATATAGTTTCATGCTATGCATATGTTGGTGGAGTTTAGTTTTGTTTTGATTATTATGTGAATGAATCTCGGCATTGATTATAAAATCATCATGATTAATCCAGTCATAGATTAGAACTTCTTTTATATAGACACAGGGGGCTGCTAATATTTTTAGATCCTTAAAATGTTTCCTGTTCTGAGGATGCCAATCATGGTTTTATCACTCTCTTTTGATAATGTTACTCCCCATAATGTTACTCCATATAAAATATGTGAGTGGAAGTAGGCAAAGTAGCAGCTTTTGAGTACATCTAATGTTACTCTCGTCCTCAGTTGGTTGAAAATGTAGTAACCCTTAGTTTTGTAGCTAATTTTTCAACATGGTTGTCCCATGAGAGGTTTAAGTCAATCCATAACCCCCAAAATTTTGTTTCTGTCTCATACTTTATAGTTTTAGACCCAAGCATGATTCCCAAAGTAGCTATGCTTTTGTTGTTTTTGTGCTGGAAATTAATTGCTACTGTTTTTGCTTTATTTGTCACAAGTTAGTTAGCTCTGAACCAGGTTAACATGGCTTTTATTACTGCTGTTATTTTTACATCCAGGTCGACTTTCTTTTCCACTTATGAATATGCTTGTATCGTCTGTAAAAAGTGTTAGTTTTACTTCAGAAATATCTTTTAGGCACTGCAGTAAGTCATAAAAATAGGAGAGGGCTTAAGACTGATGCCTATGGTACTCCCGATGTTACATTTCTTTTGCTCGAGTGAGTTTTTGCAATTTTTTATGAAATTGAAAGGGTTAAGAGTAAGGAGGGATTTAGAAAAATGCCCAATCTCTAACTGAAAGGATAATAATTGGACATACTTTTAGAATGTGAAGAAATCAAAATTTTTAGAGAGAAGCTAGAAATTAAGAAATAGTCTAATTTGCCAAGAGTAGGGGGGGGAGATGATGAGCCAAAAACCAAGAAAGAATATAAAATAAATAGGAAATTATTTAGGTAAACAGGGAAATTAGTAACCAAGATAATGGAGCAAGTAAGAAAAGCTATTGGGTAGTAGATTTAAAGGGAAAATAGGATTCCAATAGCTAGATAGATAGATAGATTCCAACTAGCTAGATAGCAAGTTAGACTATCAGGACCTCCATGGGAACTCAAGCAACTTAGTTTAGTGATTTGTGAATTGATTGATTAGGTGAAGTATTATAAAGGGTGTTTTGGTATTTTGGTTAATATTAAATTGGTAGTGTTAAATTTTTAGATATATAATTTATTTGTATAAGGGCAAATGGGTAATTTAGAAAAGGGAATTATTGGTGTAGAAATTGTAGTTAATTGGTTAAAATAATTATTTATGTATAAAATATTTATAGTACATTGTTTTTTGGTTGGATCGAAGCCTGACCCCCTGGATATTCCAGTAGGTAGCTGCTGATGAACTGGCGCCAGTGTCAGAACTAATCACATTGAAAATATTTTGGATTGAATTATTTAGAATTAAAATATTATGATATATATTATATTGTATGTATGATATCTGTGTGAAACAAATACTACTACTTTTTTTCTTCTACTAACACTATTTTCAGGGTAGTTACTCTCCTTCAGAATACCAGCCACTTCATTCTATGCGTGTGTTGAAGCTAAGCTACAATGCACTCCATTCGTTACATCCAGATTTATTTCAGCACATTACTCATTTGGAAGTCATTTTACTAGACTCAAATCCTTTGCAAGTAATAGATAGAGCTACAGAATTAGCTCTCTCATCATTACCTTTCCTCAAGGTAAGTGAGATTTTTAAATGCTTTTGCACTTAAGCAAAAGTTTGTAAATGCTACAGATATTCTAGAATCTCTGTGATTCTATAGATGCCGGGCATAATGTAAAATAATACAGTTATTGAATAATTTACTGGTTACTAGTCGCTATTTTTTCTCAGTAATTATATTAAGTAGAACTTTTATATAGTGGGAGGTGCTGTATATACAATGTTGCAGCTTTTTGCTTTAAAAATGTTGAAAATGCAAACAAAGTATTTCATACTACTTAAAATCATGCAAACATATTAAACCATACTTGACATTCCACTTTGTTTAAAAAAACTGGGAAATGTTTCGTGAGACGTTGCTCACATTGTCAACCATGAACAACTAATGGGTCAATCTAAATTGGCGGTGTAAGTGACTGTGAGTGTTCTGCTGGTCTATTGATGAACTTATACAAAATGTTGTCTGCTTCTGGGATATTGAAATTCATGAGTCAATATTCATATTTTTTTATGAAAACTTTTTCCCATATACTGAGTTCCTTTGGGTGTTGTATTGCTTTTAATAAAGTGATATCCTTCTCGATCTCATGGTGTTTGTTTCAAAAATGTGCTGCAACTGCTGATTTTTCTATTTGTATTTAATATTTCTCCAATGTTCCTTTAATCTGATACCTATGTTCACTTTTTCACAGTCTTTGCAATTAATCCTATATATGCCAGAATTTTCTTCTTTGGTTCTGGGGTCTGTTTTGTTTAGCTTCAACAGTTTGCCAATACCGTACTTATTTTAGGTGCTAAAGAGGTGTTGTACTGTTTGAAGATTTTCTGAAATTTATTATGGAGGTATGGGTGGTAAGTGAACTTATGGTAAGCTTTTTCTTTTGATAAAGTACTAAGTGTGGTAATTTGTTTAAAACGTAGTAGATGCAGTAAAACTATTAAATTTGCAAGAACCCATAATTAAATTCACAATAGAAACCAAAATTAATAGTACATTACCTTTTTTGGATTTGAGGATAATAGAAAGCAATAGACCTCATAAAGAAGCAGCCTTTAATAACATGGTTTATAGATTGGTCAATGTACCATTAAATAAAGAGAAGTATAAAAAGGAATACCTACACATAATAGAAGCAACAAAATTTAATGGATTTAACAAACAAATGATTGATCAAAAAATAAACAGATTTAATGGAAAAAAGAAAATTCAACAGATTACCATACTTAGTACTTTATCGAAAGAAAAAGCTTACCATAAGTTCACTTACCACCTATACCTCAATAATAAATTTCAGAAAATCTTCAAACAGTACAACACCTCTTTAGCACCTAAAATAAGTACGGTATTGGCAAACTGTTGAAGCTAAAAACAAAACAGACCCCAGACCCAAAGAAGAAAATTCTGGCATATATAGGATTAATTGCAAAGACTGTGAAAAAGTGAACATAGGTATCAGATTAAAGGAAACTGGAGAAATATTAAATACAAACAAATGGAAAAATCACCGGTTGCAGCATATTTTTGGAATGAACACCATGAGATCGAGAAGGATATCACTTTATTAAAAGCAATACAACACCCAAAGGAACTCAGTATATGGGAAAAATTTTTCATAAAAAAAATGAACATAGACTCATGAATTTCGATATCCCAGAAGCAGACAACATTTTGTATAAGTTCATCAATAGATCATCAGAGCACTCACAGTCACTTGCACTGCCAATTTAGATTGCTCTATTAGTTGTTCATGGTTGACAATGTGAGCAATGTCTCACGAAACATGTCCCAGTTTTTTTAAAAAAAGTGAATTGTCAATAGTGTTTTAACGTGTTGGCATGATTTTAAGTAGTTTTACTTGTAATTTACCTAAGATTTTAAGATCGTTTCACTGTGTTGATTCTTACATTCATCATTAAAATATGTCATTTGTAAATTTTAAATTTGTAACTATTTTTCATTGTCAGTTAATCTTTATGAGATATAAAAAACCTTGAATAACAGCTAAATGTAATTTTTAATGAAATCAGGTGCTTATGATGTAAATTTTAGCACTGGTTTCAGTGGTGTAATCTTTTTTCTATGGTAACCCCAGTTTTTAAAAATAATTATTTTTGTATTATTATTGTACTGACTGTGAATGCTAATCTTTCTTTGATATTAAATGATAAGAGTAAAGAAGAGTCAATAGTGATAATAAAATGTATTTTATTCATTTAATGTTTTAGTTTGTAAGAACCCTGGTGTGATGGTATTTTTGTGTTTACATTTTATTTCCTTTTGTATGCCTCCTAAAATTCAGTGAAGATAGCACTTTAAATACTTTACAGCTGTAAAGTTGTTCATAGGTCATATAAAGTACTTAGTAATTTAGCTTTGTGTATAGTGTAGAATATGATGTATAAAATAAATATAAGTACTAGAATACAGTATTTTATATGTCACAATAGAGCATTAATCATCCTGACAATTTCTACTATGTGTGTAGTAAATATACAATTAAATTTAATAGGTAGAGAATAACACCACTAATAGAAAAGGCTTATGAATTATATTTTGGTATTAACATAGTTATCACAATTGCAGTTGGGCTTCTCTTATGGTTTGTGGTAATTGTCCCAAATGTCTTAGAGTGTGGCTAAAGAATAAATGAAAATTTTCTATGCCTTTTGGAATTTTGATGGTATGGAGGGAATAAACTAGCAATATTGATGATTATTATTTGTGTAGGACTAAAATAACAGGGCTTAAGACAAAAAAAAAAAAAAAAAAAAAAAGGAATATCCAAACATTCCATCTGCCCTTAAACCTGTTAGAGTCAGTAATGAGATACCTATTTCTACTCTCCTGAATCTTGGACTTTAGAAAATGAATCTGAATGAAGAATGAAGTGATACTCAACTATTCATTCAACATCATCAGATAATTAGGGAAGAGTTAAATGATCTGGCACAAAATTCAACTCATTTATAAGCATAAGAAGAACTTTTAACTCCTAGGCTAAATTAATGAAATTTCCTACACAGAGATACAAGTATATCAATATTTTGAAAATGAAAAGAGTTAAATTCTTCAGAATGAAAGATTCTCTATGTTACTGTTGTCATATTGATGGTTTAATGAACACTCTTGAAAAAGATCATAAACCAGATGAATAGAGGCTCTTCAGAGGTGCAACAAATTACAGTTGATAGCTGTGCAGTTATGTGATGAAACCATGCACATGAATAAATGAATGAATGAATGAACATACGACCATCTATACCTACTGGTCATGAAAGTTTAAAAAATATGGAGGTACTATTACAAAAAAAGCAGTATAACAAGCATAACTGGTCTCTTTGTGGGGATTTCAAAATGATTGGAATACTATTAGGATTATAAAATGGCTATACAGCATATTGCTGCTTTTTGTGCAAATGGGATAACTATGCTAGATCCAAACATTATGACACTATGATATGGTCTCCCTGGAAGATATTTAACCCAGTTAAAAGAATGTCACAGCTGAAGCATTGGTTGATAGATCTAAAATTATTTTGTCACCACTTTATATAAAATTAGATCTATGAAGATCTTTTGTTAAGTCATTAAGATAATACTGTAATAGGTTGTACATATTTACAAAAATATTTCCAAGTTTATTGAATGAATGAATTTGAATTTATTTGAACAAATAACATTACAAATAAATTTATATTTTTTTCCCTCCCCACCTTTGTAGCTAATTTCATAACTTCCTAAATTACATCACTTAAGAAATGATACCTTTTCAATGCATTTTCCTTTAATTTTACTCATTTAACTAATTCCTGAACCCTTCTCTTTGACTCATCAGCACTTTCCTACTAGAATATCCAGAAGACTTGGGTTCTGGCATACTACTCATATTAAAAATGAAATTTATTATAAATATACCTGCACAGACTACATCTACATATAAGATATTTATAACAAAATTAACATAAAAAGCAATTAAAATATAACAAACAGAAACAGTGCTTTCAGCAATTCCAGGAGGCACTGGATCCAGCAAAATTTAATAACCCATATATTTAGCAAATTATAACTCACTATACATCACTACCCTATGTTGTTGTATTTCCTGGGGCCAATATACCCAAACGCTGCAGTTACTGAGTTATAGAGCCCTTCCTACTATTTCAGTCTAACCCCTCACACTCTACACTTTCTTTATTGCCTTGCTTACTATTTTTTTCAACCATTTTTCTCTTATTTATCTAAATAAATGCCATTTTCCACCATGCCTTTTCTTTATTTAAACTTCAACATCTTTTTCCGTGTAATTTCTTTTGGTAGATTGGACCATCTCTGCTTTCCCAGCTTCTCCCTAAGAAAATTAGTTTCCTCACATTCCAATAATATATGCCAATTATTTTTTTCTGGCTACACAATGGACGTTTATTCACCTTCCCCTTGCTATTAAACCCTTCAATTTCACAACCCTTGTTCTCGCTCATGCAAAGCCTTCTCTTGCTGCCTTATCATATATTTCAATATAATTTTCCATGTTTCCAAACTCCTTACAGTTCTCTGTATACACTCAATGACGTTTTGAAATTAAAACTAGTAAATATTACCTGCTCAATTTCTTCAATCTTAACCTAATTTCTTTTAAGAAACCCTTCCTAATGCTCCCCTAGTTCTCCACCTATTCCCAAAACCAATTTTTTCAAGACTTTCCTTTACCTTGCTATGCCAAGTAGCATTTTGGTTAAGCCTTTGCTGACCTACCAAACTCTGATATAAAACACTATGTTCATTTGAATTTCTAATTCTAAACCAGTATTTCAATTTTTTCTCCATAATTTTCCCTTTACTACCTATTCTTCCTAGCTGTACTTGAGCAATGCCACTTGGCCAGGCTTTTGGTAAGCTCAGTATTTGTTTGCAGAAGTTTTGATGTATCTTATTCATATTAGCCCACCCTTCATCCAAACTCCAAATCTCATTTTAGCCTCCACCACTGCCCCATATACTCTCTCCAACCAATTTACTTGCATCCCTAATATATTATTCAAATATGATCTTATAGCTTTCAGAGAAAGTTTCCCTTTAGTTAGTATCATCAGATTTTGATCACTCCAACTACCCTTTCTACTTAATCTTACTCCTAAGAAATCAAATTTTATTAATCCCATATTGGATATTGATCCTGCTAGAAGATCACAGCAAATAATAAACCAATAATTCCATTATTGTTAATTAGTGGAACAGGACTATTTACTGCATTAATTTCCTCTAGGATATCAATATTGAACAAATTAAATAGTATAAGATTTAATTTACAGCCTTGCCTTAACCCTATATTGTTTGGAATAACTTGAGTTACTTTGCTGCTTGACATTTTATGAAAAATTCATTATCAATATATATTCTTTGTAATTTTTTATGAACCTATTACTCCATTCCCTTTTTACTCAATTTTACCCATACTGCTTTCCAGTTTAGAAGTTTAATAGGCTAGATAAATATAAGTAAGGATAGGAAATATACAATAAAAATGATAGTCACCAATACACTAATTACGTAGAGTTGTATGTATTGGGACCAGAATGTAGGCAAGTAACCTCAGAAAGAAAATATTTAGAAGAGTAAAGTAATGTTAATATTATTTTAAATCTTATTTGCTACTAGATTGAATAGTATGCAAACATAATGAAATAATGTTTGTTGAAATAAATTTGAATATAAATTAGGGTAATTGTACATTAATAAAGAGAATGTTTTATTAGAATAACTGGGCTCTAGTTCTTGAAATTCCAAAGATTACTACTGATGAGTTTGAGTCTGGGATCCAGTAGCAGTAGCAGTTAAGAAAAAATGTTTTCAATTTAAATTTTAAAAAATTAAAATCAAAGCATGGAATGGCAACATCAAGGATCTTCACTTCCTTACAGATTTAGAATGCAGTGTTACACATTTTTGGAATGCAAAAGGAATTTTAGTGATTATCTGTAACATGGTCTCACAGTCATAAAACAATATTACTCATTATTAATTATTATAAATTATTCCATTAAAGGAGAGAGAGAAAGACAGAAAGATTGTCACTTGGTCAAATTCTCTTTCATTATGACAATGCCTCAGTGCATCAGAACCTCATTTATAGCACAACTGCAATACTTACTCAGTCTTATTTCCTTGAGATTTTTACCTATTTCCAAAGCTAAAAGAAGGTAGCCTGAGAAGTATTTTATTACCCACAATACCACTGTAGTAATAGCTCAGGAATTTTTCTGCAATCAAATGTTTGAGCCTTAAAAAAAAGTAATTTCTATGTTAGAACATAAGTAAAGTAAGTATCTTCAATTACAGAGTGATTAGGGTAAAAATAATTGTAGAGTGGATTTTTCAAAGATGCTAAGTGCCAAAATTTTCAATTGCAAGATTTTCTTGTGAAAGATGCTAAGAGTTAGACTGTCTTCAATCCAAAAAACTATGTAGTAAATCTCTCCCCTCAAGTCAAACATTAACTAAAAGATGGCATAAATGTACTATATTAGCTTTCATTGAAAAGGTTATGTGCCATTTAAGTAGACAGTTGAAATTTACCTTTTGGGAAGCAAAATATTGAGGTGTTAAAAAGTAAATTTCATTGGAAATCTTAACAGTCTCCGGCAACTATATTTTTTTTTTTGTGGGATATGCTCACATCACTATTATAAATGCCTGCTTGTGAATAGATGCCCATTTTTATTACTGAGGCACCTTAGGCAGTGGACACTGATGATATATGAGATGAAATGATAAATTTGGAAAGGAGTATTTTTTTAAGGAAGTGTTCCAGGCCAGTTTAGGGTACCTCCCTGGCATTTGCCATTGATGAGAACTGAGGAAAACCTGGAAAAAACCTCAGTCAGGTAGGACGGTGAGAATCGAACCCCAGACCTCCCACTCATGAGTCTGCACTTTAACGACCTCGGCCACCCGTGGCGGTCAAATTTCTTCTTGTATGAATAAGGGAAGCAAATTGCCTCTGGTATCAAAAGTAAGAAAACAACTAACAAAGTGATAATATATTATTTTTATTAAAACTTGTTTATAGTTAAAACTTTAGAAATTTATTTTTGCACAGGGTATGTAAGTGCAGTTTTCAATGTTGAAAGTTAGATGAGGGAAAATGCAGAACTTCAGAAACTAGATACTAGAGTTCACAAAAATTATTTAAGGCAAAAAATTGTTCTAGGGGAGGTCCAAAGTTATTGAAAGCAAGAAAATCCTGAAATTGCCAAGAGATGTCAGGTTACTGTTGTTTGTAATGTTCCAAATGGTAAAGGTCATTACTACAGGTATACACAAACTTTCATGAATATTTTTATATAGGTAGAAAACAACTGGAATTTCTTGTCTCTAAAACAAAAAAATGAAGATATACATTATACAGATACAGAAAACCTAATTTTCCTCCAAAATATAATGATCATGATATATTTTGAAGAGTGAGAAATCACATATATTCCTTTTCAAGGAATAATAGTCATTATACTGTGGCAAAATCTAATAGCAGTCCTTAATCTATATCTAAGTACATTCAGACTATGCCATGCATTCAACTAGAAGTATCCTCATAATAAGGTAGGATAAAAATTTTATAGAAAAAAGTAAAAAATAGTTTTTCTAACCTCACATTTCAGCTTGCAAAATGTGACAAATGCAATGCAAAATCAAGGAACAGATAGCTGTAAACAAAACAAAACTCTAATGATATGACATTAGTAAAATGGTAGTAGAGGCCCTAATGAAATGGCATGTTGTCTCTTGCAAATTATAAATTTTTGAATTGCAGATAGGAGGGATCTGTTCTTGTAAGGTCATAATTGCACAACAAAATGTAAGAATAGAGTACCAATATTTTTGTATTTATTTCTTGTTTGAACTGAGGAATTTTATGTATTTCAGTCACTTTTCTTGTAAATGGTCATAGTTTCTTGTAATGTGATAGAGACTTCACACTTTTTAAAAAGAAAAAGCACATAATGAAATCCTTTACACCATCAAATATTGCAAATTTTATTTTGATAGGTACACTTCAAAATAAGTTCAATAATGTTATATATATGGAGTCTGATCATTTCATTGACTTATGTTCTACCGCAGATGATCTTATCTCAACTTCAAAATTAAATATTTCAAATTTGTTCTGCATCAGTAGAGTCAGTACTTATTAAGAAAGCATCAAATGAAATTGAAAATGTGCAATATACTTAAAAAGGAAAGTCCATGAAAGATATTCAGAAAGCCCAATAAGTCTATAATAATCTAAGGAAATCACACCTGAAAATAAGAGTGAATTTACTAGTCATGTTAGACCTAGCTTCCTCAAGAGGCAAAATCATTTTTCACTGAACTGTGCTATTACAAGTGCTATTATATCATTTAAATAGTGGTAGTATACAATAAGCTTTGCTAATTTTAAACATAATATGCATTTCATATTAGAGACTTTAATGTTTTGTCTACCTTTTTAAAATATGTTGTATTATTGGATTTGCATTAATGTTCACTGTTATAACTAATAGATCATATAAATACAGTTCAGTATCATATAATAATGGTAAATGTAACAATAATAATTTTATTTATTTAAAATTTATCTTAAAATATATTTAAAACATCCTAAAAGAAATATTTATAACACTTAAACATCTTTCAAATGGGAAGTTATGTCATCACTCAACACCTTTCCTTCTTTCTCTTCTTCTTATTAAGATGTTATATTTATACTCATAAATATGATCATATATTCATTATAGGATACTAACAGGAAGTTATTCAACTTGTCATAGTTGCCTTTGGAACATTCTATTTAAAAAGTATTTTTATATTAACTCAAATGTGAGAATTCCACTCTACAATTTTGTTTTATATGTTAGAAACAATAAATAGGTACTGCACAACTTTTATATGTTGATGAACTTTCATTTTTCCTGTTAGTGTAATCTTATATTTTTGTATTAAATGCAATTTCAGGTTCTAGATCTGGCTTATACGCAGCTGAAAGATCTTCCTGAAAACATGTTACACACGCCTGGCTATTTGGGTTCCCTGAATCTGACTGGAAACTTGTTTACTCAAGTTCCAAAGGCCTTGGAGCATGGTGTATCAATAGAGGAATTGCATATTGCTGAAAATCCTATTACTGCAATTGATAAAGAGAAGTTAGTGTTATTTGGCTATAGAGCAATTTTATCTATGTATAGCCTTTTTAAATTTCACTTCACATTGGCAACAGTTTAGTACACTTTAGGAATTTGCTTATGAAATAAATTTGGAACTAAAATATTGAAACCTTTGAGTTTTGTCTTGGTATGCATATATACTTATTGCCATGCAGTTTAATGCTTCATTGCCAACAAGATCAATTTAGAAATCAATATTATTTCAAATTGCAAATTTTGCCACACTTTTGTTAGTGAAAATGCTTGTATCTGATAAAAAATTATATATATTCCATTATATTAGTATAAAAACAAAACTAAAATTGTTCATTTGTCAGAAATCAACAAAGAGCAAGTCTCTTGCAACTGAAATCCATATACCTTTTGCTCTTTTGTTAATCCACTGAACTATACGCTAATATTAGAACTGCATTCAATTTGAAATGCTGCACTACAGCTATTTTCTCTGTTTTCAGTGGATTTCCGTTGATGACATCACTGAAAATTCTTGATATGTGCTTTATGCAAAAATTAACAACTATTGACGAAGGAGGCCTTTCGTTACTGGTAGCTTTGAAAAAGTTGCAACTTTGTCACTGTCCCAACCTTACCACTATTCATCCTAAGGCACTGAGTAGAACAGCAGAAAATTCAAGGAATGAGGAATGGCCACCTATCAAAGAGGTATGTATGCTGTTCATTAACTTCAGTTATTGCACTGATAAAAATAATAAAAACAAATCTGATTTACAAGGTGTACTTTGAAAGAATATTTATTCTGCAAAACAAATATATTAGGATAATCTAGAACATAAAGCCCACAGAGTCCTGTGTAGGTGGATTTATTTAAAATAACATACCTGCTCTTTATTCTTTTTATGAATACAAAGCAATACTATCTTGAAGTGCTTATTGGAATTTGTACGGTGAAGAAAATTATATAATTTAGATTATTGTATGACTGAGTTTAGCTTAGCTACACACTCTTATTAGCTCCATTTACTTGTTTTATATTTAGAACATGTTTCACAGACCATCGTCAGCATCCTTAACTATCTGTCTACTGCTGGATAATTCACACTGTTCCTTTGAGGATGCATACTCTGCTCTGGTGGAGGTGTGACGAACTTAAGGTTTATATTTTCATCCCTGGAAGTGTTGAAATTCATTAACCCACCTCTGTATTTATAAATGAAGATTTTCTTCTACATTGCTAGCTCTGTGGACCTCTGTGCTTAGTTTAATAATTTTGCGTTAGGAACATAAAATACAAACAAATGGAAAAATCAGCAGTAACATCTCTTTTCTGAATAGTGAACTATGGCATATAGAAAGAGCAAAATGATTGAAGTCAGCACAGGGATCTACAGAGCTAGCAACATGGGAGAAAGCCCCCCCCCCACATACACACACAGAGGGGGGGCAGATTAATGAACTTTGACCTTCCAGAGATGTAAACATGAACTTTAAGTTCATCACACCTCCACCAGAGCAGAATATGCATCCCCAAAGAAATACTGTGAATTATCCAGCAGGAATGGTTAGCTCCCCAGCAGGCAATGGACTGTGAAACATGTTGTAAATATAAAACAAGGAAATGGAGCCAATAAGTGTAGTTCGACTGGGTCATACAATAATCTTAATTAAAGCAATGCTATTTGCTGTTCATAAACCTCTTTAAAAAAACAACAATATTCATGAACATAACAACATAAAAATTAATGATAATTATATTTTATTTAGATTATTATTATAATGATGAAAATGATTGACAGAAATTCAAATATGCAAGGATTTCTTCTATATAACAGGTTACCAAATCATATAAAAACAATTGCAAGGAGATAAAAAATTCAAATACAAATTTAAATTTATATGATTAAAAAAGCTGTATTGTTGTAATGATTTGTAGCTAAAGCTATGTAAGATGAGATTGTAAATATGTAACGATGTCAAATTTCAACTGTAGAAATATCCAACATGTACCTGTAACCTCCATGAATAGTATAATCCATTGAACTGATTGTTGCTATTGCATATAAAATATTTAATCTATATTTTTATACATATTTCCATTGTTAGCAAAACATGAAAAATGCAAAAGAAAAACTGACATATTCTCATGGTATGATAATGAAATTAAGAATATAGAAAATATATAATATTAAATAATTATATATATATACTTATATATAAATGTCAACAGCTTCGTAAGTACATTTAATTGAGAATGATACTTATGTTTGGAAATGTTCATTAAAGAGTTGTAAGTACTCTTTATGAATCCATAGAAACAACTCTTGAATCATCATTTTGTAGCCATACAAAATTAATGCCCATGCTTTTCTAATAGTAGACTGCAGTACAGAAGGATACTTTTGATAAAGAAATGCTGTTGACATTGTAAATATACCTTATTTTTGCAACTGTGTTTACAAAATAGCCCCCTTCTTTTTTGCCTAATTAGTAGACTTTTCAGAGATGAGGTGAATTTTCTATTCTGAATCAAAGCTGTATGTAGTATAGAGTTTAGAGAAATATGATCCTAGATAAGAAACATTACAAAATGTTAAAATTAATAAATCAAATTTCATTATTGTTGTTTTTGTTATTATTAGTTTTGTTGTTGGACAGAGGAATTACAATATTCATAATCCTGTCAGTATAAAGGAGTAACTAATAAACATACAATACTGAACCAAAATAGCATTAAACAATGACTTGATAATTCATTCAATTTTATACTTTCCTATATGAAAATGGAGTCCTGTAGGCTTGCACTTTAATCTTGCTATATTATTTCTCCTCTGTTCTCTTCCATCAAAGGCTTCAGCTGGTATATGAGACAGAAATAGAGGAGGGGCAGGTGCACATAAAAAAATTATTCTTATTTTGATTTAAAGTAAAACACTAAAAATCATGTCGTCACATTAAAACTCTCTTTAAGTTTCACAAACACACTTATAAAAGTATTACTCATTTACTCATATATTTAGACTAAAATAATAATTTATAAAAAAGGGTATGTAAATCAGTAAAATGGGTTTCATCTCTCCTTTAAATTTTTTGATATTTTATTCTTTGTTGTTTGTTAAGATTTTGATAAGTCTATTAAAATTCGAATGTTGTATATTATAGAAAGTTCTAGTATTGTACTTATGATAGTATGAATTCCTTTTAAGTGTTTAATATTTTAATTAATCAAATATATAGTTTATAAAATATAAATGCAGATGTTGATAAAAATGCAATCTCTTTGAAACATTTTCTGCTTTCTGTTTCAATAGGCATTTGATTATTAATTTTGAGTGTTTTTTCTTAGGATTTTAAAATTACAGCAGATTTTTATGAGGATCCCCAAATAATAACGCCACATGCTGATTCTGAATGTGTGTAGTGGAAGCAAATGAGTTTTTAAATTACCATGGGTAATTTTGGCAAGGACCTGGAAAGCATAATATATGATACTTAAATCTCAACTTGACAGTTTATATACCTAGCTTTCCCATCTCAGATTTGAGTCTATCCATATACCCAGAAATATAGTTATATCTTTCTTCACTTATGTATTTGAATTAATGTATATAGATATAAAATGTGTAAAAACAGTAGCTCACATGCTGAAATGTGCATATTCTCACCAAAATTGCTCCTACACTAATCTGGAAATCAGCAGCTGCTTGCACCAGCATAAAGCCATGGTGCATAACTTTACTATGCTGCAGCTAAATACAGATCACAAGCTTCTAGACTATTAATAAATAGAATTAACACTCACAACGTGTGTGACTGAACATACACAACTGAGAGAGAGAGAGAGAGAGAGAGAGAGAGAGAAATTAATATAACTATTATAGTAAAACACCTATTTTTAAAAAAAAAATCCATTCTTCAGTTACATGGCAGCAAACTTATCAATGACCCTTTGCTTAATATCTGGAATCTGCAGGATGAAGACCATATCTGCAGAAAGTATTACATACTTCCGATGTTTTGAAATCACAGTTTAACTCAAATTAGCACTTGGCAGTTTCTAAATATAAATTTTCTCTTCCAATGATCACAAAGAAAAAGGCTTAAAATGTAGGATTTGTATAATGGTAATTTTCATTACATTCAATTAACACAAAATGAAATAAAGCAACTACTTCATGAATTCAGACGAAACTTCACCAGCATACCAGTCAATAACTTACTGTAAAAAAATACTGATTATCACTGCTGAAGAGTGTCTGCATGAGATCATTATTACTGCAAATGTAATATTGTTTAATATTGAAATAACTACAGTTATCCCCATATTAAATGAATGTGAATGTTTTGCCATTAATATACTGTTTTACTTTAATTATCTAATAGTCTTTAAAAATATTTTATTTAACTTTATAACACAACTGCAATTAGCCTGTGTAAAATAAAACTAGAGGCAAACTTTCTTTGGAATGCACATGATGAAAGATGACATTTCAGGTGGTGCATGGAGCTTATAGGAAAGAGGCTCTACCTACTGATTTCTTTCACTACTCCAGTCAAAATACTCTGCAAGCTTACTGAAAGTAAGTCCCCTACAGATAATGCAATTGCAAACATCAGTTGCAAGATAGAATTCCCGTACACTTTTATGCATAAAAATGCATCAGGCAACTATTATAGAAAAATTAAATGTTGAAATTTCCTTACTGGAAATAATAGATATTAAGCTATTTTTATTACATATTTGTGGATACTACAGTAATGCAGTTGCTAGGAGTGTTAAACCAAATTTAGCTGCAGAGGTAAAATACTGAGATTTAATTTGCTCAAGTAGAGTTCCTAATTGAAAATTTAAATAAAATATCTTACTTACTTTGTCACCAGTCTCATAGTGTATAAAATGGAATTATTTATTTTTTATAATCACTACAACCATTATCTGAGGCTATTGGTCCATGATATTAGTTTAAAAAATTCAAATCTGTGAAATTATATTATTGTGAACATGTATGAAAAAGTCTTAAAATGTAAATTCAGGTATGCATATTAAATGAAAGCAGAAATGTTGGTTTCATAGTTCCTTGATTGCAACAAAAATGTTTGTATGTGATGTTTAGTTGGATTTGGGACACAACAGCCTTTCCTCTTTGGACAGTCATCTACTTGGCCATTGGGAGCATCTGGACTTTTTAAATATTGTTGGAAATAAATGGATGTGTGACTGTGAGAATCAATGGATGATCAGTGATCTCATGCCAGTTATGGATGAAATAGACATAAATCTTGCTGCCCAAGTACGGTAAGTAGGTACTGTCAGGTATAAGGTTGTTAGCAGAAAGAGAAATACAGACAAACCAGTGCTAAATTTTTCCAAGAGTAACATAAGTGTGACTTTGCACTTGAACGACACATATATTTTCTGTTTTTATTCAAGATACACCAATAACTAAAATATTTAAAGTTATGTGTTTCTTTTCTTCCAAAAGATGAATGTGATGGTGATTTAAAACTCAAAATCTGCATCATTTTGTCAGTGACACTAATACAGTAGAAATTAATAGGTTTTCCAATGTCCAACCACGAGAAAGTGCTGATCTTTTAAGGTATTTTTAAAACACTGTTACTTAGAGAATGAATATTTATAGCTGCACTAAAACAAACTTTTTCTTAAACTGTTATAAGCATAAACAGTCATGAAAACTTTATGAGGAACATTTTAACCATAAACTCATGAAGCATGCTTGTGAACCTTTATACAATTCCCTGCTAAACTTTAGTCTAATGCACTGGCATGCAACTAAACTCCTATAATACATCAATTTGGCAATATACAAAATATATCATATTTTATCCAAGTGGGAAGGAAGGAAGGAATGATTTTCAATACAAGATGTACTGAATGTAAACATATCCATGCTTGAGCTTGCCTACAATTACACACCATTATCACTGAGACTTGTGGTACAACAATTGATGAGGTATAATCTTATTTATTGTATCAGAAGTTTTCTTTTTATCTCTTTTTTCTGAACTTTCTTCATGACATATGCAACTGATAGAAACAAAAATATTAAGGTTTTTGTATAACAAATTTTAAAACAATTTTCTTTTCTTGAAATTGGTGGAATGTTCTAGGAGAGCCACTTAAGCTTACCTAATTATAAAAACACACCCACACAAACACAGAATTTTCTGGAGAGGCACTGCAATCTTTCATCTTACGTTCTTCTGAACACAAATGGCATATTTCTTTTTCTGATCGGCATTCATGATGTCTATTGTTAAAGTGACTGCATCGGAAACATCTAACAGCCATTATGTAATCTTCTGTATTGCATATTAACCACCCTACTTTGAGTTTTGTGCCTAGAATTTTTTTCCTTGCTTGTAAGGTTACTTCCACCACTAGGTTACTGATTTTCTTTCTATTTTGATATATGAATTTAGGTTAGGTATATATATATATGAGAGTATTAGATTAGGTATAAATTGTGCGATATACAATAAATACAATAATCATGGAAAAATAAGTGAAAATCACTCAACCATCAATAAAGACTGCCCTAGCATGCTTGCTGTTTTACGGAAATACAAATGAAATACTGACTACTAAATGGCTTCCAAAACCAAGAGTAGAGCAAAAGGAAACAGACACGTAAGAGAATTACCACCAATACGATACTTACAACACTCAATAGCAGCGGCACAGAATTGAATTAGTCTCATATCACAGATACAAATGGCTATAGCATTTGTACAGGAACCGTATGTTTATGGAAGTAAGTTATCAGGAATACCAGCAATTTACAGAGTTTATTCAATGGGAAAGGGTAAAAGCAGAGCAGCAATGATAAACTTCAATAGAACTATGGCAGCCATAATGATTCATCAGCTCTCAGATGAGGACACAGTAACAATGGAAATCAACCATGGAACCATATCAATAATTGCAGTGAGCATGCATTTGGTTGTAACACAAGATATTGAAATATACTTAAATAAAATAAAGGAAATCCTAGACTTAGCGAAGGGAAAGAAGATTATAATCGCAATGAACAGTAATTCAAGGTAAAAAATTTGGCACAATCGAGTGACAAACGAAAGGGGCAGAATCCTAGAGGAATTTATAATAGCAAATCAGATATATATTCTAAACGAAGACAATGGCCTACCAACCTTTGAAACCACCAGAGGATCTAGCAATATTGACTTGACATTGGGCAATAAACATATTTTGCCACATATAGACAATTGGGAGATTGCCATAGAAGAAAGCATCTCAGATCATAGAATTATTACCTTTTCCATAGAGATACAAACTGACAAGGAGGAGAAGTAGAACTTTCACAAAATAAGGTATATAATTAAAGAGAATAATTTTGAAAAGTACAATGTTAAATACATCAAAATGATAAAACAACAATTAGATACTCAAGCAAATCACTCACAGGAGATAGATGAGGAACTGTATAAGATGACAACATGACAAACTGACACAGATGATCTAATCAACAAATTTCACCTTATTGTAACCACAGCCTGCAGGAAATCATTTGGATTAAGGAAAGTAGCTATAAAAACACATGATAACAAAACGATTCCTTGGTGAACAAATAAATTAACAATTATGAGGAAAAGGGGCTCAATGCATTAAGAAGGAGGTTTCAGGGAACTAAAAATGATGGAGAACTATGACAGCAGAGAAAAGTGCAATATGAGATAATAAAAAAGGATTACCAAGCAAAAATATGGCAAGAAAAAATTAAATTGTGGAAGGAGTACTGCACCTTAACTGCAACAATGAATCCCTGGACCGCAGCACATCAGGGAAGCTTAAGAACAAAACAATATTGACAATGCTCAGGAAAAATGATGGTACACATACAAAGGACATAACCGAAACAATCAATCACTTGCTAGATATTTTCATACCAGGAGATGATAAGGAGGAAGATAATGAGTATCATAACCAAGTCAGAGTGGAAATAAAGGAACCACCTAAAACAACTAATCACAAACCATTCATGAAAGACGAAGTATGTAGTATCCTGGAAGGCATTAATTTCAAAAAAGCTCCAGGAGAAGATGGAATTACAGGTAATATACTATTACAAATGTTCAAACAAACACCAAAATTCATGACAGCAATCACTGCTTAAAGACTGGAAGCTTCCCCAAGTTATGGAAAAGAGCACAGATCATACCAATTGTGAAACTAGGACAGGAAAATTAAGCAGACGTCACTAAATTTAGACTCATCAGCTTTTTAAACGTTGCCAGGAAAGTGCTTGAAAAACTCCTAATAAGCAGAATAATGCATTATTTGAACACTAATGACCTGCTAAATAAAAACCAATTTGGGCTCACTCCACAAACCAGAACAACTGATGCAATAATGACAGTGAAACACTTTATGGAAGATGCTTTGAGAAACAAGCAACATGTAGCATGATTAGCTTGGATGTTCAAGGTGCTTTTGATGCGGCTTGGTGGCCCAGTATTCTTAAGTCACTGAAGGATTTTCTATGTCCCAAGAACCTTTACCTGTTAACAAAGAGTTATTTTAGTGGGAGAAGAAGCATATTATCAGCAGGCAGTATAGGAATAGAAAGAACCATGAGCAAAGGATGCCCGCAAGGATCTTGTTGTGGACCTGGGTTGTGGAATATCCAGTATGAAAATTATTAAATCTCTGCTAATAACAATGTACAAAGGTGGTGTCTTTTGCAGACAATGTTGTTTTAATTAGGGGAGGAAATAAACTACAAATTGAAAACTACGCCAATATAGAAATGTTCAAGATCTCAAAATGGGCTACAAACAACAAAATAACATTCAATGAACAAAAATCGTAGGTTATATACATATCAAGGAGGAAATCCAACACAAGCCAACAGTTAAAGTTTACTTAAATAACAGCAAAGTAGTACAAGTTAATACTATAAAATATCTTGGAGTGACCTTTGACATTAGACTGAAATTTAATCAGCACATAGACTGTGTAACCGAGAAATGTATCAAACTCATGCACTCTCTATCCAGAACTGCCAAAATAAAATGGGGGCTATGATCAATGGAACCATTCTGCCTCTTCTTTCTTACGGGGCACCTGTCTGGATAGACGCTATACAGCAGACTTACAATGCAAGGAAACTGAGAAGTGTACAAAGAATTATAAACATCAAAATTGCCAAGGCATTTGGGACAACATCAAATGAAGCTCTCTGTATTATTACAGGTATAATTCCAGTAATGATAGCACTTAAAGAAATTGCCAAATTATACAACTTCACAAGAGGAATTGAGAGAAGATAAACATAAATGGAGGACAAGCGGCAGACAGTGAAACACTGTACAGGGAATGGCCTCACCCTGCTGATATACCTAAAATAGTGGAGAAACAAAATGACAAAGAGTATATACTGAAGATATACACTGATGGCAGCAAAAGCGAGGCAGGTGTGGGGACAGGAATAATAATGTATATTAATAATATGCCAGTTCATCAACTATGGTATAAGCTGCACTAAAAATGCTCAAATAATCAAGTCAAGCAATTCGCCATTTTGAGAATCCTGGAAACAGTTGGAAAATATAGACAATGCAACCTTCAACAAATGAACAGCAGTAACCCACATGGATAGTCAAATTACATTAGATTTAATTAACAACCATACAAAACATAGTAACCTCTGTGAAAGAATAAGGAAGACGTTAAAATCCCTCCAACAAGAACACTGGGAAATACATTTTACTTGGGTTAAAGCACACATTGGCAATGAAGGAAATGAAATAGCTGACCGACTCTAGAAAGAAGTAGCAAAAAGCAAGGACCTGCCAATGGATTATCTGCTCATCCCAAAATGTGAAGTGAGGAATGAATTAAGAGAAGAAAGTCAGCAACTATGAGAAACAGAGTGGGAAATGCCAGCAAATGGAGCAATTACAAATTCGTATTTTCCAATTGTAGCTAAAAGGCTAAAAACCAATATCCTTCTAAGCCCCAATGTTACAGCGATTCTCTCAGGACACGGGAAATTTGGAGTCTACTTTCATCGCTTCAAAACAGCAGAGAACCCATCATGTGTATGTCAGGAGGGTATACAAATGATGGAATACATCTTGTGGGACTGCAAAACTTGAAGAAAGAGCAAGAAATATTCCGGAAAGATGTAGCAAAAGTAACTAGGCGATGGCCAATAGACAATAGTGAACTTGTTTTAAAATATAATAAACAGTTTAAAACTTTTGTAAACAGTATAAATTTTGACAGTTTTCAAATTAACACAAATTGACTAATAGGATAGAAAATGTGGTGTCTGAGGATGATAATGTAAAAGCATTCATATTAACCAATTTAGGCAATCTTCAAAATATGATTAGGTTAGAATAAGAATGCAACAGTGTTCAAAAATAGTATTAAGGATAACATGTAACAATAACATGATAGCAATGTATGTAGTATTACTAATTATTATAGTAATGGAGCATGCAGTAAATAAAGAAGATTAAAATTACACACACACACGCATGCATGCACGCATGCACACCATGCTCAATGTCTCCATTACAGTCTTTTGCAATGAATACTTGACTGAGATCATTTTCCTGATTTAAAGAGGGAGAAATGAGCACTGCAAATTTTGGAGAGCAGCCAAGAAAAGCATTTTATGGTGGAAATTGTATCAAGGTTAGAATGTTTAACATGAAAACTAGGAGATGAATACACATTTCTACTCCGTAACAGACTGCTTCATTAATAGATGCTTCATTAAAATCACAATCTAGTAGAGTGAAAATATTCAGCACTCATGTTAATTGGAAAATGGGACATAGCTATTGGTTGTCATAGGACATCAGTTAATATAGTACCACAGAAAGTAGCTTGTCCCGTTGAGCCCGCAAGATTCCAGTCAGAATATATAGCACCAAGGGAATATATTGGAAGTATATTTATTACTGCTTGAGGGGTTTGCCTTGGTGGTCTAGTGTAACCATACTTTCCTTTTAAACCCAAGATCATGCGTTCAATCCTGGTGAGGAAAAAATCCCAAATATGGCTTCCTTTGAAAGGAAAGTAAAGCAGCGGGTCCCACATCATAGATTTATGGCACAAAAAAGATCCTGAAGCCTGATAGAAGAGGTCTCTGAGCAAAATTTGCTGGCCAGCCAGAGATGTTGAACAGCATCCATAAATAAAACTAATCAACTACTGGAAGATAGATTTTTGGTTAGAAGGAAGGTTTTGGGAAATTGAAGGGAATTTGACTTTCCGTAATATACTCACAAAATGGAAAACATAATCCTGTGAGTGCATTATTCAGGCAGATGGAAGGATAAATTTCCAGAAGGTAAATAAATACTATTTAATTTAAATGTAAATATTGCTTATTAAAAATTTTTAATTAAAAGATGGAGATTGCAGCTATGTAGCCTATTCTTTAAAATCCTCATTAGCTGTTCTTCCAATAACTATAGCAGATATTTTTCACATTTATACATAGCATGTAAATCATACATCTGTAGAAGTTCATATCAATAAAAATTCCAGTTCAATTTGTTATTACCTTTTAAATTTTAAATAGGTGCACATCTAAGTTGATATTTGTGACTGAATTCTTTTAATACAGGACATTTCCTCCTTCTGCACATCTTTGTTAAGCCAGAAATGGCTAAAGGCTCATCAAAACAATATTTTACTCATTCCTTGGGTTGCTAGAAGTCCTGTTATCAAACCAGGAGAAAATGTTTTGGGCTGAAGTACAGTACATGATGAAATGTTCTGAATGACAGAAGACCTCACATGTCACAGTAGTTATGGGAAATAATAAAGACTTATTTGGGAATCAAATTTTGTTCAAAGCAATGTAAAAGTATACAGGTTTTTGCAAATGCAAGAATTACAAAATTATAAAATATAATGGTAACTGAAAGGATTACTGATTAAAACAATAGAAATAATTCCCTTCCACTCATTTCTTCATTGCAATGGTTCCTGTTTGTTAAATGAGAGATTTAAATATAACAGTTTAATTATAACTTTGTTCTGTTTTATAGAATATTAAGTTTGTTTTTATGACAGTGTCACCTCATGTTTTATTTATTTAATTGACTATCATGACAAGAATCTAACAAAAGTTTATTGCTTTTGTTAAATTTCTCCATTATGAGGAGATTGATTTATTGTCTATGTTTCTAAATCCTAAAGGGTCAAGTAGGAAGATAACGGTTCCTTATATTGGAAAAAAATTGCATAGAACTGTACCAACAGCTTGGCTGCAACATCACTTTATGATTCACATATCATTTTACTCTATAGATTTCATAATGCTTTTACTTTATATCCTCTCTGGAACTCACTAGGAATGAATAATTTTATCTGATTTTAGACTCTTAGCTTGTGATTCCAAATTAATTAATGCATTTTCAAGGACACTAGTGTTCTTTAAGCCACATCATTGTGCTATCTGAAGGTTCTTATCTTGTATAACTGTAACTGACTTTAAATTTTGTTAATACAGCTGTGCCAAACCTGTGCCAATGGCTGGTAAACTCTTTCATGACATGGAAGTTCAGCAGTATCACATGAGGTGTCTAGACACAGCAGGAAATCACCCAGAAAGAGATGGCAAAGTACTGGCTGGAATGGCTGCTGGTGTAATCTTGGCCATTCCTATAGCCATGATTGGATTTTGGGTTTGTCATTATTATAGTTATCGAGCTGGACTTTTCCCATTTAGAAAAGGGCCAGGTATCTACACAAGGGCCTTTTATTCTCCTGCAAGCTCAATGGACACCATGGCTTAAGAGAATCTGCACTGAACAATTACATATTAAGTTGTCTGTATGTGTTCCCTAGGCTCTCTGTTATTCATTTGCTATGACATGTTTCATGTATCAAGTATATAATAAAGACTGTTTTTGTTAAATGTATGTGCGTATGTTTAATAGTTTAATTTATACAGTTGTAGTTAGCATTTCTTTATGTCCTTGTCTTTACATTGTATAAATTCCATTATTTAGGGTATTATAAAATCCAAACTTGAATGCCAATATGGATAATATTATTACTTTGAAATATTTTTATAACTAATACATATTGTAATCAGATAAGCTTAATAAACTTATTTTTAGACATGTTTTTATGATATTTAAATTAGAATGATTATAAAAATGTAATTAATAAATTGGTAATTTAATGTTGTAAATAAGGTAATGGTAACATTACAGATGTACATGAAAATAATCATTTCATTATAATTGTCTACCAAATGCAGTAAATTTTGCCAAATGTTTGGGAACTGTCAGATATGAACAACTAAGTGCTCCTTGTTGAGACTGGTGATGGAGTACAATCTTCTGATTGTTACAGTTACCTTTGGGAAGAAGTTGAAGTCACAAAGAATTATATCCTGGGAATGGAGGATGTTACAGTATATGGAAGTATGTGAGGACAGTATAGCTCTTGGAGCACAGTATGATTAAGAATCATGTGTTTGGCATTGTTAGTCATTATGAACATGAACTATTCTATGGGTGAATTAGGAGATCCTGATTGGCACCATTTTTTGAATTGTCTAAAAGTTCAGGCTTAATGCCCTTGCTCAGGTTTCATCAATGACCACAATACAGTATAGCAAAACCTTCTCATTGTTGTTGTATATTCCAGTTTGAGGTCAGTCACTGCATACCTATTTCATTTTTGTGCTGCTGTGAAGCAATATGGAATCATGTGGAACTGATTTCTGAAGATCTGTTATACAATTTGTGGTTCAGATCAACTTTTTAAACAATAGTTGATATATTAGAATAAGTTCCTGCACTAGTTTTATCTGTTCTCCTGATCTCTGTAGTTATTACTCTCTGTCAAGTTTCACTCCAGACACTTATAATGCTACTGTCAGATATATTGATAATAAAATTTTCTTGCAGTTTTCTAATAGGTAACCTCAGTCTTGATCCATGACCGTTATTATACTCTTGTAAACATATTAAATGCACAGACCTTGTCTGCTCATAACAATTGCTCTAGTGACTTTAACTATTTAGTGTACTTATATTCATTACCAACATAATAGTAGTGTCTCTATTATTTACTTTACAACTCTATATTTTGTCTACATTGATATACATAATATGTTATGAAGCTCCATGCTACTAGGAAACACCGTAAAGTGTTTGATGCAGTATGTAGCTATTGTTTCTGAACCAATAGGTTATTTGTGAACCACAGATTCCTTATTCTGTTTTACTGCATTTCTGTTGTGCAAGGCTAAATTTTTACACAATATGCCACATATGTGTGGAAGAATTAAGCAAGAAATGTTGAAAAAATCTTAAATGTGAAATCTTTATCTTCCAAAAATGTAATTAAGTTAGCTCTTTGGTATTTTTAACAATTTGAGTGTTGACTTTAACAGATCTAAACTCCAAAAGAAATAACATTGTTGTTTATACTTACCATTCTACCACTGTTAAAACCTGTGTACCAATCAATATGCAACTTGCAGATTATTTCTGAATCAAAGCTAAAAGTTTCTCATTTTTTGTTAGAATTATTTTTTAAAAATAAATGAACAAATTACTCACAAATTAACAACTGCTTCCTTTATTTTCATCTATGGCATGCAAGTTCTGAATGTTCTGCAGTTTTTCTTTACCAATGTCAGATAACTTTAAGAAGCTAAGGACTCAGAACTCATTTTTGCTGCGTCATTAATATTTCATTCATCCCTACAGACTTCGTTTAGGTACCCATAGATTTAAGCACCCCCACCCTGGTGCATCATAAGCATATCACTTCCACCATCATCTTCACTTAGACAACGTACTGCTGAGAGCTGGAGAGATGGCTAGCGACGTATGCCAGGAGAGGGCTTTATCTGCCAAGTAAAACATTACATACTGCATGTTTAACATCTACTCAAATATTTCAAGAGCCGGCCCATATCTTTGTGTTAATAAAAGCAGAATATTAATAGTAAACAGTTGGACGTTATCAACACATTCCTTTAACTAGCCATCTCTCCAGCTCCCAAAAGTAGCAGCGCTTCATAGGGTTCCCGGCCTCAGAAGTCCGCTACAAAACCGCCATGCTAGGATAAGTGCCCACAATGGGCTAAAAATATTGCGACTCTGTCCATGCAACCCTCAAATGATGAAGGATAGGTTCTGCACTCTACCATAGCTGAGAGATATGGCAATGCAGTGCTTTTTTCAAATTTGCTTTTATTATTATTATTATTATTATTATTATTATTATTATTATTGCAAAGGTCCTCAGCATTGTCATTCTAATATTTCCTAATTTAATTTATTACTTTATTTCCATAATTTCAGTACCAAATTTATCTCACAGAAGGAATCGTCATTTGTTACTTTTACCTTTCTTACCCCCCCTCCCCCGTTTTTACTACTAGGCACCACAGGAGAACTTTTACTTTACAAAATATTACACAATAAGGTTGATGGTTCAAACCGAAGACAATCAATGTGCTTTTATGTTCCAAATACCACACCAAACGGATTTCGTAATATTTTTTTTATTCCAAGGGTTAATACGATACGTATAAATATTCTCCTGTGTTTGTAATGCAAACATTATATAATCAATTACATTATTTAACAACTGATACATTTAATATGAATCTCTATACTTTTGCTTTATGCTGTGATCACTTATTACAAAATTGATTAACTTTTAGTGTACCAACATTACCATTTTTTGTTTGTTTTGTTTTTGTTCTGTTTGTTTTTGTAACTTTTTTGTCATATTTAATTCGTTGTATTGTTTTATTTTTTCATTGTCTTGTATCTGAATAAGTGAACATTGTAATTGGGAAATCTGTAATGTTCAAAGAATAAATAAATAAATAAATAGGAAAGAGGTGTGAAACTTCTGAACATAAAGAAGTGATAACATTTTTTGTTTTGCCCTCCACAAGCAGCACAAAGCAAAATCGCCTTTTTTGGTTTTTCTTTAGTAGAATATGATTTAGAAATGAGGCAACCTAACTAGAATTCTATTGATGGGCAGTTCCATAAAACGGTACATAAACCAGGATTCGCCATTTCTTTACATGCATGCAGTCATAGGAGCTGTTCATAAAAATGGCTGGTTTATTCACCTTCGGTGTTGGTAAATTTTTATGATAATCGAATTCAACGAAGATAAGAAGGGGTGTTTTGGCCTTAAGGATGCAATTTCTCTTCGTGAATAGGCATCCCTTTGCTCCTTGTGCAAATATATTATACTTTACAACATACATATCTTGGATAACTTCTGAACTTATTTTCACATTACGCGCAAAAGTCAAAATGTCAAGTTTTTAGTTGTTTGAAAGCACAATCACAATTTTCCTTAAAATACTTAAAATAAGTTACATATTTCACAGTACATTTTTGTTAGTTCCTTCCAAATATTCTGAAAACAATTTATATAATGTCTAGACATTAAGTTTGGATTTTGAAAAAAAACTTAAATTTGTTTTACTGACGGAGTATCTAGCTAGGAATCTGTTTAATTGTTTCTTTAGTATGTTCACACATTTGAGTCATTTTTTGCCGACGATTATCATGGATGCCTCTTCTTTCTTCAAAGAAGCCATTACCCAACATTTTTTCTGTATTGACCTAAGATTTTTACTGACACTTGGAGAAGCTTAGAGAGGGGCTGCACTTCAAATTTCAGTCATAGATTCTGGTATAAGAATATATTCCCATGTGTTGTAGAATGAATTTTGAATTTTCAGTTTGTTTTTTTTTCTCTGTTTGGTTTTTTTCCTTTGGTTCCATGACATATGATAAATAAAGAACTGTAATTCTTTACTCTTAAAATTCTTTCTAAAATTATTCAAACAATTCCATTTGCTGGTTTGGTGACACTTTCAAATCGTGGCTTTTCTGGCAATTGGCAAAAGTCCTTTTTCTAACCTCAACACCAGTACTGATTAAACAATTCTCACCACTTGATCTCCTTTTAGTTTCTGTTTTTCCGAAACTGGTACCGCGGTAAAAATATTTTTCTTTTTATTTCGATTGAGTTTCATTTTTAGTTTTTTTAAAAAGCAAACTAGCATAAAATCTACAATGCATGTAGATGCAGCTGCACATTAGTCCAATCAATGCTACCATTCACTCAAAGACTGACACAAAACTTGTAGGGCGTATTGAATACATGGCAGTACATATAAAATGATTTCCGGAAAAGTATCCATAGACTTAAAGACCCATCTTCCAGAAAACCTCTCATTTGGTGATATTTCTCTACATTCCTGTTGGTATATTTTCTGTCAACATACATTTAGCTTCAATTCCTTTATTTTCTGTTGGTTCTAATAATAAAATAAAACTGCTAATTAAAGCTACCAACAAATTATTTTGTTGCTGTAGTAATACGTACACGAACTTCTGCCAAACTCAGTGTTGCTTAGCAATACAGGAAGAAGGAGAGAGAGATTTTATTTCTCATAAATGAGGGAAAGGGGGAGAATAGGACGTCATAAATTGCCCAACAATGATCATAAAAATGTTGTGGTTTCATACAAAAAATCTTTGAAAGTGTAAGTGCTAAAGTGTTGGAAAAAAGACTATTTAACATTTTTATTTAAATTATGCATTACTTAAAACAAATATTTTTGGAAAATTCTTTTGATATGTGAAATGGTCCAATTTTAGTCATTTACCTGCATTAATATCAAATGCCGCTTATCTGTGTGTAGTAAATTTCGATATATTCACTACAAACATTGAACACTTTAACCACAAATATTCGTTTTCTGCTTACTCTTTCGAAGTAGGTAAAGAATAGATTCAAAGTGTTGTAACTTTTAGTGTCCAACACTGCTCATCTTAACCTAACGACGTATTTCTTCTAGTTATTTCAAAATATTAGAGTATTTAATTTTATTGCTGCCATTTTAAGCTCTCTAATGCGGACTTCAAAAGAGCTGCTATAATGGGGTTCTGCAGGTACATAGCAAAATTATATACAGGATGAGCCTTCTTACCCTGTGGATTGACAATTAGGAAAATCTGCATTTTACAATCCATAGGAAATGCAGGTGTTCTCAAGTGATCCTATAAGAAAGTTTACCTTTATCTAATGTGTATACATTCTCCAGAACTTATATTTTTTGTTTTTATTTTATGTATACAAATGCACACAAAGAGTAAAATACCATTCAATGCCTTATGTTTATCATTTCACATTAATGCAAAGTTATTCGTATTTACTTATTATGTTTAATAAAGCATATTCTTATAGCAATTTGTGATGTAATTGATATATATATATATCAATTACATCACAAATTGCTATAAGAATATGCTATATATATATAATTATGGTTTTTACATTAATAAATATCACTACTGGGCCAGTATTTGAACCCCGAACCTTCACCGCTAAAGCCCAGTGTGCGCACAGTGACATAACAACCAATTCGGCTGAAATCGATGCGACACAGGGGACCGTGTTTACTTCCCGGTTGTATATCTTCCCAATCCGCAAGATAAGATCCCAGCAACTGTGGGTTGCCACAATGAACAGAGCATAGCACTACTTATGAATGTTATAAACAAATTAAATAAAAAAAGAAAAGGAATGTAAGCAAAGAAAACAGAAAATAAATACGAATAAAAGGAATGTGAATAGAAAAAGGAGAGCTAAATAAAAACTATTCTCTAAGGGTTCTAATTGGTTACTGTATCAGTGATGGCGAAGTAGAAACAAAAACCAGGAATGAGCAGCTATCGCGATCACTTTTACCTTGGTTTTCTGTAAATTAATCATTTTCCAGATTATGAAAAAGTTTAGAAGAATTGTACAGTGCGAACATTTTTGTTTTTCCCCGGAGTGTTTTGCCTATGGGCGAGCGCGCCGCCCATTAGCCGGTTCTCTGTGATTAGCGGGATGGCTGTTGTTGATTTGGTTTATTTACGGATGGATTTGGTTTATTTAACATCTCAGGTCATCAGCGTCCCATTCAATTCAGGGCGTGAAACGGCCGATACATTTTGCTCAGAGGTCTCTTCTTTCAGGCTTGAGGTTCTTTATCGTGCCGACACGGGACTCGCGGCTTTACTTCCCTTCTGAAGGAAGCCATACTTCGCATTTTACGCCCACAAAAATTCATCACCCTGGCCGGGCTTGAACCCGCGATCTTGGGTTTAAGTATGGTTACCACTACACCACCAGGACCGACTAGCGGAATGGTAAAACAATAAAACAAATCAGCCACACAACAAATTAGGAGGCTCATTACTTTCCAAATTATCAAATGAGGTGTTGAAACTACCCGCCTTCATTCTCTTTAGGAAATCTTTCATTACTGGCTGTAGAGAAATCCTGAGAATTTCCTGACGAATGTTATCTTTGAATTATTGTATGGTATGCGGTTCGTCTTGAAAACAGAATTTTTTAATTTACCCCAGAAATAATAATCGCTTTAAATCGAGGGATTGAGGGGACCACAAATTCCTACTAATAGCTCTCTCTCGTGGAAAAACATTGTGAATTACTGAGATGAAATTATTCGCAGTGTGAGCCGCGGGCAGAGTCCTGTTGAAAAAATGTCAGTTAATTCTCTGAAAAAAGGGGTTGGTATGATGTTCACATAAGTAACAGAATCAACTGTATCACAAAAAAAAGTCCTATGTTTCTTTCATCACTGCGTTAATACATATGAATCGTACATTTAAAGACACGCAGTGCCGTTGTAAACAGGTGAGACATAATACACTTTATGTATACTGTCGAAATAAGAAACGTCGGTCCTGGTGGTGTAGTGGTTACCATACTTGCCACCTAAACCCAAGACGCGGGTTCGAACTCAGCCAGAACCGATGGATTTTTTCGGGCGTAAAAATCCTAAGTATGGCTTCCTTCGGAAGGGAAGTAAAGCCGTGGGACCCGTGTCGTACATTTACGGCACGAAAAAGAACATCAAGCCTGAAAGAGAGGCCTCTGAGCAAAATTTGTCGGCCGTTTCACGCCCTGAGTTGAATGGGACGCTGATGACCTGAGCTGTTAAAGAGCGTCCATAAATAAATCAATAAAAAAAAAAAAAGAATTAAGAAACGAACAACACAACACACACCGGGGAACAACTGAGCTGCGCTAAGTGCAACAGTCAGCAGGGTCAACAAGGAAGCAATCAGGCTTGCTACCCTCTCCATGACGCGGCAAATGAGTGGGAAAAACTCATAGTAAAATCCCAGCGCCACGGGGGAAAATATCACGGGCTCCCACCATGGCAAATGACTTCTACATTCTAAATTTTATATTTATCTAAATAAGGTACGGTGTTGTTACAGATATTAATTTTTTCTTGGTTCACTCTCTCAGGTTTGCCCTTTGGCCCTTATGTTTTTCAATTCTAATGATGGTAACCATACTTGCCTTCTAAACCCAAGATCGCGGGCTCGATCCCGGCCAGTACGTATGGATATTTTCGGGCGTAAAACTCCTAAGTATGGGTTCCTTCGAAAGGGAAGTAAAGCCGTGGGTCCCGTGTCGTACATTTACGGCACGATAAAGAACCTCAAGCCTGAAAGAGAGGCCTCTGAGCAAAATGTATCGGCCGTTTCACGCCCTGAATTGAATAGGACGCTGATGACCTGAGATGTTAAAGAGCGTCCGTAAAAAAAAAAAAAAAAAAAAAAAAAAAAAAAAAAAAAAAAAAAAAAAAAAAAAAAAAAAAAGTCTAATGATAGGATGTATTATTTATTTGATGCAATGGCAAAATATAGATTCTTCTTGAGCTTCCACAAGTTAGTTGCCAGTTCTTTGAAGACCTCGAAGTTATTAAATCGGAGCTCTTCTGCGATCATTGAACGAATTTTGTAATGTCGAGAGTTATGCATTGAAAGGACAGGAAACCAAAATATGTGCAAGAGTTTCTCTCTCTTTGTGGCAGCGCTGGCAGAATTCGTATAGAAGAGCGGAACTGTCATTTCCAGAGTTTACAGCCCTTCAGTGTGACTTACAGGGAAGGGGGAAAACCCCAGAACGACAAGTGTACTTTACCTTATGTCATTGTTAATTCCACAAAAGTATTAAGTTTAATGTTATAATTAAATATACAAAATTGGCGGTTATTTGCCATAGTGTTTCCCGGTATCATTTCGCGATTGAAAGGCTTTTATTACAAATATAATTTAGATTTTATTTTAGAGTCTTAATTCAATTTTATAAACTATTACAGTTAATACAGTTTCTTAATAAATATAACAGACTACAGGAATTTATTTGCAATATTTGCAACTTATTTTAACTCAAGGTTAATATTGCCACATTACCAGTTAGTTTTTTTTGTTATTTCTTTATTTTTTCTATTAAGATCACGATTCAGATCAAGCATAATCGTGAATCGCTGTACAGTAGACTAATATGTTATTAGATGTTTATACCTTTACAATTTTTAATCAAACTGGTGCCCAGACAATCTTGCTTCCGACGGTGGAAACTACCTACTACTTAAAAATAGTAAAAAAGTACGGTGTAAGATTACAGAGGGATTTTCCCATTGCCCATCGATTCCTAATTATATACCAACATGCGTAAAGGATGTCATTAGATCAGAGAAAATAACGTATGAACATTGTTGCGGTTTCAGAAAGAGGTTCACTTTTGGGGATGTGGTAGTTCGTAGAAAACCAACTGACCTTCCATGTTTCTTTGCCTATATGAATTTTGAAAACTTCCACAGTTAAGTGGTTAAGAACAAATTATAGGCATTATTGAAAAGTTATGACAGCAGATATTCAAACATAATTTCTCTGAGCCATTGAAAAATTGAGGCAATGATGCGATTAGAAGCAAACTTTTATGGCATAAACTATAAATACGTCAAAATATATTAAAGCGTTCTCAAGATACCTTTATCAATCTTATGATTGTGGCGGGTAAAATATTAATATCTTATTTTCGCGAATTATAGCATAAAGCTAAATTTCAGAGAAATTAATTATTTTGAAAAAAAAAAATCTGTGAAATACATAATAAGTAACGAGACCGAAAATCTGTTCGCAAGTGTGTGTGAAAAATAAAACAACTGCTAGCTATAATAATGAAATGTATAAAAAAGAAACTGAAACACTAGCCTTTGAAGAAGACTGTTTCAGTCTTACAAATAAATAAATCACTGAAATACTCACACCAATAGCTAAATGTTTGAAATGGCAGAAGACAAATTTTTACCTTGTACGTTGCTATAATACAAGACACAGTGGAATGGCATAAGTATAGGCATATAACAAGAACAACATCTAGAGAAGTAGAAAGAGATATATGATTTTATAATATATGCATGTAAAAAGTTCGGACCAAATAGTTTCTTCTTTCTTTTCTTTCTTTCTTTCTTTCTTTCTTTCTTTCTTTCTTTCTTTCTTTCTTTCTTTTGAATAGTGTTTAACTCCCGTTTTTACTATTAAGGCCTCATGGGCTATGGGCACTGATGGTACATGGAATGAAAGGATTTTTTTTAAAGGAAGGAAGCGTTCCAGGCATAAGTTTAGCGTACCTCCCCGTCATTTTCCATCTATGAGAACTGAGAAAACCCTGGACAAAACCTCAGTCAAGGGGCACAATTCTATGGGAATCGAACCCGACCGAGAACTCCCGCTCACGAGTCCGCGCCTTAACGACCTCGGCTACCCGAGGCGAAGATGGAATTCCCTGATTTTGAATTTAGGTGAACAGAAATCTGGAAACTCGCAATAATGTATGCTAATTTGAGTTCTCCGCGTATACACATTTAAAATATGTGTTAAAGAGTTGATATCTTATCTGAAGTTGTATGAACAGTCAAAGAGTTTCCGAGTTTCTTATTCAAAGCATAACAGATTACTTGTCTAAATGGAGTGAATCTCTTTCGTATCTTGAACTTTGATGCCCCTATAACAGTAGCTGTGTGAGATACTGTTGCAATTATTCTGAAATGGATGCAAGATAATACATCTTGTAAAATAAACCATCTTCTCCTTGACCAGGTCTTTTCTATTGGACAACAAAATTAAGAATTTAAAGTTACATTTTCAAGCAAAATATGGGTAAATATTTCCAACATTTGTCTCTGTGTAGTAGTATTCAGAATGGTTAAATTCTTTATCTGTACCTGGACATAATGCCAATGTTGAAAAAATATTTTCTCTTTTGACTGCAGAAGAAAGAACAAATTATAATTTAAGTGAGTAAATCCAGTTCTACAAATGCAATAATATGAAAAATGTACATTGTAACGAATTTCACAAAGTGATTCAGAAACAAAAACCCCTCTCTGTTATGGACAGTTCGGAGAAATTTGATTGATACTGTGGCGTTGATACAAACGTTGGAGAGTCTGCTACTAAAATAAATAGTAATAATATAAATACATTTGAAAAGTATTCCTGAATTGTTCCCTTGTACACACAAAGTAAATAAGTAATAGATGTAGTGTGTATAGTATTGTTCTAAAAGCTGCTTTCAATATTCATAGTTAATTAAGTATACGCTTTTCTGAGCGGGCAGTTACATTGATCTGTGGCGTATCGACGGCGTTCTGGTTTTTTACATGAACTCGATACAACTGTATAGAAAACAACAGAAAAACGTTTTGCACATTTCCAAGAAAATAAAGCACATTATGTAAAAACTATTCAGTCAATAACATTGTGTCCCGCTTCTGTGTTGAGTATATGATGTAGTAAGTTTAAAGCGGCTAAATACATTCATTCTTACTTAACTATCCTCTATGTATTTTTCATACAACTGTCGCACATATCTGCTTCAGTAGTTAATTCATTGGTAAAAATAGAATGACATTTCATAACTTGCTATAATCTTAGACAACATTTGTGCTTGAAACGTGTAAATTTATTGCTGATAAGTTGCAATTAAAAAGATATACCTTTCCATGCTTACACATGTTGGTTTAAAAATTACCGAATTAAAGTTTAGGGCGAATATTATAGCATCCTGTCAAGTTGGTGGATGAGTTAGTAATGTTATTGAAGAATTTAGTGATCCATTAAGAAAAGAAGCGTGTTGCAAATGTTGGAATTGAAAAGCGTATTACCTCAAATGACGCCAGTGAGTTATTTATACCTTTTAATGATTTATTTTATCAAACTAATATAAGCCAAGCATCAATATAAATATGTGAAAAAAATACAAAACTTGCCTAATTTTAGATTATTTGAACAGTTTGACATTATGGTTGGATATCTTGTTCTCAATTGTATTAAAGCAAATAGACGAAAATATTAACATAAACATTGAAATAGCATTAAAACTGGTACATAATCTGCCAGTGCTGTATTAACTTTTTTGTGCTTGTTCGTTTGCTGATGCTAAGAGATTTTTCGCGCATTACAATTTGATAGTAAATGACACGAAATAACTGATGAAAGGAAACTCCATTGCAACCGAGCATTGATCTCTTTCACAAAATAAAAGTATAAAAAGTAAGGATTGCGTAATTATATGTGAATTACATTAGTTAATACGAGGAATTAATTAGTAAAATTGTATTTATTTCAATTTATATTAAATTTTGTCAATTTTAACAACGCTCTCCATCAAAAATGTCAATAAAACTAAAGCTATAGCGCCGTGTTTTTTCTGGAAAAGAAAATTTCCTTCCGCGATGTTATATAAATAAAAAAACTACATCCACCTGTGGGATTTACTCGCAGCCTTTTAATACTCACACAAATAAAATTCTAAATAGTTTTATGTTTGTTTTTTAACGTCCATAGGGAAACTACTAAATTTATACTGCCTTATAATATACCCCTTTAGATAACATGATAGATTTGATGTATACATGAAGTGGGACTCCGAAATTGTGCAATAACAAGCGGCATGATCATTCAGAGGTAGGCGATGTGCTGGCGCCACCTTTTTGCCCAGATTATTAAAGGAACAGGTGCTATGCAGGCTTAGGAAGCCTAGGTGATTGAGAATAACATTATATTTGGGCGCTTTTCTGCAGAACCACACTCATAAGTACCATCTTAGGAAGCTCCACCCTTTTTGTTTTGTTTGAATGTGTTTAACGCCAAGTTTTACTACAGAGGCACCACAGGCAGTGGACACTGGCGATACATGAAATGAAATGAAATGATATATTGGGAAAGGATTTTAAGGAAGTTCCCATGAATGAGTTCCTTTGACGCCGTTGCTTCTTGGAACGCAGAAATTTAAGCGTTTCCCTTCACCCTGCATGACTCATAGTGAACTAAATGGCATTATGTGGTTTCGTTTGCGCAAGGTTGGTGGCTCCATTGCCTTTTCCATCTCTCAAAATTGCCACTCGATGCTGTACAATTACGCAAAGCCCACTATTTAAATTGTTTGGATTTATGGTTAATGTTTTTTATGGTTAAAGAATTTGACATATTTCATATTCTAGGAGCAAAAGGTGTCATTGAATTTAACTTAAATCATATATCGCCAAAAAAGTAACATACATGGACATCAATTTATTTCTACTGTCATTTTATTACATCCGCGTTTTTAATGTACTTTACTCCCACCCCTTCTACTAGTGCACTTCAACCCCGTCCTCCACAGACCCAAAGTTGTGAAGTTGTTTTGCAGCCATAATAAACAGCACGGTGTATTGAGTATAAGGTGTGGTCCTGGTGGTTTATTGGTAACCATACTTACCCCATGGGTGCTAATGACCTTAGCTGTTTTGCGCCCTTTAAACCACAATCATCATACTTGCCCCGTAAACCCAAGATCGCGGGTTCAATCTTGGCCAGATTTGATGGATTTTTTCGAGCGTAAAAATCCTAAATATGGTTTCCTTCGGAAGGGAAATAAAGTAGTGGGTCCCGTATTGTAGATTTACGGCACGAAAAAGAACTTCAAGCCTGAAAGAAGAGGCCTCTGAGCAAAATTTATCGGCCGTTTCACGCCCTGAGTTGAATGGGATTCTGATGACACCACATTGTTTACATCACAAAGTAGATGCTAAATTCAGTTCTAGCTATTAAGATTTAAATTAATATTAAAGGAACAACTTGTTTAAAATACTAATCTGTTTATGAATATGAAAACTTCTGTTTTATTTTACACTTTAATCTTGTTAGAATGATCTTTTTAATTTTTATTTATTTCTTACTCATTTTCTTTTCATGGAATTCACTAGGTACACGTATTTCCAAATAGTTTGCGTTTCTCTGACTTTCTCTTGGTTATGGCCTTTATCCTCGTAAATGTGTGTGCGTGTTCGAAAAGAACATCCAATAGCATTTCTTCTGTATCGGGATGTTTATAAGTTTATAATGTTATCGAAGAATGTGGGTTTTCATTTACATCTGAATACTTATTTAAGCCACTTCCATGAAAATTGGTTGTCTACCTTCAAACTGGTGACAGAGCGAAGCCACTGTTCAGTTACTTAATTTAAGTGAAGATGCAAATTTCCTCTGCAGCAAAGGGATCTGTACCTGTCCCATTCAACAAAGCAGTTTCATCAGGTTTTGACTTTTAAAAATTTATGTTCTATACATCCTGCAGCATTTCTATTAGCTGCAAATTTTCAGAACTTAAAACTCGCTTCTTGTGGATAATCTAGTCCCTCAACGACATTGTTAACTCATCTTCTTCATATACTTGCTCGTCTCTTCGGCCCCATCACCGTCACTTAGAATTTTGCTGAACATCCTTGCACTCAAAGTGTTGCATAATTCTAAGATGTCAATACTTCAGAACAGTTATGTAGCTTATTACTTCTAAAAGAGAATTTATTACTTCTATTTTATTTGCATTTCTGCTTCGTAGCCGTTTTATGTTCTTTCAGTATATCTTATAACTTTCTAATGACAAATTTCAATTTAAATGTGTCAAAGAAGTGTTACTTAAAATATTTTATGAGTGAGTTTGAGAAGCTCCGCTTTGAAAATACTTTCATAACCATCCTTGTCAAAATACGGGACATTTCTACAGAGAAACGATCGACCTTTCTGTGCAACTGAGCTCATATGTTTTTGAGCTCAAGTGTTTAGGAAACCTATGATACCAAATGCCTCGTGCTTTGGTTTTCTTAGCATGTTTAACACAGGGAGCAACTGCATAGTTGTAAATCATGTCAATTCCTTCTTTTCTTTCAGAACTTAAGAAGCTTGTACTAACAAAACTCACCACAATGTTTAGGTAGTGAACAATCATGCAAACCAGATGACGTCACAAGCAGGAAGTCCCCTTACCGTATGCTTGACGCATCATGGTAAACAATACGAAATGCGTGAGATTAGTACGTCCCGGAAATACGGTCCCGTTTTCTATTGAAGAGCATATATTATCTGAGTTTATTTTCGCACAGGTAGGTAGCCTATCTGAATAAATGCATTTGTTGGATCGGGAGAATATGAAGGAAGTTGCCCCACATAATAATACAACATTGTTTGGACAAGAATTTCTTCATCGTTTCCATGTACGAAGGACGAAGATGGAAACTGGAATTACAGTGTAACATGTGAACAACAATTTGCTTTACATTTTCCTAATTGTCTTTACGGAGTATTCTTATTAGAATCATTAATCTGGGAGATACATTTCGAGCAACAAGACGTATAGAGAGAAAGAGATGTGTCAGACGGTCAACAAAGGGGACAGATGACGCTACAGAAAGAATGCAGCGAAGTCCCAGTAAGTCAGTCAAGAAATTAGCTGCAGAAATTGAGGTTTCGTATGGAAATGCGCACACAATTCTTAGGAGGAAATTAGGAATGTTCCCCTGCTGTTGATTTCATGGCAAGACTCTAGTGCTGTCGTTGGTTTCAAAAACATCTAACAAACGAGAACCTCAAGCTCACCTTTTGTATAAATGAAGTTTGGTTTCATCTTTATGGGTATGTGAATAATAAAAACCTTCGGAGGTAGAGTATAGAAATTTAAAGTGTGATAAATAAAACAATTAATGTTTGTAAAGTTAGTACTCTTTAATACGTTAATAATGCTCGGCACTTCTGGTTCAGTTATTAATAAAACAGAAACTTGTGTTGTTCATTACTAATCAAAATCCTGGTTAAATAATACTAAAATACGTAAGCAATAACAAGGATTAAATAACAGGAAATTAACATGGATGTGCTGAGATATCATTACATCCACTTAAAATTAGAGTCTGGGTTGTCAAGTCACGAAGATCATATGATTAAATTCCATGGCGATCAGTTGCAAGAGGAATGTATCCAATATGCTACTGCACATACTGAAGGTGTTACCATAGCATTCTTGGAAGAATTCTATATAAAAGCATTTTTGTGGTTCCCAGAGTAGCTCTATTTGAGTCCTTTGGATTATTTACTATGGGGTATCTGTAAAACAGCTGTGTATGCTAAACATATGACAGCAATACAAGAATCACATTCTACAAACAAAATTCAGTTTCAGAGGAGACATTTAAAAATGTTTTTTATATTATGTCTAAAAGAATTAAAGGCTTCATTGAAATGAGTGGAAACTATTTTCAACATTTTGTTTAAAACTCCAGAGTATGTTTATGTTTCACATGCAATTCCTATAGGTATTGAATGCTTATATGCTGCGCACAGTATATATTACGTAATGAGTCAGTCAGTCTGGACAATTCAGTTCGTTATAAAACCAATCCTTGTTTTTAGTACTATGCACTGTATTTTGATTAAATGAGAATATGATAAAATATCCAAATCGTAATATTTTCTTGTGATGTAAAAGGATACACTTACCTTCTTTCTCTCCTATACCTAGTAAAGTCTTTTGTTTACAATCAGCACCGGCAACATCCAGCAAGATTGTAGCATGCAATGTTTCCGGGTTCTAGACGGCCAATATACAGTATAGCTAGGTTAATGGTATGTTAGTAAAAATTGAAGGGGTTTTATTGGTCGATGATTGATATTGTTGTTGGATATCTACCCGGTGGTCCCGAAGTCGCCTTTTGTGCTCTCGTAGTCACGGGAGGAGGGAGATGAAAGGGAACGGTTCAAATCACACGGCAATTTGTTTCATTAAACGCCTAGAACTGTTTATTCTCGCGACACTTTGTTGTCGGTCACCTGACATTAATGCCACAAGCTACATACGCAACTTGAAATTGCCTCTACCGCCCTAGCATTACATTGTGTGCCTCTCGTATTTCACTTTCCTACTGTATCTGGGACTGCGTCCTGGTAAGTGCTGCACTGTACTGACCGGAGATGCCTTCTGGAAAAGCCTTTACTGTTCTCTACTGTCTCTAGAACGCCCTCTATTATTTTTCTAGAACTGCGACCACCGCTGTTTTTCTGGGACTGCGATGCGTTTGCAAAGTAGTTTTCCGATTCTGATTGATTCGTTTTATTTAAGGACGCTCTTTAACATCTCAGGTCATCAGCGTCTCATTCAATTCCGGGCGTGAAACGGCCGACAAATTTTGCTCATAGGCTTCTTTCAGGCTTGAGGCTGTTTTTCCTGCCGTAAATGTACGACACGGGACCCACGGCTTTACTTCCCTTCCGAAGGAAGCCACACTTAGGATTTTTACGGCCGAAAATATCCATCGATCCTGGCCGGGTTTGAACCCGCGACCTTGGGTTTAGAAGGCGAGTATGGTTACCACTACACCACCAGGACCGACAAGTAGTTTCCCCTTCTATACTAAATTCAAAGTCTCCATACGTGGTTGTGAGAGCTCACGGGGGTCACATACTAGCGCCCATGGAATCTGAGGCTTCAAAATATTAAAATATCATTGATGAGCTCTAGTGTTCCCAAACGGGCCCACTTTAAATCCATCACCTCTTTGACTTCTCATTGCGGGGCTCATGTCATCGCCAACACATGGTCCCTTTCTAACTTTAAAAATTTTTGGAGCATCTCCAGCAATTAAATCTACAAAAGACGTATTGTTCGGTTTATGCTGGACACCTGCATCCACTTAGCTTTGACACGATAGAGAGACTCATTGCTCGAGTCATCAGCAAGTGAGAGCTCAAAAGATTACATTAGGCAGCATTTTCCCTCTTGTCAAAGAGGTATCGTCCAGGTAACCATGAACTCATTTTTGTGGTACATGAAATGTTCCTTCTTGTCACTACAGGCTATGTAATACTTAATTATTATTACTATTTAAATTAAATAAATACATGCACTCTCGGGCATGCGTGGGTGTGAGCACCTATCACAAAATAAATTGACATTCCTGTAGAGTACGGGACAAGCCTTCTTTTCCCCTGGAATTAAGATTGCAGTTATACAGCTGCTTATTTATGTTACGTTGATATGTTCACATGTGGAAAGCTGTGCATCTAGAGTTCGTTAAGGAAAATAACGTTGTCACGTCTCTGCAATCTCTTTAAGTACATTTAAGTGCTAAGAGGAACCGGGTGTGGAAGTTACAGTAAACAACAAATTCTATATTAATTAACACACCCAAGATATTCTTAAAATATAACTGTAAATATTAATAGTTTTGATGTGACTACGCTTGAGAATTACCGTTGGCAATGTTACTGTTTAGACGAAATACGTTCTGACTCAGTGGGATTGGGCAAGGTCATTAAAGTTTGCCCCGCACTTTATTATGGCTTAGTATACAGGCAGCCGAACCTCATAAGATTATCTTTCAATTCCCGGTAGGGCGGCAATTTCAACTAATTGTCAGGTCATGCAGTTTTTGTCACTATTCTTTTTATAATACTGTGCGTTTTAAGCATGTATTTCTTCATTTATTATTCACATTTGTAACAAGGCTGTACACAATTGTTTCAGTCGGTGCTGGTTGTCAGCTGTAATCATACTGGCCTCGTAGACCAACGATCGCGGGTTCAATCCTGGTCAGGGTCGATGGATTTTTTGAGGCGTAAAATTCCTAAGTATGACTTCCTTGGGAAGGGAAGTAAAGACGTGGATCCCATGTCGTAGATTTACGGCACGTAAAAGAACCTCAAGCGTGAATGAAGAGGCCTCTGAGCAAAATTTATCGGCCTTTTCACGCTCTGAATTGAATGAACTGCTGATGACCTGAGATGTTAAGGTGATGGAACGAATGCATACTATGAGAAGTCTGGCGGAAGGTCTAAAAGGAAACGAATATTGATATTTTCCTGTTTACAAAAGTCTTCTCTAATGAATATAATTAATATTTTCTTTCCTCTGGCATACCTTTTTATATTAAAATATTACACTTTTTCGTACGATTTCCAAAAATGTTTTCTATGTCTATATTCAAGAGAAACAATGATTATATACCGAGTATTAATAAAGTACACGCAATAATTTCAAAGATTGTAGAAGGATTTAGACAAGGCATTTTATATAGAAAACTCTATGGTCTGCCTGTTCCAGCTTCAAAATTCCGGCAGTAAGTTCTTAAAGTACCAACACGCCTCTGACAACGAAGCTTCCATTCGAAATGATACCACACAATGCAGAGCATGTGTCTTTAGCGTACTGGCGCCAAGTAAAAGCAGATCACTGTTATAGAGTTCGAGTTTTGTTGATTACAATTTTAATGTTGTAATGTAAAATAATAATAATAGTAATAATAATAATAATAATAATAATTTTTATTTTTGTTAATGAACTGCTAAAGAGTTAATTTTTAAAATTTGAACTTATTTATCAGACATATTTGCAAACCAAATTAATTAGTTAAATAAACGAGCCTAGTCCACAGGACCCGAACACTACAATCTGTTGCCTTATCCATTAGGCTATAGTTAGATGGATAGCTCGTAATACGATAAATCAGATAATTCAGTGGGATGCTGTCATATTATTTTTACCCCATTTTGCTTTACCACTGAATCATCAGCTGCTAATTTCCATTTCTTTATCATCATATAACTCCGTTTTTTAACCACATTTACGGACGAGTCGCAGACCTAACAATGAGAAACATTTTTGTTAAACGGTCTGTTTTCTCATGTATTGTTAGGAGACATACAGGTGTTAGGGGCATGTAATAATTATGACATGATATAATAATATTTTGCAAGCACTGTTGCGACAGATTGCAGAAGGAGTCGAAAGTGTGTGCTCTGAGCCTGATTACATCCATTACACCGCTGTAGCAGTAGCTGTCGGACTCTGGCAAACATTACAGACTGTGTCACATTTAATCAAAAGTAGCAAATATTACCTCAGTCAGTTCGTGTCTTGTGTCAAATGTGAACCTGCCCCCAAAGAAAAATGAAGGGACATTAAGTCGGGGGGTCGTTTTCTCTTGCCTCCCCGTACCCATAATATATTATCATGTCCGCAAGTCAGGAAAAGCATAAAGGTACATTCTCAATGGATGCTTGCCTTCAACTGCACACAGAGGTACGCGGCGAGGACAAGGCAGTGCCATGTGGTTTAATGTTGGAACCAGTATATAAAAACATAAACAGAGGTGCACAACTTCTAAATATGTCTCTAGAGAACACAGCTTGTTTAACAAAATGTGTTCTTCATTGCTAGATCTATTTCTCCCCCGACTTTGCCGCAGAAGTCCTGACTCACCTGTGTGTATCTATATATAATTAATTACACCGCATATTTCTACTTGGTATCTTGCAGGTTAATTAAATAGATAATAGTCAGACATGTTTTCATACATTACTTCAGCTCTACAGTTTCATTTGTTAACAAAGAATCCAAACGTTTTGAAACGAATCAGATCCAGAGATTTAGCGGTGTATGGCAGAAGAGAAATTTCAGTTTGACAGGGTATACGGTCCGAACACCCGGTAACATATAGTCCTCTAAGATCTCTACATTTCCTCCAGATTTCATTCTTAGAAACACCTGGACAAGTTCACCCACACCGGTAGTAAATATTGCCACTTATCCTATCGGACGGGTTTTATTTGGGTGCGGATTAAAACACTTTCTCGTTTGTCATGATTCCGGACTCGGGAGGGATAGCAGTGCAAGTCCGACACAAACAGCCCGAGCTTCCGTTCTCATGTTCTATTTTTGGGCTGGTTTCCTGTTATAGATCCGAGCAGCGTGAAGTTAAATGGTCCACCTGTAGGCTCATATGTTTCACAATAGACGCAGAGGGACGGAAAGGATTGTACCTATGTTTGATCTTCCAGATTTGCGTCGAAATGAGAGTCAGGCTCCTTCCTGGAACCGCTGAATCCAGTAACGAACGCAATCCTCTTCTCTGCTTACACTTGAAAGGGGACAAATATGGACTTAGGTGCTGCACCGCGATAGATGGCAAACGAGATGGTAAAAAGGTAAATGTTTTGAGAGTAAATAGGTATTATAGTAAAAAAAATGTTGTTTATTAATTTTATAGAAGTAAACCGTACAAATGCTGCAGTACATATATTAAGTATATTTGCTATATATTGTTTGTTTGTCTTTCGCATGTTTTGAGGTTAGAATTTTGAAGATTGCAGTGTCACTAATATGTAATACTAGTAATCGCTTTTCAGGGATTACACGCAATGCAGAAAGCAATAAAACAAGCAAGATAAATTAAGATGGGCTTGCTTAAAGCTCGCAAATATTGAAAGTGCGAAAAACATACTGTTTAGGTTGACAAATTAAAAAATGTCAGCGAGTGAGATTACTCAAATAAAAATTGGGCCAAAAATAATGGTACATGCTGAAATGGAAGAACAATTACTTCAATATGCTCTCACAATAGCAAACAACTTCTTACGAGAATGGACTTGCAGATGATGGTATTCCAATTAGCAAAAAGAAACTTCACATGAATTTAAGTGAGAGGACAGAAAGGGTGCAACTACGACTTTTAATGAAGAGACTCCGGATAGGAAACACTCAGCGTCTTCTTTCTGATTTGCCAGAGCAAATGTGATCAAGATTTTATGTTAAATGTACGAGTTATGCACACATGCTGATTGTGATTACTGAAAATGAAGACACACAAGGGCAGATTTATCTGTTTATTTTTCTTTGATAGATTCACAGGAAAAAAGTTTGGCGTTGTCATTTTAATAAATAGTTTTCATTGAACTGAACTAGAATTCTATGTATTCACCCCACTTTTCAAAACAGTGGAAGGGCAGGTTCTTTAAAAATATGTATTTTCTACATTTTAGGTTATGTTTCGTAATTCATATCTTATAGACGATTTGAAACTTTGATATAGTTACACATTGTATAGCACTTCATAAGCTTTGTACAGTTATTTTGATAGAGCAGCCGAAAACAAAATGGTATTCCATAGTAATTGTATCTCTTCCTCTACAAATTGTTATTTTGCACAATGAAGGTGTTTCCCCCTGTCATTTCACTAACAGCCGGAATTCAATGATTCAATCGCTGATCTTCATATGGCCGTACGTGATTGTGAAAGTTATTGCCATATTATTGACAAGCAATAATGTTCTTCTTCCTTCTGTCAAGCTACTTCTCCCACTCCTTTAGTATGCACATGTGACGCAGTTGAACTTGTTATATGAAGAAATGCTTGCCAGAAAAACAATAATTAAAATTTTTCTTTTTTTAAGCTTGGACGCATATTTACTGTCTGTGGAATTTCTCTGAAATATTCCAAAAGCTAATAATAGGTGGGAGTAATTCTGGTATAGATGTTTGAAACTATAGAATAATAATGTACTAAAAATGTCTTATGTACCAAAGAGATGTGCTGGGAACAGAGGTTGGTTTGGGGAGCTGGGGAAATTACTGGAAGAAATTAGAATGGGAGATATATGGCCATTTGTTGAAAATAGTATTTGTGGATTTTGGAAAGAAGTGACATAGGGTACAAGATATAGGGAGGCAAGAGATCTGGGCTAGCTTAAGAGGATAAAAGCCCCTTAGATTTATATAAAGTAGTTAAAAGAAATTGGGGATGGAAGAAATATATAGACATTTGTGATCAATTTGGAAGAATGGGTTTTGCATGGATGCGTACAGGGGTACTATTTCTAAACGGATTAAGAATAAATTGTAAAGAAGAATGCATTATGTGTGGGGAAAATGCATGGATAGTTTGTTCCATTGTTGAATTGAATGTTAAAAAATGAAAAAGGTGGAGGTATAGGACTTGGGTTGGAAAATGGGACAAACTACAACAAGAAATAGTGGCAACTAAAATGTTATCAGATATGAGAATGGAGAAAATGAACAAGATGGGGGAATTTTTAGGAAAAGTAAAGGACAAGAGAAGTATAAGGAAGGAATGTGAGAGCACACACAGTGGTGAAAATTGGTAATTTATTTTAGAGGTTCTTTACCATTTATATAATCATTTGGTTAACACATGGGAGGACGTAAGTTTTGGTACTGCCAAACTTTCAGAGATTTTGGAAATTTAATTGTAATGTTGTTTGCTCGCAAAGTACAAAATGTATAAATCTAAATGGATACAATTATGAAGTTATGAAATTAGATGTAAAAGCAGGGAGGAAAATGTAAATTTAATTATATAATTATTGCTAAAATAAAAATTCATTCATTTAAATAAGCAGGAATATACATAGAACTATAATATGTTCAGAATTGCAAAACATATTGAACTTATTTCAGTTATTTCTTTATTCCAGTGTAATGCATTATTGAATTGCAAGACAAAGAACTTGGTTTTATTGTCTCTAGAGGAGATCTGTTACGCAAGTTTTGAGAACGATAATTTGAATAACATTTCTGTGGAATTCTATTAGTCGAGTTTGGCCTTACACACAATGATGTAAGTTATGTCCCACAGACACAAAACAAGCGTTTGTAAACCGAGAAGTAAACGCCGGGGCGGAAATCTTCCCAAAGCTCAAGTCACCTTGCCCTCATTTTTGAGCCTGTAACAGAACAAGGAAATTAATCACATGGGACAGGAAAATTCGTGCAGAGGAAATACTAATTTCAGCATTCACCTAAGAAATTAGGGGAAACCACAAAAAATCCAAAGACCAGGATGGCCTGCCCCAAAGGATTTGAACCTAGGAACTCCCAAATGCAAGTCCCAAGTATTACGCCTGCGTCACTCCTCGGTTGATACATCTCAAGATTACATTCTTTTGTGAATAAACCCAAATTTTGTATGACTACCAGATCAGTAGACTTGTCTCACTTTATATACAAAGTCCGGCGCTTGTTCAGAGAATTTTCTGTCTATCTATAAAAGGAGTTCATATTTTACAATTTTGTTTTGTTCCTTGACGCTCTAGGAAAATGTGATGAATAATATAAAACTTATCGAGTAATCCTAGCCCGAAAGAGACTTCTTAAATCACTTTTAGTGTCAGAAATATTTCTGCCTACTATTTCATTCCACACGGTTGATCTTTTGAGGAACTCAAAGAGAAAACAGGTATTTCATCGAGATGTGAAAACAAACAATACATTTACAACTTGAGCATATTGATTGTTCTTAAAGAAAACATCAACTCTAGAATGACGTCCGCTCATTACACTTGTGAAATGACTTTATCAGGGTATGTAATATGTAATGAAACGACGTTTAGCAGAACTGCTAACTTGGCAATATTATAAGATGGATTTAAGGTCAAACTTAGGTAACAAAAAACTATAATTACTAACCGTGCTACTACTCACATATCTGCAGTTTTTCCCACAATTACCAATGCAAATTCAGACTTGGGCATGATTTACCTCTAAAATTCAACTTAAATGTTTTGAACTTCTTCAGAAGTTCACTTAATTGCTATTGCACTGGTAAGATTTAAGAGCAAAACCAGCACTGAAACTAAATCCACTGAAAAACTGCAAGTTTAGTGAATTATTGCTTTCGTGATGTCCTCGAAGAGCAAGCTCGAGAGCACTACAGAATTTCACACGTCACTTGTTTTCTATAACACGTATCGATCCATGTTTTGCACCTAAACACACTGTTTAAATGTAATTAATTTTGAGGACCAAAAAAAAAAAAAAAAAAAAAAAAAAAAAAAAACTGAACTTGCGATTGTAAATGACTTTTGGAAATGTCTTGCCATTTTCTGAGACAAATATCCCAAACCATCAACCCTCTTTTTGGCCACACAGCTGCAAATAAACAGCGAAAGCAGGAAAACATTTGCATCAAAGCGAAAAATAGATGAATCATTAATCTTGGCATTTAGTCTTCTCACAATATTTGCATCATTGTGCTATATTTTGAACATAAAAGGCCTCCTCTTGTTTCGATTTCCACTTTACGTTCTAACAGCAGGGAAGGAAATCAGTTTCAGAGAACTGTACAGAGACCATACTACTTGTTTAAATTCACTCTGCGGAATGACTATAAAAATCCCTGGCATGGCGGCATTGTAGCAGACTTCCGAGGTCGGGATGTCCCATTGGAGAGGATGGTGAAGGTGATATAGTGCACCACGGGGAATCCTTAAACCTATCGGTAAGCGAAGTGGGTAGGGATGAATAAAATGAATTAATTGGGGCGCAAATGAATTTCGAGTCCTTGGCGCCTTAAAGTTAATTGGCATTCATATTCTCTATTTAAGAAAAAACTCGGAAAAAAAGCTTGCCCAGACAGTTTTACCTGACCGGGAATTGAATCTCCCAATTATAGTTACAAAGGCTGCCACTAGTCTATGGTGGCGTTCATAAAACTAATTCATATTAAAAAAGGAACATATTGTATAGTGTTTGCCTTCATGCATCGGGTGACAAGGATATCTATTATTCTCTCTTTCTTTTCCATTACGCATGCCCAGTGTAGCGAGACAGATTTCTTGTAACTCTGGACGCACTGCATCTAATACTCGCCATCAACAAAAGCAGCGAAACTGAGAAACGTCTCCACGCCAGTCCTTAAGTACGCATAAATTCATCAAAGTTTTACAATGCTATGAAGCCTATGACTTAATTTAATGGGGATGTTAATAGAACAACAAGCGGACATTAATTTTATGTATAAAAATCTAGAAAGATGTTGAAATACTGCATTGCTCCTTAGCAACTTTCTCCTGCTAAAAACATTCAGCATATAAAGCTAAGAAAGTAAATTAGAGTACATAAAATAAGCAGGGCTCATGAAGCTGCATCAAAGAGTTTGGAAGAAGGTAAAGACAAATCTTTGGAGATGATAAAATTGGAATTTTCAGAACGATATGTGAAATTGCAACAGCAAAGTCCTTAAAACAACACTCTTATAGATATCAGTCTTCAAATATTTACTAATAGCCTGAACATGGGATGAATTTTACAATCAAATGTCTCTTGCACTAATACATCCTCTCAAATAGCCAGTAGAATGTGCCCAAAAATGGCACATAGCAGAAAGGAAATTAATGAATATGAAACATTAAGCAGAAAGGAAACATTGGTTATTTGAGATTTTTATAGATAGTGATCGTTCGTGGTTCTTAGACCTTATAGAATTGGAAAGTAGGACTACTCTTAGATACAAATGCCCTTCTAGACATTTTAAAATGCATGAAGTAATAGTATTTACATTTTTAGGCGAAAATCTTATTTGCGTTTTCTGTGCCGATGCTTTTACGACGATAAAGGAGCGATGTGGCGTTGAAAGAGTTATTTTCGTCTGTTATAATTTGGTATTGCAGCAATCACAAATTGTAACTTTTCAGTATATTATACACTCATTAACAAATAAAATTGTTCAATAACTCTATTTCATAAAAACATTCAAAGGCTAAGAAACAAATTCAGTGAATTATTAATTAGTTTCAAATGTCAACATTTAAACTCAGACACCTTATGTCTAACATCACACGAATAAACAGGAAGCAATTTCAACGGATGGCTGTAACAGGACAGCTTATTTCCGTAAACAAATTTGAAGTTTGATATAATTGATCTGCAAAAGTACCATCTGGAACAAACTTTTGAGTGTTGTGCTGTTCATATCAACATGAAGAAATAATTATATAACTCCTACAGAAACATTTTATACATTATCTAGACGCTGTCTTAAAAGACATCCTTAAAACAAAGATGGAATTTATCCTCTGCGGTGACTTAAATGTAAGACTTCATTACAGTAATCAAAGAGAACAATTTTGTTCAATGCTATGAACATCTAATCTTATGCATACAGTTAATTTTCCATCTAGCTTCCAAAACAGCTATCGATAATGTTTTCATAGATATATCTAAAATGGAGTATCATGAAATTCAACCCATAATTAATGCACTTTCAGATTATGATGGACAATTACTTAAAATTAATTATCGTGTTCCCAGTTACAGAATAGTGAACCATATGACCAGCTATACACTTATTAACAACGAAAGCATAAAAACTTTTAATGGCCAGCTTACAGAGAAATCATGGGGAGAAAATTACAACACCAACAATGTAAATGACAAGTTTAACTCCTTAAATACTTCCATAATGGTTCACAATTCAAGTTTTCCATCTCAATTAAAGAAAATGTTATACTTTTTGAAATGACTGACTAATGCAAGGTATCAAAATATTTTGCAAACCAAAAGATGAACTTTACATAGCTAGAAAAAACAACTCTATTGAACTTAGACAGTACTATGAAAATTACTGTAAACTGCTAAAAAAAACTTTATAAATACAGTTTAAACCTTTTCTATGAAAGATAAATACAGTCCTCACATAATAAACCCAAGAACCTCTAGAACATACACTCATAAATATGCTTAAAAGATGAAATAAAAGAAATTACAGTAAATCAAATTACCACAAAAGATCCACACCAAATGGCGAACTTGTTTAATGAATATTTTTTATCAGGTAGGAGAAAATTTACTGATAAAGGAACACAAGAAAGATCCAATTGAACATCTAAATGAAATGCAATTGCAAAAGTTTACTTCTCTAGAAATAGTACTCACAATGAAACTGAACTAAATAAAGTAATACAATCTCTCAATTTCAAGAATTCATCAGGATATGACAAAATAACTAAATACTAAAATATGTGCTCACCATATTAGCAATCACTTAAATCATATACGTATCTTTTCCTTTTTAACAGGAACATGTCTATACAAGTTAAAATATTCCATTATTAAACCATTATATAACAAAGGATAAAAATTACTAATGTCGAAAAACAGTTGGCTATCGTTAATAACAGCTTACTCTAAAGTATTCGAAAAACTTATGTTCATCTATAACATGTTCATGCTCATCTAGATAAAAACAACATTTTAGCAAGGGAGCAGTTTGGATTTAAGAAAATCATGTCAACCAATGATGCCACTTTCAAGTTAACTAATGAAGTTCTCAATCCCATAACAAAAAATCTAATACACTAGGAACATTCTGTGATCTAACAAAAGCTTTCCACTGTGTAAACCATAACGTGCTCTTATTAAAATTATTCTACTATGGTATTAAGAACAAAGTTTATCAATGCAATGCATCATACTTATCAAACAGAAAGTAAAATGTTATAATAAATTCTTCAAATAATTACAACATGTACTTGGAAGGTCAGTAGTAAAGCAGTGTTCCTCAATGTTCAATTTGGGGTCATTTATTTATTATATATCATGATCTCCTCTCAGCTAAACAAACATGCTTATCCAGTTCTTTTTGTAGATGATGCTAGTACTCTCATTAAAGAACGCAAAATCAGTAGCCTCTCAAATTTTTGCAATGATATTTTCAGTACGTTAAATAACTGGTTTGACAGTAACAAAATTCATATAAACTTTGAAAAAACTAAATACATTTATTTTCACACAAAAAATTAAAACGTTGTGGACTTAAATATACAATATGAAGGAAATAGAATCATTGAATCCAGTAACATAAAATTTCTTGGTCTTATGATTGACCATAATATGAATTGGAGAGGCAATATTGTTTCCATCTTACCTAAACTAAGCCTGGTATGTTTTGCAATCAGACCATTAATTTATATTATAAATAAGAGCAACTTAAGATCATTATACGAGGCGTGTCCGTTTTGTTTATTTACGGACGCTGAGGTGTGTCCGGAATGTAAGTGCCGGTTTGGAAAAAAGGCATAAAATATTTGTTTTCACAACAACATTTTATTTGTAGAGGAAAGAGCATTCCTTAACCTATTTTTCGACATAGTTGCCATCATTGTTCAGGCATTTGTCGTAGCGGGATATCAACTTTAGTATGCCCTCTTCAAAGAAAGATGCCGCCAGTGAAGAGAGCCACTGCTGACACCGTTTTTTTCTTTCTGCGTCATTATCGCTGTCAAAGCGCCTTTGTCCGAGCTCACGTTTCATGTTCAAGAACAAGTGGTAGTCAGAAGGCGCGAGCTTGGGGCTGTATGACGGATGATTGAAGAGTTCTTAACCGAATTCTTGAATATTGTTTTGTGTGACACCAGGATAATGGGGACGTACGTTGTCATGAAGCAACACAATGCCTTGACTGAGCATTCCACGCCTTTTGTTTTGCATTGCGCGCCGAAGATTTCTGAATGTTTCACAGTATCGTACCGAATTGACGGTTGCATCTCTGGGAAGGAAATCAACAAGCAGAATGCCCCGTCTGTCCCAGAACAGAGTGCACATGATTTTTCGTGCTGAATCGTTGTTTTGAATGTTTGTCTTTTGGGGGATCCCGTATGCCTCCACTCCATCGACTTTTGTTTTGATTCTGGATTGACATGACAAACCCAAGTTTCATCACAGGTCGCTATTCTGCTTAAGAATTCATCTCCCTCATCACCGTATCGGGTAAGAAATTTCAAAGCATTGTCAAGTCGCTTCGTTTAGTGGACATTCGTAAGTATCTTCGGAACCCAACGGGAACACAGTTTGCGAGAATTTAAGCGCTTTATGACAATCTCATGTACAACAGTTTTTGAAAATTGTGAAACAAAGCATTCTTATTGTGAACCATCTGTTTTCACGAATTGCTCATTCACTTGTTTGACTAAACAATCAGTGACAACAGAAGACCGCCCTCTCCGTGCTTTGTCATTAATATTGGATCGTCCATCATTGAATTGCGTAAGCCACTTTCTCGCCATTCCATCTGTCATTACACTTTCTCCGTAAATCTCTACAAGTTGACGATTAATTTCAGCTGGCTTAACATTCCTTGCGTTCAAAAACCGTATTGCGGAACGCATTTCACAGTCGGCGGGATCAGAAATTGTCTTAAATATTTCGAGCAATCCCAAACAACTGTAAATACAACGCGATCCTACTGTAATGGCGTTGGTGGACAGACAATGAACCAGAGAGACAAGTGCTCATGCGTGGAACTGCGACACTAGCGTTGCGGTGGCGGTAGAACGAAATGGTTATACTTTCCGGACACGCCTCGTATTATGCTTACTTCCATTCCTTAATGACTTACGGAATAATGTTTTGGGAAAATTCACTAAGTGCTAAAAAATTCTCATACATAAAACAGTAATAATAAGACAGAGCAAAATGATCAACTCATTGTAAACCACTATTCAAAACATTTGCGATTTTACCATTTGATTGCGATTCATTCTAGATGCACTTTTATTTATAGTAGATGAATCAGCAGTATCATAAAAACTAATATATATTATATATGCAGCAAAGAAACCATACACAGGCAGGACTTACCAGACCAAGAAACGAATTGCAGGCACTCCAAAAAGATGTTTACCACAATGGTGTAGTACTATTTAATTCACTTCCATTATCTATAAAGAAACTGCACATTGTTCAGCATTAAAATATATATTATCGTTCACGTGTTCTATACAGAGGAGAATTTTGTACAATCAACCTGTTTTCTCAATTGAATTAATTCAGTATGTAAATATACTAAAATTAGATACTTGAAGTTAATATTTGTAAATATTTTAAGTTTATTAATATGCATTTTATTTCTAAGATGGAATTTTAATGTAAGCTATGTAAAAAATTACCACCTGTGACTAAATCTATACCCAAGTTAAAACTTTTTAAACACACAGAATGTGATAATTTCATCAAATGTACCTAATATATGTCATTTCTGACGAAATCTATCTCCTGGACTTAGACCCATCCTTTTAGAGTTGGCCAAACTTGTCAGGGATCAGCAGGTAGAAGTGATGTATAATACTAAGGGAATTACATGCTATTGAACCATTATCTTTTGTTAAGAAATTATAGAATTTTGTTTAATTCATGGGCAAAAAATGCACAACATCCATGGGCGAGCGAGATATCAAAAACATTTACACATTGGCAAATTTATTAAATTTCAATTAAATGGGTGACATGAAGTAAGAGAACCGTGAAAAATTTTCAAAGACTGTCTTTACTAACATTCTGAAACAGCAAAGGAAAAAAAAAAAACAAAACAAAACAAAACAAAGAAAGAAAGAAAGAAATGAAAAAAAAAAAAAAAAAAAAAAAAAGAGAGACCAAACTATACCTTATGGAGAGAGACAGTAGTTCAGTTGGCTTAGGAAAATTCTTGGTTCTGTTGAATTTATACAAAATATTGCGATAAAATCAGATATAAATACCAATCTATATCACACAATCTAGGTCCCCACCGAAGGCATACCAGAGATTTGACAAAAAGAAAATCAGTACTGATATGTTACCGAAATTGTACATGAGCAATTTTCAGAAGCCTTGTAGAGAAAATAGAAAATCTTCTCACTGTGATTTGAAAGTGGACGTTCAAAGTGAGAATTATAAGCAGATAACTGAACGTTAATCAGCATCGACATTGGTGGCCGAAGTCCTTAAGGCACGACCCGTGAGTGGGAGTTATGCGGTTTGATTCCTATCAGAACCGTCCTCTCTGACTGAGGTTTTTCCAGGGTTTTCTCAGTTCTCATCATGAGCCCTATACTTATGTCTCGAACACTTCCTTCCTTTAATAATAATAATGATAATGATGATGATGATGATGATGATAATAATAATAATAATAATAATAATAATAATAAATACTTTCCCAAATTATCAGTTCTTCTCATGTATCATCACCATGTCAACCACTTGTAATGTCTCGGCTATAAAACGGGAGTTAAAAAAAAAAAACAGCCCTAAACCAGCGAAGTGGCATGGTTCTGTGTTGTTTATGTCCAATATACAGAAGAAAATTCAGATTTGAAAATATTACAGCAATAACAAGGACATTCGTAGAGTTTAAAGAGGTAAGGGTTCCCCTTACAACTTATTTGTTATTTCTATCAGCCATGAACAGGATAACAATAATTGCTGTATGTGAAGTTTCGTTTATTTCCATGAATGAAATCATCTGATCCTTGTGAAGCAGCCTTCTAATTGAAAACGTAACCGATATTGTGTTCAATAAATCTTCAGAATGTCAACTCTGAACTGATATTAAGCCTGGTTGCTTACTGGAACAACTTCTGCCATTGAAATTCTCGTGAAATTCTTCGTAGAAATTGTTTTTCCCAATTAAAACCCTACATTTATCACCAGCTGCATATTATTATTGTTAAATATATTATTATGAACCACTTTGCAGCATTTTATTCTTAGATAATTTGACACATTACTCATCCTTTTTTTCAATGAAATTGATTATTTGAGTAAGAATTAAGATTGGAGGGGGAAAACATTGGGCTAAAACATGGCATGAAAAATAAGTCATAACATTAAGAATTTAACTTCGAGGTCAGTTTCCGTTTCACTATGATGAAGCAAAAACACGCGGAATCCTCTAACCTGGGCATTTTAATGAAGCGTTAACCACTGTAGAATGTATTGTTAGTACAATGGAATGAGGTCGCGTTCTGCTTCAGCCACCAGTCAACCTTCATGCGACCTTCGGCCTCGAACATCGTAACATCTTCCGCCTTCTTTTGTTTCACTTCCCACGATTCATACATAAAGACCTAACATACTTCACATTCGACCGGTCAAACCCGGTTAGAGAGAAATGTTTCATCATGTATGCAGAAATATTGCATTTCCTTCGACACCAACGTGCAACTTGGGAAACATTATGCATGAATGAGCTTGCATATATCATAAATATCTAAATATGTTTCGAGATATGTAAAGTCCATCCAAGTGGTTTAGCGGTAACCATACTTCTTGCTTCGTAGACCCACAATCGCGGGTTCAACACGGTCAGTGGACTTATTCGGGCGTAAAAGTCCTAAGTATGGTTTCCTTCGGAAGGGAAGTAAAGCAGTGGGTCCCGTGTCTTACATTTACGGCACGTTAAAGAACCTCAAGCCTGAAAGAAGAAACCCCTGAGCAAAATGTATCCTCCATTTTAGACCCTTAATTGAATGGGATGCTGATGACCTAAGATGTTAAAAAGCGTCCGTAAATAAACCAAATAAATTAAAAACTACGTATAAAATGTTTAAAGGCCAGTATATGGAGTTTTTGTGGGAAATTTCCTTCTGGTAATGAACTAAAAGTAAATTACATAACGAAAGTAATTGCATCTGTCAAAAGCACGACCACTACTGCTTTATTTGCATGAGCAATGCAAGCTTCGTCTTTAGTAATAATACCAATCTTACACATTATTTGGATACCATGAAACAAAAGCATTTTTCTGGACTGCCAGTCGGCTTTGGTTTTTCAGGAGTTAATTTGACCTTGCTCCATGCTACTCAAAAGCATTAAACTTCAATGTGTATAAACATTGGCGACTTGATGGATAGGAGAAAGAGGTGCAATTAAGTTCCGACTTTCACTTACGAGGAAGCACATTGTTAGCGTTGTAATATAGCTGAAAAGACGAGGTCTCCCGAATCTTTTCATGAAACCGTGAGTTTGAAATTTATTACAGGTACATACAATGGTCTAACCTGCTAGAGATTCTGTTAGGAACACACCCATTCATTGTTCAACAACATTTTGCAAAGTTATATACCACTTTAAAATGGCCTTGTGCTCCTCGAACGGCAGTCTGCATATTGACATCCCGATACAAATTTTTATCAACGCTACGTGAAAAATAACCACAATAAATGATATTAAATTAACTGCTGGTACGCAAGTCCAAATGCATCATGCTGTATGACAACATAATCGTCGGACATACTTTTGTGAGAGTTAGCATAGGTTAGGTTAGGTACGATAAAGTATGTAATAGATGAAAACCAAACCGTTGTCTTAACGAGGACTGCAAAGACCTCCACCAGTAATAATTTTTATATTATAAAGAAGTTGAAGATGCTTCACCCTTGAAAATTGAGTTGATGAACTTTCAAACTCAAGTTGTCCACGTTTCATCTGCAGGCCAGCGTTTTATGCCGCAAAACTTTGCCTCCAATATTGTTTTGATATTATGTAAATATATTATTAAATAAGTTGGATTTCTTTTTATTTTTAATGGTTGGTTGGGATTCCCAGCAGTCCAACCGTACACGCCCGATAGGTGGAGAACGGCCTTCGCATTCTCGAATTCGAATGCCGTATTATTTTCCGGAGAGCTTCGCGTTTATTCACACACTCATTTTATCGTCTAATTGGCCTTCGTTTTTATGAGGAACACTAAACTGTAACTAACAAGGGGAGGGAGGAAGCCTGTAATCACACTGCTCCAGGAATCGCAAGTCGAATCTGTGTATGGTGAACAATTCTAGATCGGCATCATTCAGTAGATAAGCGGTTTTGAAACTTCTTAACCGCTGAACCCGTTTAAAAGCCTCTTGCTGTCGCCCACCTCTATAATTTAACTCAATGTTTTTGCATCCTTAGAAAATTTAAAGTCGTTCACAATTGGTTTACAAAATAAACAAACAAATAATTAGATATTTTTTCAGCATTTGCCTTTTTATTGCAGTGTATTCTTACAAAATAGTAATAATTATAACAATAATATTACATATATAATCATAATACATTAATAGTAACTTATATGTATGATTGCACAAAATTACTCGTTTGTTTTAACTCCTAAATGCCTGAATGAGAGGGATGATGTTGAATTTTATTTACCAGCTCTAATATATGGAGCTTAACATCAAAAGAAATTATTCTGAGTTTTCATTGGAAAATTTTCAAAAACATTCTATACTTATACGTATTTATTTTTTTATTAACAAAAATTATTTTACACAAGGATAAATTGTTTCGAGATTCATCAATACTTTAATTGCCCTTTTTGATAGTCCAGGGAAATTTGGGGCAGGTGAAGTTAGCTGCCGAAAGATGCGCGTTGAAGTCTGGGAAACTACAATGGTACACAAGTGTTGTGTCTAATTCGCGCATTTGAGTTACTTATTTGAAAGCTTCCTCCGTTACAAAAACCGCCTTCAATTTGATTCCAATACCTCAATAAATACCCATCGTAAATTTGTACCACCCATCTTTTCTTGTAATTCATTGTACCCGCATATTCAAGAATAAACGCTGTTAACAGTATTCTAAAGCTTCGTGGAGGGCCTCCCGGACCACAGTTTGAAACTTGCTGAGATAGATAATGGGACAGTGTTGTGGCATGACGTCAAGGTAGTTCGCAGAATCCTACAAGATGCAGCCGCTCTGGTTTTTACCATAAGAATAACTGACCTCTCGATTAACATACTGGCGTCTAGTCCTGAGGGGAGAGTATGCAGCCTTCCATCTCAATAGTGTTTCTGAAGAAGCCTTTCTACATATGTTTACTTGGAAGCAAAGGGGCTGGAATATTTCTCTTTCCGGCGTTCACTGAGCTACTTCCTTCTAATTACATAGAATATTTGGGTACGTGGAATTTATAAAAAGGAACACAATTTATGTCTTTTTTCCCGTAAAATATATTCATAAGCTTCGAATTAAGTACATTCCGTCTTCAAGAAAGAAACTAGCGACCATCTCTTCAGTTAAAAAGGAATAAGTATTCTAAATGTAGAATGCAGAATTTATTCCTACATTCTTAATGGAAGATTAAAAGTGGTTGCAGCTGCAAAAATTAATCAAAAAAAGCCAAGCTTTAGAGAAAAAATGAGATCAGTCTCTCATAATATATTCTAATGTAACAAATCATAAGGGAGTAGGCTGGAATTTTATTTACAAACACGTATAGCTTCATAGATTATGGGTTGAATGAAATATTTTATGAAATGTATTAAGAACAATAGAAGTGTCACAGTTTTGCTGAAAGTAATTCACACTTTATATGATAAACAAAAATATAATAAACTTAGGTAATGTAAAATACACAAAGGAAATAGGTACGAATAGAGAAATAAACTCTCCCCAACTCTTTTTAGCTGTATTTAAATAGTTTCACAGATGCAAGGGCTGAATGAGGGTAAAAATCCTGCAAGAAATTAAAAATAACAAAGTTGTCTACGAATTAGGTAAAAATAACAGTTACTAAGTACAACCCAGCTTGTGACTCACATTCAGGAAGTCCTGGGTTCAATTTCCATTTACTCCATCTTGGGTTTCTTCGTGCTTTCCCGTAGTTACTTAGGTTAAAGGTAAGATAGATATTTACATTCTACACATTTTCCTCTCCTCATTTCCTTTCATTTCATTCTATAGCCTCAGTCGGAAGCGTCAGGCAAGCCGAGATGGTGTCCTATGGTGTGGCGGTAGCTTGCGCTCAGTTCTGGGGACATCTCGAGCGACACCTTGGTGGAAACGGGCTTGCCAGGTCTGAAATGTATCAACCATGAAAACAGAAGGCAACTTAATAATGAATACAGTGTAAACCACATCCAGTCCGCTCCCAGGGGTTTATAAATTTTGAAACAAGCCTCAGTTTTAATTTCTTAGTAATAGATATAATGGCGATGTTACAATAACAGTACACAGATTCGAAAATGATGGTGGAATAATTACAAGAGAGAGAGAGCGCGAAACATAGCTGACATTTTATAACGTTTTAGCAGTACTTACTTTGATATATAGAAGTGAGACATGGAGGAAAGTGTTTGATATAAAAGAGAACAAGTTCAATCTTGTAACGTTCTGTATTTTACGACATAGCCCCGTGAGAATTCAACGCTTCTCCATATGGAAGTCGGTATCTTAAGAGACACCTGTTCATCTGAGGTAAATTTGTATTCATCCATGGAAAGTTTGAGTTTCGGGAACAGAGGTAATCTGAGGGAGCAAGATACGGTGATTAGGGCGGATGCGGAAGTATTTCAAATCGTATTTACGTCAATTTGTTCTGAACGATCCGGCCCAAACGCAAAGGCGCATTATCACAGTGAAACAATATATTCTTTTTGGGCATTTCCGGTCAATTTTCTGCCGTCTTCAGTGTCTCCAAAGGTGATGCATAGTATTCTTCAATAGTAGTTTTCTCCCTCTCCAAGAGGCCAATCTAGAGAATTTCTTTTGCGTCCCAAAAAACTGAAGTCATAACCTTTCCGGCGAATGGAACGCACTTCGCCATTTTCGGAGTCCGTGCACCTTGAGCAGTTCACTATTTAGACGTTTTCGATGTATAGAATGAATCTGCGTTTTGTCCATATTCCCAAAAGGCCGTAAAAATAGTTGCATTCTTCTTAAACATTCGGCCGATGTGCACATGTGATTTTTGCTGCGGACCGATCAGATCTGGATTCATTTTCACGAGTGCAATTCATACCGCAAAATAAAATGAACCCTCTCAGTTGAGATACTCTGGCATGTGCTACCTCGCGCAATTTCACTTGTGTCGGGGAAAAAAATATCCATGATTCCTGACCTCAGCCTCCAGGGCGTGGTGCGTCTTCGATGCTTCAACTAATTTACCCAAAATCGAACCGTTTTATAGGAAGTGCATTCGTCACCCATTGTAGGAAAAATCCACTTATGAATTTTCTTTCTTATTTTCCCTTCCAGAAAAAAAAAAAAAGTTTTCGGGTCTGTAATTTTGGCGAGTGTGTTGTTGAAATTTGTAGGATGCGGAGCATTTCGTATAGCAGCAAATCGACGTCTTTTAGGTTTTGTGAAAAGTAAAAGGTGAATGTGAATTGATTTCAGGATTTAATATTGAACCACAGCACGAATTCTAATCTTAGCCATTTATCACTCTCACTCCAAAGTTTACATTAAAACAATTCACAGAATATTGATACATGGAAAACAAATTTTATGACAAATGCTGCTATTGCTCTCGATGGGAACCAAGTAACTTATCAAACTCCTGGTCCTCGTGATCTTGCCTTGTATGCCTACACCCAACATCGCGGGTTCAATGGCTTTTTTGGGGTATAAAAATCCTAAGTCCTTCGGAAGTGAAGTAAAGCCGTGGGTCCCGTGTCGTACATTTACGGCACGAAAAAGAACCTCAAGGCTGAAAAAAGAGGCCTCTGAGCAAAATTTGTCGAACGTTTCGCATCCTGATTTGAATGGAACGCTGATGACCTGAGATGTTAAAGAGCGTCCATAAATAAAACAAGTCATCAACCATTTTAGAAGTAGCGGAAACGACGGTAAAAAGTTGTTTGCTCATAGACAGGTAAATAAGCAATGAATTAGAGATTTTTTTTTTTAAATAAAGCATAGGGTAGAGAATTTTAGTGTTTTCGTGTTTACGTACCTCTTGCACTCGTTATTTTCCATTGTCGAGTAGCAATTATGTTGCTTTATATATATATATATATATATATATATATATATATATATATATATCAGTTTTTAGTAGTGTAAGAAAGTAAATTTTCTATTGTTATTTCAAGTTGAAGCTACTAAATTAACCGTAAAATTGATCTGAACAGGAATCGAACCCGGGTTTACCCCGTGAGAGGCAACGATGCTATTTTATTATTATAATATTTAATATGCCACGTTTTATAAATTAAAATACAATGGAATATAAATGAACATTATTATATTATAACTATGTTCATTTAGTTCGCGCAGATGATTTTAATAATCGAAAATTAAATATATGTCTGGAGGAAACGATTTGCTGACGGCAGAGCTTTATTTTCAATAATGGAAAAACCGCGAAGAAAACATAAATCTGCCTATTCGTATTATTTGAGTCGCCATTTGAAATGGACGGTTTCGTTCATTTGAACCTCAAGGCTCAAACTGTGATCTGTTAATGGACGATTCAAAAACATATTCCAGTTATAAGAACTAGTGCTCAATGGAGTGAAGTGTGCAGTTCCGAATTCGATCCTTGGTGGTCCTTTGCTATTGTAAGATGTCGAAACGCAAAATTCAGACAAATTTATTACATTTCGTGAAAAGGTAGCGTGCTGAAACTGAAGGTAAGAATCAGACATACAAAAAAGTAGTGCCGAGTAGTGGTTGTGTTACAAAGTGGACTGCCAATACCAACACTGGCAATAAGTGTACTGGAAACATCATTAGGAAGAGCAACTGCATTTAATGATTGCGGCGAACTTGACCTTTTTGTAAATCAGGATTTTCCCCATGACGATACTAATTATATAGCCCTGACTAGTCCGTGGGTTTCACCAAGAAGTTACGACTTTCCGGTAACTTTGCAGGCGTTTCCACAATTCCTGGTTAGACAGTTTCCCTTTGCTTACTTATAGTAAAAAGAATGAAAATGCTTACAGTCAGTTGTGTGTTCTATTGGTCGATAGTAGTAAAGTTCAGTTACAATCTCTAGTTTTTGCCTCTAAATAAACTTAAAAAGGCACTTCAAATTTGTAGGGAAGAGAACAGCCCCCTTTAAAAGTGAGACTTTTAGGAGAGTGTATGAAGAGGAAAAACAGAATGTTGAATTTCAATTCAACTATGAAATGAAATCACATGAAATTGGTCTCCATTGTGAAGAGGATTATTCTGTGTGATCGCACAACTTTCCTCTTCAAGGGCATTGGGATTGATTTGAAGATGAAAATGCGGTGAGTTTTAAGCAACTTCTTAAATTTCCAGTTGATGCAGGGGATGAAATTCTCAGTGGCCATCTTGCAAAGGTACCTAAAAATTCTACTTTAACAAGTAAAATAATACAAAATAATTTGATAAACTGTGGTGCTGTCATAATTGAAATCAAGATTACAAATTATGTTAAGAGAGGGCATTATTTTTCTGTTCTACTTGGCGAAACTAACGACATCAATACAAATGAACAATTAACATTTTGTGTGCGTTTTGTTGACCTAGAAAAGTGTTGTTTGGGGAAGGGATTTTTAAGATTTATTGTAACGCACGGTGAGGGTTTGTATAAGTTAATAATGAACAATACTTGAGATTAGGCATTTCGAACCTGGTGGACATGGATACGATGGTGGTGCAAAATTTTCAGGAGAGTTTCATGGCGTACCAGCCCGCATTTAAGCAATTCAACCTTTTGCGTTCTATACGCGTTGTGCCGCGCATTGCTTGGATCTGTCCGTTTCTAAAGCGTGTTCCATTAGACAAGGTCTTGACACAATTGGCGAAATTGTGAATTTCGTCAGGGGATCTAATAAATGGTCATCGATCATGAAAGGGAAAATCAGTTAGTTTTGCTCTCAGTATTAAAAAAAAAAAATACCTAAATTGATATCGCTGTAATGAATTCGGTGGATTCAGAGGCACGATGCTATTTTACAATTTAAGAATATTTCCCCTCAATCGTATTATTCCTAGAAAAAGCAGAGTCTTTGAGTAAAAATACGCGTATTTTACTCAACTCTATCCGAAAGTTCGAATTCCTAATTGCTCTAGTTACCATAGCTGAAATATTCAGAATAACTGTAAGACTTTCCAGACCACTACAAAATCTGAGCATTGATCTAGTTCAATGTTACAGAATAATTGTAAGAGTTAAAGATACCTTAAAAGAATGTGGAGAAAATCAAACTTTTCATTCTGTTTTTGAAAACGCTATTACATTAGCAAACGATGTTGGTGTAGAAGTTAAGGTGCCTCAAATAACACCCAGACAAACTTATCGAAGCAATATTTTTACTAAAATTTATTCATAAGATCATTATCGCATTAATGTTTTTCTTCCATTCTTGGATTACGTTTTCAATTAATTGTCCACTAGATTCTCACGTGTTAACATAACCACATCCTTAAACTTCAGTCCTTGATTCCAACTTTACGGAATGACCTGAATTCAGATATTCACAATTTAGTAAAAGGTGCAAGCATTTACAAACAAGACTTGCCAGGAACTATTATACAGCTTGAAAGTGAATTAAAAATATGTTTTAACTTTTGGAAACCCAACAAAGTAAACGGAAAACAGCTTTTCTCCTTTTACACACCAAAAGTAAGTTCAATGCAAACATCTGAGAACTACTAAATCACCGTGTGAATCATAGCAGTAACATCATGCTCACCCGAAAGGTCATTTTCAACACTAAGGTTGTGAAAACCTGTATAAGAACCAACATGTAACAGTATAGACTGAATGGTTTGGTGCTATTTGATATCCACCGCACCAAGGGATTCCAAAAGAAATAGTTAATCTTTTCGCAAGAAAACATCCCACAAGATTATAGCTTCAATGACATGTAGCTTACAACATTGTTATTATTATTATTATTATTATTATTGTTGTTGTTGTTATTAATATTATTATTATTATTATCATCATCCTACAATTTTTTCTGGATGCAATTAATTTTTTTATTTGCATGTTGTATTCATGGAACTAAAACAACAGTCACATTTTTTAGAATGTAAACTAAATTTGTGTCTTTTAAAAAGTTTGGACATTTTCTGTGAACCTGAGGCTCATTATTTACATATAGAATCTGCATCACAGAAGGTAATTTAAATATTATTTTATTTAATATTTAGTTAGTAACTGTATTAATAGAATAATTTTAATTCTGATATATCCATATGGGGTAGTCGATCGGGCCCCGCGTCAAATATTTGTAGATTCGCGCCTGGATACAACATATGGATCAGATCTCATTATATAGAAAGAGGAGGGAAAATTATACACATCATTTTAAGAGATTGTCTGAAGCTGGAACAGGCTATTAGGTCAGAGTAGTCAACATACACCTGTTTAAATATTTAAAGAAAAGAGATTGTAATGAATTTGATAATTTACGAGCAGCGATTTTATTTATAATAATTTATAGTGCTTAATATACCGTACATCCTTTTGTTTGGGCTTTGCTTTACGAAGCACAATGATCCAGGCGTGACACAGTGGCCCACCTAAGACCGGCAAACCACAGATCTAATGGCGATCAGAAACACACACCGCATTCTCATAAGTCAAGAACCCTGGTATAAATCGTAAAATTTACGAACGAATGCACTTAGAATATTTTCGCTATTGGATTAAGTTTCTGAAAAATTGTTAATTTTAATGCAAGAAAAGTGAAAAGACCTCTAAAAAGTATAATTCACCCTTCCGTACTCGGATCGAGGAAGCCACAAACTTTTAAAAATAGCCCTCTTATCAAAGACGTCGAAGTCTTCTTTGAAAAGTTAACAACTTTCCAACAAATTCACATATTTTAAGCTGCAAAAATATGCACCTCGAGCGGCCTGGTTCCAATGCCGATATAACTCCGCTGTGCAAAGTGAGGCCCTATATAAACGACATGCTTTTCTTAAGCTTAGTGTATTTTAAAATTGTCCGCGACAGAAAAAAAAAAAAAAAAAATACAGACATGAGCAATTAAAGCAGTCTGTTTTAGTTTCCTGTGCTGTGTTTCTGAAAAATGCTGCAGCATGTAGAACATTTAAAAAAAATTATAAATTTGGGTTGCATTTATGCAGTTTCCTTTCCATCAGCTCTGCTCAGTTCAAACTTGGATTCTTCGAAACGAAGCTACAAGAAATTCAATTTGAATACAAAATGACATATAAACAAAACTTCATCGGTCATATAATGCACGTTTATGAGTCTGCAGTTCTGCACAAATATTTTTGACATTGCCAATGAAAATCTTCTTGCCCTTTGAGATAGTTTGGCTAAGCATTATTATTTAAATGTAGGACATTACAGAGAGCTTTCTAAGAAATTGATAGAGAATTTAAAATAAGCCAAAAGATCATATACATATATAGTTAATTTTGCTAGTTATTTTTAGTTACAGTAATTTTTGTGGCGTATTTATGAACATGCCACGGTATTTTCATATTTTAAAAATTGGTGCTGTGTTGTGATTTGTAGTCATAGCCATCAAAGTGAGCTTAGAGTCGTCAAACAATATCCATGTATGGGTTGGCGAAAATCGCCATAACCCAAGATCGCGGGTTCAAACCCGGCCAGGACCGATGGATTTTTTCGGGGCGTAAAATCCTAAGTATGGCTTCCTTCGGAAAGGAAGTAAAGCCGTGGGTCCCGTGTCGTACATTTACGGCACGAAAAAGAACCTCAAGCCTGAATTTGTCGGCCGTTTCACGCCCTGAGTTGAATGGGATGCTGATGACCTGAGCTGTTAAAGAGCGTCCATAAATAAAAATCAATCAAAAAAAAAAAAAAAAAGAAAATCGCCATACAGTTCTGAAAACAAGACAAAGGTTTGGCTTTAATATATGGGGTGGAATAATTGACTACACATCAATAGCTTTCTTTTATGTTTTCTGTAAGCAATGAGAGGAACACCTTGCTGTGACTTTTTAAAGTATAATTTATATGTTTTGGTGGCAGAAGTTCCACTAACTTCATACAAAGTATGTGGTTCATGCACGATGCGACACCGCCTCTATTTCCTCATAGTATTGGAGCGATTCTAGGTAAACGATTTTCAAATAAATGGTGTTGGGGAACTAGCCTGTTCGTTCTTCTGACCTCAATTAATTGAATTTCTATATTTTTGGCCGTAGTATAGTTGATACTTAGTAACAAAATGTGGGAGAGAGTAAAATAGTCCTCGGAAGCCTATTTTCAGCACTTATAACCTATAACATAGATTATTGCTCTTTGCAATATAAAAATGATATTAGGTGTGTGCTTTTATTAATAACAGTTGTAACAGCTTTTAATATATGGGGACATTATGGATGGAAAAAGTAAGCGATTTGACGGGCCGGACAGCAAGGCGTGTCTGCTATTAATAAATAAAATTTCTTAACGTTTGCTTCTTGAGTACTCATAAAAAAGTCGAGCATGTGGAATGAGAAACCCTGGTCTGTCAAGATCACATTCAAGCGATTATGGTGCTTCCCAATTTAATTACTGAATTTAAGCTTTCGCAATCGAACAAACACTAGATCACGCAAACAAACCTGTTCCAGATGTGTATTTACTTATTTAGTTAAAGATATACAAAACCTGTGGGTGTTAAGTCAAAGTGTAATCCTATGCCTCATGAGATACCGTTTAGCTTAAGCCAAGTGTAAACGAATAAGCTCGCAGTGTCGTGTCAGTTTATTGTTGTAATGTTATGAGAGTGCAGACATTTTGACACTCACTACCCATGTGTTTACACAAACAACCCTTCATGCTAAAATGTCCATTAATTTCGATTTCACCTACTATAAATATATCTGATGACATCTGGTTGTGAAAAGTTTGAAGGCCAGCATATTGCCGTGTTTTCGCAAATGGTGATCTTTCATGTCCCGACGGTGAATTGCTATATTTACTACAGATAGTTACAGATATGTATAGACGTTTATATAGAAAGACTGCAGTGCGAACATGAATGTGTTAAAGATTAGATTAGTTCCGCTTTGCTTCTTGGGATTGCCATAAACCTATTAGATACAACCTTTGGCATAAAATAAAAAAGGTCATCTCCAGATTCTACATATTGATCGGAGAATTTCGGGAAGGCTCATAAACTCTGTGTTCACAATGCGCATGCAGCGAGTGCCCACTGCAATGGGCGCTTTGCCTGTAAACTTAACGTTCACAATCAGTATGTGAAAAGAGAACTTTAGGGTAGATCAGCGGTGACCAAGCGGTTTAGAAGCTCTTATGCGCAAGCTCTTGGGTTCAAATCCCACACAACATTTTTGTTTTATTTTTATTATTAGTTTTATAAGTGTATATGTAGAACATTATGTTGCCATAATATTATATTATAATTTAAAGCATCATTTGAGTTTCATGGCATTATCTATGCACACACTAAACGTAATGCATTCTTTACAAATAAATACACAAATAGAAACATTATCTAATAAACACAAATTAATATCGGGTTTATAAACCCTCAGTATGTATATCTGCCCCCAATCTTCGGGGCATGGCTACAGTAGCGTGGACGAGAGACACAACATCCCAGGCTTCTTGAATTTGTGCCCGTAAGCCATATTTTGTCTTTGTGTATGTGCAGGGAATGTGTGTGCAGCATATTGCATTTAGAGAGAACAAACACTGAAGGAAATATTGTAATATTCATAGTAATATTTAACTTTAAAGCTTGCTTTGCATGGGAAAAGCAATATTACGAAGCTAATTTGTCATAATGTGTTACAAAGGTTTATTAAAAGTGTTTCATGCTTGGAGGGGAACCTGCACTCTTGACCACGGCATCACTGCACGCTCTGCCACAGAGCTAACAGAACATACCTAGACAGCGTCTTTAGTACATAGTACATGTCATACAACACAACTGCTGCAATGACTACACAACTTTGCTGCTTACCTTGTGAACGAACTTGCGTTCAAGAGACATTTTATTTTATTTTATTTTATTTTATTTTTATCTTTTTTTTTTTTTTTGTCAAATGGTGTGCTTTCGACATATTCATGAAAACACTGGCGCATCTAATACTTAAGGAAAACTAACTCGCCATTCAATTCAGTGGGGGGGGGGGCAGTAAATTCAATATTTACTTTTACCACCTTCACTTATTTTCTGCGTTTGAAGAGCACAAGAGGCTCGAAATACAGGACTATTTGTGTAATTTTTTTATGTTTAATTGATTTCTGCTTATTGCTTTTTACTGTATTTTTCATTTTAGTATACATTATATGTAAACACACAACGAACGAGAACTTTCTAGTGAATAAATATATGCACAAATTACTTTTATAGGTGCGCATTGTTTTTCTGGAGTTTTCAATGACATTAATTGTTGGGGCAAGTTAGTGTCTGCCAACTGATAATTTTCTTTTTATTAGCCTATTATTTGTTGCATAGTCGACATTATCTGCAAACTAGCAATATAGTCAAACTGAACACAGTGTTTAGTAATTACGGGATGAATTGTTTATACATAAATGGATATTATTATTGTAGTGCTGGTCTTTGATCTAACAAACAGTTAAGAATACAGCTTAAAATAATGTTCCAAACGGAATATTTATGTAAAACATAGTAGCTTGGGAGGGGATGATGACGGAAGATGATGGAGAAAAGTTGTTTTAAATAATACTTGGGAGACAAAGGAAAAAATTCGCACTGGAAAGCAGGTAAACAGTTTAATGTTAAAAAAAATCCCCTTCGTTTGGGTATTTTTACAGGGTTTAGGATGACATCTTCACTTTTGAATAATGTAAAAGAGTTCTGCAAAATCTGAGCTAACTAGAAATATATCAGTGAGAGAGTTCTAATGCCAACTCACGTGCCTGGCAGGCATTGGAGGTCCGCACACACGATAGCGCTCGCGAGAATCGGCCGACCAAATTAAGCTGAATGATGAATGTGAAGATGCACCAGAGGACCCAGACGCCGCTTCATTCATCGGGTGCCTAAGTGAGGCCACGCCGTCGCCTAGCTAGAAATACAAGCGATACCCGAATCGCCGTCCACTTATTCGAATAGGTACCCCAAATGACAATATAAGGGATGGCCAAAGACGCTGGTATAAGATTTCTGCTGTGTTCCACCGTATTACCTAGGACTACTTGCTTCCGTTTCATTTCTTCTATTTAACTTTCTGATGTTGCTAACATTATCACCGTAAACGAGGCAAATGTACTTGATGAACATTATCTTTAATTGTGATATCGATATAACCGCCAAATGTCTATTGTTAATAAGTGTAATACTCTAATATTACTAATATAAATACTGATTCAATTTTTCTTAATAACAACAACAACAATAACGAGTCTTGTTCTTTATGAATCAGAAATCTCAAGATTATCTCTTGGGTAGAGAGTTTGAGCCGCAGCTGTGATTTGTATACAAAGGGCAATATGGTGGATGTATAACGTGTACGTACCGAGTTCACATCCCATTCCTCCTATGGATTTTTAAACCTGCAATATATAAAATGTTCTAGGAAATTATGTCACATTTTTTTCGAAAAAAGTTGCCCTATTAGTCTAGAAGAATAAGTTTCCAGAGTATTTCCATGGTTCTCTCTTACAGGGCCTCTTACATAACATAACGAAGATGTACACAGATGAAGAATACACAGCAATGGTACAAATAGTTGGTAGAACTGGAGGGAATTTTTCTGCTGCGCGAACACGGTATCAAAAACGATTTCCGCGAATTCGTTTGCCCTCGTGTCATATCTTCCGCGCGCTATTGTGCGACTGGAGACGCAAGGACCCCTACTGGGCCGTGCACCAAGGGTTAGGCCGATTGTTGATGGGGGGTCTCAGGAAAATGTTATAGTTTTATTTCGTGAAAACCGCCAAGTGAGTATGGGACAAGCCGCAGTCGATCTAGGACTCAGCTAGACTTCCATTCATCGAATTCTCCAAGGATAGAAGTGGCACCATACAAAATTCAGTTGGCTCAAGCGTTAGCAGAAAAAGTCTTTCAAATTACATTATCTATTGCAATCCGATGTTTTGGTATCTCCAGGTACAGCCGGATTTCATCCACCAAGTTATTTGGTCAGATGAAAGTACCTTCACCTATACTGTCGGCGTCAACAGGCACATCATGGTGCACTGGACAGATCGCAATCTTGAATCATACGGATGCTGAGTATTTCAGGTGATCATCTTATCGGAGCAGTTTTCCTAGAAGGCGTTCTCAATAGACAACTTTCCTTGCACTTTCTGCAGGTTAGTCTAATGGACAGTGATATTTTAGATAAAGTCCTGCTGCGGCTACAGGCACCGGCACATAATGACACATGTACAGACTTTTCTCCATTTAACCTATCTGCAGGCCTATATCCTGGCCCCCTTGCTCGCCGAACTCACACCTTAGATTTGTTTCTATATGGACACCTAAAAGCACAGGTCTATCGCAACATGTCATGGAACATTGCGATCTTCCACAGACGAATATACTTGCCTTCTAAACCCAAGATCGCGGATTCAAATCCTAAGTGTGACTTCCTTCAGAAGGGAAGTAAAGCCGTGGATCTTATGTCGTACATTTACGGCATGATAAAGAACCTCAGGCCTGAAAGAAGAGACCTCTGAGCAAAATTTGGCGGCCCTTTCGCGCCCTGATTTGAATGGGACGCTGATGACCTGAAATGTTAAAGAGCGTCCGTAAATAAATAAATGAATAAAAAAAAAAAAAAAGCAGACGAATCATCGCTGCTTGCCATAAGGTGACAGCACAGGTCCTACGGCTCATTTACCATTGTACACACTCCGAGGGAAGGTCAAGCGAACTCGAGGGACTGTTTTATAGGCAGTAGTACGCTATTGTTTACTAACGTGAATGTAAAGTAAAAACAGGGCGAAAGGCGTAAGGTGCAGCGAAAAAGACACATTAATTTACTAGCGTCACATATCAGCAATAGTAATATTAACGCAATAAAGAGCGATTTTTATTATGCAGTTTCAGTTTATTGTAAAACCCTTATCGCATACAGGGACAGTACATGGTGTTGTCACTTCCTTTACATTTCATTAAGGCGACATCATATTACACTACGCAAACAAAGAGAACGCACATTATACATACCCAATTTACTGAACTCAAAATTACATCGCTGCAGACATATCTGCAGTCAAGTAACCAGTCTCGTTGTGACGCACTGGGAATAACTGAAAAAATGAAGCTGGTGCAACTTTTCTCACGAGATAGAATTAGAGTAAAAAATAAACGTTAAGGATATGACAGTAGTTCAATGGACTGTCCCTGTACTAATAAACCGTTTGCACAGTTCTTAGTATGCACCACACTCATTACTGAATTCGGACTTTGACACTTTCATTGGTCGTATTCAAGATCATCATTGATGAACTCGAACAACTCGTAACGGATTTTACTTTGTAACACCGTTATCTGAAATCTATTTTGGTAAATGCAGAACCATTAAGGTAAGAAAAGCTATTATATACGAATTCTTTTAAGATGTTAATGGGGCTATGATGAAAATGCAGAGGAAATGCATCCCCTGAAATGAGGAAAACTGGATCAAAGTAGGAATCAACACTTTAGCACTGTTGTGACATTTCACTACAACAATTGTTTCCTATTAAAGCATTTTGGTATTGGCCATCCCAAGATACTTTTAATTCTCTCGCTAAACGGCGTTGGTTCCAGCCGTATGTGTCAAACGTTACCATTCGCTGCAGTGTGAATCTGCAGCTGCAATTGGACACTTGAAATACATTCTGGGGTTGCAAAGTGCAAACCTACGACTTGTGTACAGACTCTGCTCTGTTTCAGACCTATACAGAATGAAAATGTACGACATTGACTCGATTTAATCCAATAGGTTCTACAAATGAGTTTGTGAACAATAATGTGTAAAACACTGTTAGAAAAATCTTATGTTTCTCGTAGCAGTGAAGCAATCTAAAGGAGGAAGAAACCAATGTCTTCATTATGTAAGAAGATTGTATGTATAATGAAATATTTGTATGCATAAGAGTCAAGGTCTTCTAGTTTTCTGTAAGAATGCTCATATTTCATAGGAACAAATGGCATAAGTGCGTCATCGTCTTGAACAGGCCTTAAAAGAAAGAAAGGGGGAAAAAGAGCATTTGGTTTGCGGAGACGGTCTTCTTTCAGGAAAAGTTTATTCCAGAAACCTGCGAAAATTTAACAGTCACTCTACAAATAGACGAAATACAACAATTTATAACTTTACCAATAGTGTTAGGAAACCGTGTGAAATAACAAATTAGCCAACTACTCAACCTGCACATACAAAATATAATCCTAATAAAATATCAAACTTTAAACTCAGGAAATTACAAACTTTCTTTCAAGGATTTTAGAAAAATGTTCTTAATACGCTAATGTACTTTGATATTAAATATTAAAAATATTTAAATCGGTTCGACTTTCAAAGCGAAATCGCCACAAAGGATGCAATATAAATGCACGGATAGAATATATGGCAAAGATAAATATTTGGAATAATAAATTGATTTTTTAATCGAATGAAATTCGTTCGATCATTTATATAATCAAAAAATAATCGATTGCTTTACACATAAGTAAAATAGCCGCTTGTCTTCTATGGGGTATGAGACAACAATGAAACTCCCATAAATATAAAAAAAATAATTGAACAATTCAACTTCGGATTCGGTTTTAACTTTTTAAGTTCCATTTATTAAGAAAAGAGGGCTTAAAACATTTGGTCGTTTGGCTGCTGAGATGCTTTGTAGTAAGTGAGGGTTTATCATGTCAACGAAGAAGAAAATGATTGTAATAAAGGGCAGCCGCATCGTGACCATATCCAGGCGCAGGAAAGGAGACTTCGAGAAGTTTCCAGAATCGGGAAAAGACTGTTGCTTTGAGTTTGGACAAACGAAGAGCAGGCTAACAGAGCGCCGCAAGTGCTAAGGCGACTAAACAACTATACATAGCTGGAGATGTATGAAAGTTGTATTAGAACTACTAAATAGGAAATACTATTTATTTTCCATTTAACATGTGTTAAGCCCTGAAGTATGTAAAATAAATTTGTATTACAAATAACATAACTAATATAGATAAATTAAAATATACTATCTTTGTGACAAAGAAATATGTACTAACGTATAACTTAACTCATGTAGTATGTAAAAATAAATATCTGATTTCTGAAATGTTGTTCTCCCCTGATGTATGGCAGATCACTTGCTTTTACCACAGCATATAGCTCTCTATTTATTAACTATGGATTTTTATTTTAATATATGCATATGTAACATAGAATGGAACATTTTGTATCATTGTGTTAACAAATTGGATGACTCCGGAGGTAAAATTTGAAATTTGTATTCAGGAGGTCCCGGTTTCAATTCCCGTTGAGTTGGCCATCCTGATCTTGGGTATTTCGTGGTTTGCTCTGGTCGCTTAGGCAAATGCTGGGATGGATATTTACAGTCCACAAAATTCCCGCTCTTATATTTCATTCCGTTGGTTCTCGAAAGTGTCAGGCCGAGGTGGGATGGTGGCTTGTGCTTTGGAAAGATCTGGAGTGAAGGCGGACCTTATGAGGCCCTCGAAAAACTCGAAGAGGGGGGGGTTCTATCTGGAAACATGTTAGAAACCTGTAGATCGAAGCACTTACTTCTTCCTCTCCTTCCGCAGACAGGGCATGCCGTGAGCAAGCTGAAGTCAGTTTCATTCTGTGACAGTAAAATTTATCAATTCTTGATGGCTGGGAACTACGTAAGCGGATGCCGCCTGTGGTGTCTCAGCAGTTGAAACTATTTAGAAAAATAGAAGTAAACGGACTCTGAAGAAATACTGAAGTGGTCGGAGGAATGGCAGGGAATATTTGGCACACATCCACCAAAAAGTCAAACTGCATGTCAAATTTTATAAAACAGTTTGATTTGATTGAGTAGTGTTTACTACAGAGGTATCACAGGCAGTGACACTGATGATACATCAGATAAAATGATATATTGGGATAGGATTTTTTTTTAGGAAAGAAACGTTCCACGCCTAAGTTTAGGGTACCTCCCCTGCATTTGCCATTAATGAGGACTGAGGAAAACCTGGAAAAAACCTTAGTCAGGCACGACGGTCATGCGGGGTTCGAACCCCAGACCTCCCGCTCACGAGTCCGCGCCTTAACGACCTCGGCCACTCATGGCGGATTTATGAAACGGGCTCTGCGCATAGCGCGTAGGAACGTAATGGGCAGGATAAAGCATTATCAATACGGTAGCTTTTCAAAAAGATCTCAGAGAAGTTAACTATGTCGTCTTGGTATAAAAATGTAAGACACTTCAACAGGTGACTTTTGGAAGTTCCTTGCAGAAATAGTTTTTTTTCCCTCTCCTTCCCTACTTTCTCAATGACTTTTCTGGATAGAGTTGACAGAAGAATTAGATTTAAATTCAATCCTGGACTTTGCAACATTCGAACCTCTCCATTTGCTCCTGTGAGAGAAGTTCCTTTGACGACATTTAAATCTTGGTATAAAGTAACCATAATGTTAATGGATTTTTACACCTAAATTCCTTCTCGTACGGTTTGGTAAATTTGAAAATTTGGTGCAGTTCACTGTAAGAAATCCCCACTTTACTATCAGATTTATTGTTACCAAGTCTACCTTCTTTCATGAATTGCTTGCCATTTTCTTTGCTATTTAATTATTTGTATTAACAGTGTAGATTTTTTAATTTTTAAAAATTATTAAATATTTATATTATAAATGAAATTTAATTTGGACTCAATGGCCAGACTCAAAAGGTTTGTATTCATTGGCAGTTTAAATTGTTCAACAAGTAGGTTTACTGTTGACTCATGTATGTTGAAAGCGTACAAATCAATAATTTGTTTATTCTGAAAATATAAAGGCTCCCGAAGTTTCATAGTAATTATGATTTCGAGAGCTTTTGACGGAATGGTCAAAAAGCTCTTTGTGTGCACAGTACAAATTTCCCCTTTGAAGACTAAAATATATGTTGTGCTTAGGATGACCTATTAGAGAAAATACTACACAGGTCGCAATATGCGATATTTTGCATTTTAATCTATTTATATTTTAACCGATACTCCATCAAATTCAATTTTTTATCTTGTGCAAATTTCAAACTTTCTTTACCTATTTCCATAACTAATCACTGTTACAATTATTTGTAACTTAAACTGTTTTCATTTCTTTAGTCTTGTTTGACAGTACTTTTTCAAGTTGAACATGAAAAAATCCACCCTATATATTCCACATTTCTCGTTCTTGCCATATTCACACTTTTTACAGATAGTCCTTATTCAACTTCAAGTGAACTTGCTGTGAAGGAATACCTGAAATTAAGAAGGAAAATAACAACGTATGTGATTTGTACCATGTAAATAAAACTTCTTACAATAAATATACAAGGAACAGTAGAAACATTTCTAATACGCTTCTGAAGACCTCTACTTATTAAATATTTCGCTAGTCTGCTATAAAAAATAAAATCCCGGAAGGACAAGGCCTACTGCACTGCCGTTGCGTCCTCTGTCTCCGTCTTGGGACATCATGGATAGAGTACAGTGTTGCCGGGAGGCATGTCATCGGCACACCGCATCCCACTGGAATTCTGGATCTTGGGCCGTCATCTTTCTATCATGTAGCTGAGACTGAGTGAATCCCCGTTTCATTCCTTCCTAACTTGGAACATTTCACACCTGGGATCGAATCCGGCAACGATGCGGTCTAGCTATTTCTATCGTCTGAAACATTTTTACATCAGAATTAGCTACGTGATTGATATAAACAAATAGTATGGGAGAGCTATTAAATAAATGAAACAAATTAACTGATATATACGACAATAATTGTGCTGATTCCGAATGATGACAGGGTTCTTGTCGTTATTTGGAAATGAACTTAGGTTATTTTCAAGCACTATGCAGGGCAATCTTGTCCTTCAACCAAACCTATCGGTTTGACCCACTAACTTACCCTGTAGACTGGGGGTTTTTCTTCACATTTCGGATAATAGCATCATGTTCCAGGAACGGTTACGGTGAAAGCCGTTGAAGTAGTGAAAACAAGTATTATGAAATATGCTGTTACTAAGATTGACATGCTTGCAAGGTTACTGTTAGTTATCCTAGATGTAAAATTGCCGCTACTGCAGAAATAGCAGACTAGCGTTGACCATCTCACAGTGTCTACTACCCGGCATGGCCCAGATAATAATCCCGGTCCACTAGGGAAATCGACATGCAACAGACCACAATAACTATGTCTTGAAAAAATATTGCAAATCGCAAATTTGGGACAACCTCTGTCACAGTGAGAGTCGCGAGTTCGAGACCTGGCTAGAGCGGTACATCAATTTATGTTTCGCCAGCTTTACACAGAGGCTGACGAGGTAAATATTAACTATCGTGGCCTGTCTGTTTCTTGGATCCCACGAGTTATTGTCAAGAGATGTCGGGATTACAGCATATCAATTTTAATGCTCTGTATTTCAGTGAAGCCACTGGAAAATATTCAGAAAAGCCCATATAACAACCGCCTTAGGGCAAATCTATTCTGAAACCCCAAAATATTTTAGTTGAATGGAAAACGTTTTAAATCACACATAAATTTTAAAGCTGTTACTAATAAATTATTGCTGTCAATTTTGAACATGTATTATTTATACTGTTCTGCTATTTAATTACATGGTGGCGCAAAAAGGTAACTGAAGTTGTTACAAAATAAAAGGTTTTACGTGGTATTCCGTGAGCTTAACGAGTCAGATTTATAGCACGAGTTCAATATTGTGCACATGTTGTGTTAAATGTGCATCAAAATTCTGAGTGGTGATGTCGATGTGCTACTGAGTTATCATGTCAATAAACTAAATGCTCATTTTCCAGTTTGGGAAAACCACAGGCACCATTACTTTCGGAGAAAGTGACAGTGTAGGCCGTTGTCTCTTTCCACGGCATCATTGAGGAAACAAAATGACTATCTCCTGAATTTGGAAACATTTTGTGTGCTGAACAACCTTGGTATGCACAAACAAGTGTCTCAACAAGATAGACGACCTCCTATAATGGGCACCTATTCCAACAGCTGTTCCTGGTCGGTCGTTTTGTGATTTTCCATATCTTTTACAAAGTGCTGATTTATTATTGTGGGGATACTGAAAGAACAATGCTTCATTCCCTTTCACGTAGTCAATACGAACTTCCTGTAACATTGCAGCAGTATGATTGTTGTTCATTTGTTTTATTTATGGAGGCTGTTTAACATTTCAGGTCATCAGCGTCCCATTCAATTGAGCGCGTGAAACGGCCGACAAATTTTGCTCAGAGGCCTCTCTTTCAGGCTTGAGGTTCTTTATCGTGCCGTAAATGTGCGACACGGGACCCACGCCTTTACTTCCCTTTTGAAGGAAGCCATACTTAAGATTTTTACGCCCGAAATATCCATCGATCCTGGCGGGGTTTGAACCCGCGATATTGGGTTTAGAAGGCAAGTATGGTAACCATTACACCACCAGGACCGACTACAGCAGTGTGATGCTATGGTTACTAGGAAGATACACCGAATGGTGGAAAAGATTTAGAACACATAATGATAGGTACAAAATATTATTCAACTTGTATTTCGGTTATCTTTTTAGGCCATTTCATAAATTTTAAACTAGTATTAATTATCCATATATACTGTTCTTCTTATCTTCATTACAATTATTTTAAAATATTTCATTTTCTGTCTCATGTTGTTATTCGTTGTAATAATATTTTAATGTTTCCGATTCAGAACATCTTTAAATATTCTTTATATACAAAAAGCAAAGTTAACAGCTGTAAATATTATTCTTTTGAGTAATTTTGGTAGGAAAACTGCAGTACAAATTCGAAGGAAAAACTATTTTGTTTAAGAAACTGAAGCCTAAAGGCAGCACCGACATGCACAGAAATTTTCATTTGCACACTAAAGCCCAAAAAAGACTCCCTCAATAACTTCTGTTAATAGGAGCCTTACACTTTATAAAAATACAAAAGAAAATATTCAATATTTTACTACCATTTTAATTTAACTATATGAAGTTGGAATGATGTGCAATTTGGGCATGTATTTATACAGAGTTCAGGCATATGCCACTAGAGAAAATTAAGAACTGAAGTTCTCGGAATCTCAAAAAGACATAACAATGGAGTAATCGCAACCCATAGCTGTCTACGACAGACACGTAAGAAAATTTCAAAAGAACAGTCTCTTTCATCTTATGTTACTACACTAAGAACATCACTTGAAGTTGCTCCTGGGGCGCATTGGTAACCCTACTTGCGTCCTATCACTTCCAGTACTGTTATACACAATAAGCATTTTTAAAATACGTGAAACCGTGGCGGGTGGCCGAGATCGTTAAGGCGCGGACTCGTGAAATGGAGGTCTGGGGTTCGAATCCCGCCAGACCGTCCTTCTTAACTGAGATTTGTTCTAGGTTTTCCTCAGTCCTCATAAATGGCAAACCTGGATACCCTAAACTTAGGCCTGGAACGTTTCCTTCCTTATAAAAAAATCTTTCCCAATATATCATTTCATATCATGTATCAACAGTGTCCACTGCCTCTGGTGCATCAGTAGTAAAAATACCATTCACAAAATACGTGATTTTTTTATGGAAGCCGAGAAAATATAGATTACGTCCCCTACAGGTTAGTACATTGATGTTTTATTAATATGAAGCTTGAGATGCATGTGATTGTTCAATGTTTACCAGTTGAAGTAACTTGAATTTTTTTTTTTTTTTTTTTTTTTTTTACACATGGCCTTGTATATACCCCAGTAAGTAAATTGGCGTTCTATGAGCTGTGCGGTATGGAAATGGCGATGAAATAAGAATGCCAACATTACAGCCTACTTAAATGGCGCACATTGTGAAGTAACATTATTGCTAAATAATTTAACCGCAATTTCAGTTACACAATTTTGGTGCAATGTAGGGGCTACTTATAAATTAATGTACTTTCTCTTTGTGCTGTGTTGATATATCTTCATTGAAAACGCCATTTTTGTGACGACCTTTACCCTGAAGTACACGCACAATGACAGTGAACGGTAAATTAGAAACTACAACAATAATGCAGACCGTAAAGTGAATCTATTGAGGGAGTAAACACCGTAAGCATTGACGAGTTCACTCAAACTCTTCTTACCAGGTCTAGGCAAAAAATATACCAAAAAATGTTTTCATTTGGGTACAAGGATAGTTGATTTAAGGAATTATGACTAAAATGACAAATAAAGAAAACTGAGAGTTCTAAAAGTCCTCAGAGGCGGACTTTAAGCCGTTGATTGTAAATATACGGAGGTCCCTGGACAAAATTATTGGTCGTTTCACACGTTCAGTTTCCTACTAGATGGCGACACAGGTGACGCGTTTGACACCTGCCACTCGGCCCGTAGGTAAATTTTTCTTAGTATTGTAACCTGCCACGCAGGGGACCAATGAACACTGACACAAATAAGAATGGACGGATAAAGGGAAGCTAGATCGCTTTTACTATGCCCCTTTTGCTCGATTTTTACCTTGGAGGGACATCACGACTAGAGTGTTTTTTGTTTTTTGTTTTTTTTTTTTTTGACAGTGTTTAACTCCCGTTTTAACTGCTAAGGCACCACAGGCGGTGAACACTTATAGTACATGAGATGAAATGATATATTGGGAAAGGATTTTATTTTTAAGGAAGGAAACGTTCCTAAGTTTAGGGTACCTCCCCGGCATTTGCCAACGACTAAAGAGTGAACAGGGTCATGTTTCCCAGGATGTCTGCTGGCTCAACCGTTCTCGCTAAACTTTGATGGGCTGAACAATTTTTACGTGTTTAAAACCGACTTCCTTTCACTTCATTACTTACCCATCATTAACTTACCTAGATATTTGGATGAGTGATAACAACACGAATAATAATAATAATAATAATAATAATAATAATAATAATAATAATAATAATAATAATAATAATAATAATAATAGAAATATAATGCGACTGGAAACCCATGCCAAGCTCACATATATTTTAATAATCGAAAGAAAAAGTTAAATTAAACACAAAAAAATAAAAAATCAGTAATTATTTAATCTATTATAATTTATATAGTTTTGAGCAAACATACCTGATGTATAGGTTGTAGCAAATTACTTTTACAATACAAAATAGAAATCACTGTTCTAAACACTTTTTAGTATTTACATATCAACATTAATAGTAATTTGTTAAATGAATTGGTTGTAGCAGTTCTTTGTTTGAAAACTTTTAATACATAAAAATGCGAACTTGATAAATTGAAATTGGTTTTACTATAATGATATCTTTCATTGTATTAATACTATGCTGACCAGATTTTTTTTTTACTTTCTTTGTTCCTCGTTTCCCCGCTGCTGACAATGGTAAAATAAATATTATTAATTGAGAAAAATATTGTATGCATTCCGCTTTTTGAGAAATACAGAGACATTATATGTCCCGAAGAATTTTCTCGGGACACTTGGACATTCATATGAAAACCGGGACTGTTGCGGCAAAATTAGGACGTCTAGTGAATCTAGAAAAGAAATATATTAGTGTTAGTGGTCCTCTCACTTCTGACACTACAAGCTAATACTGTTGTAAAACCTTTTGTTATTCGTTTTCCACCATGCCTTTCTCTTCAGAGATGGCAAGAGGACGTATAATTGGCATGTGGACATGTGGCCGCCGCACCTTCGATATAGTGGAAGTAGCAGGACGAGGGTGCCTGAAAAACTAAGTGCAAATTTGGTGCTCCCAAAAAGGAAGATGAACAACTGACCACAGTTGGCCGTCGCAGCTTCACTGGGGAACCCTCTAACTCCCAGTTAGCACGCAGACCTTAAGGAATGGGCATATTGGCGCTGCAATCCACAGCAGGATGTGTTAAGAAAGAACAAGTGAGGCTCGAATTGCCGTCCCTTCCTGCAGAATTTTGGACAGATGAGAAAGCACTATCCATGAATTAGGAAGACGACCTGGCAACCCAGCACGTTATTGCAAGGTAAAGCAGTGGCAGGTTCTGAAAATGGGTGACCGCAAATAAAACTGGAGAGCTTGTTGAGGTATTTGATAACACGAATCCGGAAGAATACACCGAAATGCTGTAAGTTAGTATTTACCCACCATTGGAGCTGTTTATGCAGCTGAGGAGATGCCGACCATTAATTACGTGCACTCTTCAGAATTACCGAAGACATGGTTTGCTAGCCATCCTCAAATTCATCCCATCGAAAGGTCTGCCAAATCCTCATATGTCAATACAATAGAACATTGCAGTTCATAATTGGGACAAGAGGCTGTTCTTAGCAGTCACATAGGATTTTTATTTGTTTATTTAAGGACGCTCTTTGACAGCTCAGGTCATCAGCGTCCCATTCTATTTAGGTCGTGAAACGGCCGATAAATTTTGCTCAGAGGCCTCTTCTTTCCGGCTTGAGGTTCTTTAACGTACCGTAAATGTACGACACGGGACACACGACTTTACTACTCTTCCGAAGGTAACCATACTTAGGATTTTTACGCCCGAAAATATCCATCGATCCTGGCCGGGTTCGAACATGCGACCCGCGACCTTGGGTTTAGAAGGCAAGTATGGTTACCACTACACCAGCAGGACCGACGGCCACGTAGGAGAGATCAGATTGCACACCCACTCTAGTCTAGTCTACTTTCCATTAATCTTACTCCATTGAGAAGAAATGCAGTTCTTCACTTTGCATCATTAGGCAAAGAAAGCCCATGTCTTTTTTTACATTCATTATTGTTCTTTCAATTATTATTCCATTCTTATTAGCAAAAAATACATGTTTTTGTGTTATATTTTAGGCAAAGAAAACTCTTTTATCTTTTACACTTATTTTTCCTCCCATTTTTATATTATCTTTTCCATAGATATCAAATTGGTTAAAATACTTTTTTTCGCAGTTAACGAAACTTCATTCGCTGAGGCATTAGATTACAATGTCATATTGGAAAATTTAACCTCTTACTACATACCTACCGCTACGGATAGCCGAGGTCGTTAATGCGCGAACTCCTGAGTGGGAGGTCTGGGGTTCGAATCCCGCCAGGTTCATTCTTCCTAACTGAGGTTTTATCCTGTTTTTCCTCAGTCTTCATTAATGGCAAATGCCGCGGAGGTACCCAAAACGTAAGCGTGGAACTTTTCTTTACTTAAAAATAATCCTTTCCCAATATATCATTTCATCTCATGTATTATCAGTGTCCACTACCTGTGATGTCTCAGTAGTAAAAATGAGCGTAAAACACCTTCAAGTTACCACATACCGTCGTGGTAAACAACGTAAACCTTATACAATATACCCATTTGAGCAAAACTGGCATAAATCTACGTACTGTTGCTTTCCTATGCCCGTCCTTTCTTTTTGCTCTCAGTGCATCAGCAGATGGAACGAGGAGAATAGATTTAAAAATTCTAAAAGATAAATTTTATCAAAGAATCAAAATATGGACATCTCAAGTGCAATGTAAGGCAGAGGCAGAAGAATTAGCCCATTTAATGGAAAATATAACTGCAAATTTTGGTCTTAAAATTAACGGTGTCCAATGGGGGAGAATAATCTAGAGGCCACAGAGAGCACAGGCTCGAAAATAATAAACATCAGAACAAATAGAATGTGCCGTTGCTGCTAGGGACAAGGAGAAATCCCGGAGAAATGCAACAAATGTCCGAACCTGAAATCACGAGAATGCAACTTTGGATAGGGCAATATTGTCATGGAGTCAAAAATAGATTAATTTTGTTGGTGGAAAGATTTGCCAGAACTTAGAAATTACAGCAATTGACTGCATTTTGGGGTCTTGTGAAACATGTTTCATTACTCCAAGCGGCACGAGTGCATATTTTTTGCTTAGAGGTATCGAGAAATAAATAATAATTTAAAGCATGAATAATAGTTTATTCACGTATCTTTTTACAAACTTAATCTCCAAGTTTAGGATAATGGTCAATGCACGCTATGTGTGCTTCTCCAGTTGCCCTGTAGACCTGTAGGCTTTATTTATTGCTAGCACGAGGCTATTCTTAGATTAGAGCTTCACTTGGTGTTTATGAGTAATACTTTCATTGTTCTCTGTAATCTAGTTCCTTTTGTGGGGGGGGGGGTATTACATTGTAAATCGAAGGAAGAAAACTCAAACATACCCCAGTTTCTACAAAACTTTGATGTGATGAAGACATCTAGATATCTCAGACTCTCTTTGGGGAGCACTTAGGTCTACTCCCAACCCCAAAGTTAATCCGAAAGCAAAAACTAATGCTTATTCAATAGTCACAATTAAGTGAATAGTATAATTTTGAAAAACAGAAACTGAACGTCTCACGAGTTTAAGCGTTAGACCAGTCAACGTTGTGGCACATCCCACAAGAACTTCGCTGTAGTTGTGAGCAATGCAGTTATTGTCGTCACTCATCTACTGAGCTCCTTGTTTCAGTATATACGTGTAAATGTTAAAAAGTTAGCATCACTGATGTTTTGCAGACATTCACTCTTCGGCACTATTTAAGTTATATATCGTTGTAATGTATGAGTTCTATCATTAGGCATTCAAAACAACGCGAGTATGCAGCATTTTGCAATAATTACTGTCATATTGAGTTTTGTATGTCAATTGTCTTGTGTTGTTTGGAAAGCAGTCAGGTTACGAGTTTAAACAGAAACTCATCATGATAGATTGACTCCATTGGTCATGTGTAACGAACTAAATGATAACAACTAAACGTAAACAGGATATGGTATACACACCTCGGATAGGCATAATGCAAAACTCATCCCACAAAATCAATGTACAAAGTTAAAGTAGAACAGAGTATGATTATCAATTTAAGACAGTTTAGAAACTCTTTACCAATGCTAAAGAGCGAGAAAATGGAAAACATGATTAATATCACGATAACGAGTAAAACATCTAAGTTTGATGAAACTAACTTGGAGATAGCTTATACAAATGCAATTCCCCTAAAAGCTGCAAAAGTTAAGGATATTAAAAAATATCTTTCCTCAATTTTGCCTGAAAAGTAACCTCATTTTCAAAGATTTCTGGACCAATATGGTAAGGATCAGATTTCCAATGCTGAAGATTCAGGGAGTTAAGTATAACTGAGCGAAGAGATAAGACATGCAAACTAAATGTTGTTTCTTGCATTATAATATTTCCAAACATTGTTGCAACCAAAGAGTATATTCCTCTCCGAAATCAATGTTATACACTAATAGGTTCTATAATAATACAAGTACAGCATTTTCATAAATTCATTACAAGCAAAATACTTGTGGTCATCATTATTATAATATTTAGCTACATTTGTAACTAAGTAAAGTTTTATTAGAAACCCAATCTTATTTCCAAGTTATAATTTTCAAGAGATATTCACCTTTAATTACTTTTCTCAAGATCTATCTAACTGGACTTTTGTGGCAATGAAAGCCGATTCTACAATCATATTGTGGCCTGATTGTATAAGAGATTTCAGGGCGCTCAACAATAGAACAGCACTCTCAGGAATGCCGTTATTGTACACACGGAAGACCTGACATGTCATCATAGAAGTTTAAATCTTGGGACTCCGTTAGTTGTATTCCTCCAAGTGGGAGTAGAAAGAACAAATTTATTAGCACCTAAAGTTTGCTGAAGGCGGGACCACAGTGGTGTGCACAGAGCAATTAAACTGGGCCCCCAAGACATTCAAGTCATATGGTAAGTGGGATATGGGTTCAAGGTCTGTGTTGAGGGAACGGACATACTCTCGGCGCTCGGGGGAGTTTGGCGTTACAGAGATATGCTTGTGGGTGACTAATTACATAACAGAGGTGGAATGTTAGTGTCACATCTTCCAATGACACGTAGAGTGCACCATCCTGGTGCAAAGGCTTCAAGTGACACGTTCCCTCCACGCATATTATTTGTATACAAGATTAGGGTCGGCCAGTGTTTAACGTTTGGTGGGAGGCCTTGGAGGCGAAGACCTACATTCAAGGCTGGCGATCCAGTAAGGTGGTCGTAGAACCAGTCGTTCCCAAACTTCCGTAGCGACCGCTCGCTCGTCCAGGAATCCATTGACCAACCGTAAGGTAAGTCAACACAACTCCCTCCAGACATTACGCATTGCTAGCGTGTCCATACTATACATAACATTAAGCATTCATTTATTAGGTGAATCATTTTAATGTAGCATTTAAAATAAATACTTAATTTTGAACTGACCCATGACAGCCGGACATCAGATAAAGGGCCCAATTTCAATAAATACCAGTGAATTCAAAAAGTTTCCGGTCAGATTTTCAATTGCTTTCAATAATATCATTCCTCAAAATAGAAATGATTTCGCTAATACTAAAACTGATAAAAGTTTGTCCATAAATATTCGTCAGGGAAGTAACGCGGCATTTGTACTTTTAAGGTGTTTGTGTCAATATTTAAAAGATTGCATTTTAGTTTAGCTTTCCTTGGAAAGTGTTGGGATTAAAGGTGTGAAAAAATTATGGCTTGTATTTTGATTTTTTTTTAAAAAATTACTTTAGTACTGGATGTTCTAAAAAGTTTGCTAATTTCAAGTTTAAATGTTGTTTTCTTTGAAGTGAAAAATATTTTCTGAAATTTGTCATCTTTTTCAGTGCATTTAGGGCTCTAAATTCTTTGAAAAACAAAATAAAACAAAATATACAAATCCCCAATATACACAAAAAACATTTCACAATATTCTGAAAGGTTGATCTAGTGGTGAGTAACAAAAATTGAGAAAAGGCACATTTTACGGAAAAGTGTATCATTTATGGAAAAATGGCTCCTAAATTGTCAATGAAGTCTTGTTCGCTTTTAGCAATGCCTTTATAATGAAACAACCAATATTTGTTCACAACCAATTTTAAGATGTCACTCATTGTAACGTTTCCACTGCTTCTTAACACCAAAATGAACTATAGTAATTTAACGTGCAGATTATGCTATTGATTCATTAGGTTTGTAAATTCGGTCACGAAAACTTTTCAGAAGCCATTTGTCAGAAAATGCAACGTATAAAATACAAAAAATGTGTACACAAACCAGTATTATCTAATGCCATAACAGGAGCAGTGTGTAAGATTTTCACCACTACTACCAAAAAATACAATATGGGCAATTAAACAATCTCAAATTATTCTGTGTGTTCGGGTATTAAACTAATACGCCAGGCTCATGCAGTGTCTTAATAAAACAAAATCTAAAAGATAATTAAATAAATGTAGTATATATCATTGGAACAAGTCAATTCTGAGAATATGAAGAAAGAAAATTTCGGGTCAATTGAGCATGTAGCAGTGTTGCTGTAATTTACAACTTGTCTAATATGATATATGGTCAGTAGGTAGAACAACTGCCCATGAAATAAAAGAATGGCGATAAAGTGACCATAGCTCAGAAGTGAATATCCGAAAGGCAGAATGAGCGCATCATTTCTGCAACGTTTCATTTCATAACGTTGCCCAACTAGTAAACAAATGTTCCTCTAACTTCCAACTCTGTTCAAAAGAACTCAATTAATTTCATAATTATATCGGCTCATATCCCACTTATTTCCTACCTGGGCTTTGTGAATGTCGTTTTCCTTTTCAAGAATGCCCTCAGCTTCAAGTTTTCTACACACTTATATAATGACATTCCCAATGAACGAGATTGTTTTTAAAAAATACCAATTCGTATGAAAATAGCTTAAAAATGCAAAGGTTTAGTAGGTCGACTCAGTGAGCGTTTCCACGTATTTTTAGCAAAGATATCTGTCCCATTTCAGTCACATTGCGATAGAAAACTGGAATATTGCTGCAGGTGTAGCACTTTTGTTGCTTGTATTTCGAGATAATGCTTTTTCTTTTTCCCTAAAACTGTCACTTGCTGGGGTTTTCGTGGTGTTCATGTTTAGATTCTAGCCATGATGGATTACGAAAGCCAATTTTTGCGGCAGTTCTTTCGTTTCTTTCAAGCATAACTAATGATATTGTTGAGCAAAGCAAGTTAGTTCAGTTATAATCGCATATTTGCATTACAAAGAGTCTCGAAAGATTACCTTGAACTTTAGGCCTAACAGTTCAGGCTTGACAGAACAAATCCCATCCCTACTTGCACGACAAATAGTAATTGTAGGTCAGATGAACCCGGCACGCGAGGAATAATTTTGAAATGGAAAAACTTCTACTTGAGGCACCGATAGAAGACAGCCTTTCGTGAAGTCCACATTAATCATTTGACAGATGATACCAGTCTTCAAAATACTTAGAACATTCCACTTTCTCTCAGCTTTGTATGTCAATTAAAATGTTTAAGAATTGAACAATTAAACAAATGAACATTCAGGAAAAGTATAACAGCTAGAGTACAACTGATTGTTATAACTGTAATGGTCAAGGTAACAGATCTTCCTTCCTCTTCTGTATTGCAATCATTTCGAAAACTTTGCGCAGGAAATCCATCTTTTTAAATTTCAATTTAGATTTAATATATAAATATATCATTTTATTACAGCGATTATTAAAATAGTACATTAAATGAGACGTTGTTTATCTACGCATTGGATCATATTAACTTTTACACTTTAAAGAGCTTTTCTTTATAAAAAATGGTGAAAACTATGCCAATGATTGTATTTTTGAGTTAAACTTTATTATTTTTTAATATTATTCGAAAAATCTCACCCTTACGAATTTTCTGAATTTTAGTTCTGCACAGGACAAATAATTTTGGAACAAAAATAGCATAACTTCAACATTTAAAATTTTAAAATTCAGTGCAACATCTTTTGCGTTACCATGAATAAATTAATATTTTTATGACTTTAAATATTAAAGTTATGTTCGAAAACATTTCCACTTACAATTTGTCGATGGTAAAGATGAAATACAAACATCTTCCAGTTACTATTGATGCTATTTGTCTAAGTATGGCTTCCTTGGAAAGGGAAGTAAAGCCGTGGGTCCCATGTCGTACATTTATAGCACGAAAAAGAAACTCAAGCCTGAAAGAGAGGCTTCTGAGCAAAATTTGTCGGCCGTTTCACGCCCTGAGTTGAATGGGACGCTGATAATCTGAGATTTAAAGATCGTCCGTAAATAAATCAGATGAACATTCTTCTCATTAGCGTTACAGCCCGTGCTGAGCCTTGGATGCCATACCTGTGCTTCCGCCTTACGACTTCATTGATAGAGGGCAGTATTGCAGGGAACATGCGATTAGCATGCCGGTAGCCCACGGTCGCCTATCAGCGGTTCTCTAGATTGAAGAAAGCCACTCTCCATCAGGCAGTTTTCTAATTGTTCTTACGAGGGGTGAACCCCATTCCAGATCTCCCTAACTTAGAAAAAATCAGATACAGAGAAACGAGCCCGAACCTCCTGGCCGGTATGTATTTGCCTATAAAATTATTTTCCTTGTGGCTACATCGAATTTTCTCTGCATTTATTAAGACCAATGATCTTCCTTCTAATTTTTTCCTTACAGAACGGCGATCAGTTTTACAGCCACCTTTATGCTATGTCTTTCTCGTTTCCAACTAAACATCAGGCTTGGCGTTATATCAAAACGAATGTTCAGTATCACTCTTTTCGGCTTTATTTAGAGAAATTAGGTTCAACAAGGTCCCCAGGGGCTGTATTCTCTAACTCTTGAAGAGAGTAGTTTGTTAAGTTCCTTAAAAGCAATGTTTATGATCAAATCTATTGCCTGCGTACTTAGTTAAAGAAGTAAGCAAGGAACGGAAAGGCTGCATGTAGGTCAAATATCTTCTCGTCTTCCTTCTGGCTGAGTTGTTTCCTATTCCAAGAAAACTGCGAAGCTTTGCATTCTATTAACAACAAAGTAATTCCAGCGCAAGGTCGCTTCAGTATTAAGATGAATATCCGCAGAAGACGAAAACTTGACAATTCATAACGGGACTAGGGCTAACAGCAATTTACATGTTCTCTCCTTGTGTCGGTCGTGAGTCTGCAGGGGTGTTTGAACATAAATGTATTGCAACTGGCTTGTTCTAAATTAGACATGACTTTGAGCAATTTCTCTCTCTGCATATATATATATATATATATATATATATATATATATAAACCGCTCGAAGTATATACTATAAATAAATAGATTATGTGTATATATATTATAATAGTGTTTGTAGTTTGAAGATAGTATAAATAATAATATAATTTACAAACAGTGTAGTCAGATGCATTCTTGGAATAAATAACTGGCTTCTGACTGAAAAATCGGTGGACCCCACAGATTTAGAGTATCAAAAATGTTTAGAGCACTTAATTTTTTTAATGGTATTTAACGTCCGTTTTTACCGCTGAGGCATCACAAGCGATGAACACTGATAAAACATGAAATGAAACGGTAAATTGGGAAGGTTTTTTTTATGGAAGGAAACGTTCCAAACCTCCCCGGTATTTGCCATTTATACAAAGTGAGGAAAACCTGAAAAAAAAACCTAGTCAGGGAGGACGGTCCTAGTGAGAATCAAACCTCAGACCTCCCGCTCACGAGTCCACACCTTAAAGACCTCGGCCATACGTGGCAGAGGGGTATTAGTGAAAATCAATCATTTACTTTACATTAATTTCACGAATCAAATTAACATCCATTTTTCGAATACTCTTATCTTTCAACTCATACAAAAAATACTGTATTTAACAATTGTTGTCTGAATTATTCATAAAATTGTAATGGACAATTTTACACATTAGAATAAAAATCACTTTAAAAAAACATCTCTGCGTATTGGTCTAAATTCTTATTACACACCTTAAGGGAAAAAAATGGTTCTACTATGAAGCCTGAAAATGACTAATAGCGCAGCGCTTTGTTCACGCACGAAAAATTCAATCGTTTTATATCCGTTAAGCTAGAGTTGCTCATCAGAAAGCAAATTGCATGCATGTAGTTATTTTAGCGGTTATCTTATGAACCAGCGATGCAAAAGATTGTCATTTCGAGAACACTAACCTCTCCTCGTTAACAGCTCGGCTAATCGTTTGTGGTATGACATAAGCTTTTATAGGTACTTGTGTATGCGTGCGTGACAAAAACAAAATTCGTCCTACTGAGGGAATGTCACAGACGTTACCGGAAGTTGGACTAATTCTGGAGGCGGACTATTTTTTTTTTTTTTTTTTTTTTTGCCAAAATGGCCCAAAGCAAATGTATTTGAAAACAGCCAGGTATTTCGTTATGTCTCGTGTTAGAAAATTAAACACATTTATCAATAAAATAACTTTATTAATAATTTTCTTTGTTATGTTTTGAATTTGTTACTTTTATTCAGTTTCTAATTTATTCAGATAATTTTAATACACATAAATATATACCACAAAAATTCAGCCCATTTGACTACATAGTTTCAGGGAGAAGGTAATGTGCTAAAATTATGCATGACAATTTGCTAACACTTAAAGAAAAAATTATTATATGCGGTATGTTTTTTATGTGAGATATTAACAGCTTAAGATTTTCCTAAACATGTATACTAGTTTTTGTGAAAATAGTATGAAAGTTAGTACGTTTTCACAGTGACCTATGTTAATGCCCCCTTGATGTACCTTCCTTTCTGGTTAAATCTAATTTGAACTAAAGAAGCCGGTCCTAGTGGCGTAGTGGTAACCATACTTGCCTCCTAAACCCAAAATCGCGAGTTCAATCCTGGCTAGGATCGATGGATTCTTTTCAAAAGTAAAATCCTAAGTTATGGCTTCCTTCGGAAGGGAAGTAAAGCCGTCGGTCCCGTGTCGTATATTTACGGCACGATAAAGAACCTCAAGCCTGAAAGAAGAGGCCTCTAAGCAAAATTTGTCGGCCGTTTTACGCCCTGAATGGAATGGGATGATGATGATGATGATGATGATGATGATGATGATGACGACCTGAAAGGTTAAAGACGGTTCATAAATAAACCAAATAAAAAAAACAAATAAAGAATCACTTTTAAAAAATATATTTTTTATCATACTCGTAGTAGACATTTTGAAAATAAAATGGAGGGTGTTCGAAGGTCCAGAAGCAAACGAAACGGGTTAAAGTAGATTTTGCTGCGAGATGTACAATTTTAATGGATAAAATCAAGCAATCCATGAAAGGAAGTACGTTCTGTGCTTGCTCAGTCACCTGTAGCGTTCATTTCTTCCATTGTGTTATTTTTGCGACAGTGGACCACTTTAGTTTTTGTCACGTTGGAAACTTCAGTTAGTGTTTTGTTCATTTTCTGTGTTCTTTTTGCAGATGTTGCTCTCATTTGCCACTTCCGTTACGTTAGCTTTTGCTTTTTTTTTTTTTTTTTTTTTTATGATCTCTGCTTTCATTTGTCCACCTGAGGTAAATTTCTCAGTCCTGCAACATATTTTATTTAAATATTTGAGTTTGTTCTATTTCTGGACTTTAACTTACGTCCCTTCATACTTCACGGTTAGTGTTTTGTTTTCCATCTGCAAACCTGGCTCAGTACCCAATTGGCATTAGTTACTTGAAGGATCTTTAATCTGTTTTCTTAGGCTGAAAAGGCACCCATAGATTCATTAAATATTTGAAACATTTTAAATGTTAAACAATTACGTTAAAACAATTGTACATACTTAGAGACAAAAATTCTTTCTATTTACATGTGTTAAAATTTAAATATGGTGGTTTCCTCCTATTAACCGACCCTTTGGTAGAGGATGTACAATACCCTAAACAAATGTTTCAAGAATAATTTGGGGTTTCTGAGTAATTGCATGGAATTTTATGGACATAAAAGCTTGATATAACTTATCCAGCCGCCCTTATATTTTTTTTCTATCATTGTTTCCTCTGTACTTGTGTATATATCTTTTTTTTTTCCTTCGTCCTGCTGTATTTTTTTTTTTTTTTTGAGTAGTGTTAACGCCCGTTTTTACTACTGAGGCATCACAGGCGGTGAACACTGGTGATACATGAGATGAAATGATATATTGGGAAAGGATCTTTTTTAAGGAAGGAAGCGTTCCAGGCCTAAATTTAGGGTACCTCCCCGGCATTTGCCAGTTATGAGGACTGAGGAAAACCAGGAAAAACCCCCAGTCAGGGAGGACCATCGGGATTCAAGCCCCAGACCTCCCGCTCACGAGTCCCGCGCCTTAACGACCTCGGCCACTCGTGGCGGTTCCCCGCTGGTTACCAAACCATTACTATCTGACTCCATTCCCTGAACAATTTTGTACCATTTCAATGGCTACTAAATATGCAACATCTTCTGCAGATTATCGCCGTCAATTTAAGCACATTGTTATTATTGTTATTATTATTATTATTATTATTATTATTATTATTATTATTTGCATTTCGTGCCCATTCCGTTAATATATTTTATAAAAAATGTGAAATAGATGTCATTCTGTTATAAGTTTGTTTGTGTAAGATGTTTATTGTGCCATCTCTTATAGAATTCCCAATATAGTTTTTCTATAACTGTTTTCCATCCAGATAGGACGCTATTTGCATAAATATTTAGCGACTGCTGTGTCATAAGCTTGCAATAAACTAAAAGTATCCGTCGACTGTTTGTATATTTCCTACTCCATACTCAAAGAAATGGTTCATTGGAGTGTGTGAAACCACATCAAATATTGTGCAGTCCTAATTAAAGAGAATGGTGGAAGAAAAACTGGCCCTATTGACCTTTGCTGTATGCATGTTGAAGGTTAACTTACAGTGACGGGGTAGGTATTTCGTGGGCTACCCAGCTTTTTGAGCTAACTTTCTAGTTTGGGCATTTATAACTCTGTGTAATTGAAAACGTGAATCATCCTCTCCATAACATTTGATAAAATCATTTTAAGCTACCATCACAATTCGCACGATCTGCTGTGTCGACTCCCTACAAGTATTGCCATTTTGTAGCAATTCGGCATCTGTTACCTTAGCACAGCATGCGCCATAATCTGACTTTTGGCAAATATCGAGATATCTCGTGGAAACATCGCGCCTTTATATCCTTTCTACCCTTTTTGTCTACCAGAGTGTTTTTAATGCGCCTGGAACTAGCCTCCTCCTCTTCCTTCTATCGGTCCGGCGGTGTAGTGGTAACCATACTTGCCTTCTAAACCCAAGATAGCGGGTTCCATCCCAGCCAGGATCGATAGATTTTTTCGGGCGTAAAACTCCCAAGTATGACTTTCTTCGGAAGGGAAGTAAAGCTGTGGGTCCCGTGTCGTTGATTTACGGTACGATAAAGAACCTCAAGGCTGAAGAAAGAAGGCTCTGAGCAAAATTTATCGACCGTTTCACATCCTGAATTGAATGGGACGCTGATGACCTGAGATGTTAAAGAGCGTCTGTAAATAAACAAGTCAAATCCTCCTCCTCCTCTTGTTCTTGTTCTTCTTTTTACAAGCGTTCATAATAAGGACATATTACAATCTCAATCCATTTTAGAGTTTGGATTTCCTAATAAAAATATGTAATCCTTTCTTTCTCATGCACGCATAGACAGAGGCACGCTATAACATGCAAAGTGAAAATTTTGAAATGATTCCATAACACAGCCCCATTCTTTTACAGTGTAAACTTGAAACCTAAAGTTACAGAAGCTTCAAGTATGTATTATAACTTGATCAGCCTCATTCTCATCTCTCAACACATTAGTAATTTATTATACGTGTTTATTTATGTTCATAATTCTCATTTCAATTATAATATAATATTAGGAACTTCTTTTGGGCATTAGACGCAACTTTTACTTTGTAATTCTGCTTTCTTGTTTATCATCGTAGCCTCGTAGGGTTGGTAATGAAAACAGCTGAGCATCGAGGTATACATTTCTTAAATGTTACTAAACAGAAAGCGTGCGTAGTTTATGAGCTATTCAAGGGAAGGACGCGATTCGGAAAGTATATGCTCGTTAAAATGTGGTACATATTTCAGAATGGAACAAAACAAGTTTATTGAACAGGTTTGCACCTAATTGCTCGTGAGTTTTCAGATTTCCCGGCGTATTATTCTGGGGATTGGCTAGTTCGTGCGTCAGAGGGGATATCCACAGGAGGGGGGAAGGTTCATAAGTGGCTAGGTGGTTAAGATACATTTCAGAGCTTGTGACCCACACTGCTTTATCACTACGCAGGCGGGCAACCTCGATCACCGATAAACTACTCCAGTGGAGCTTTGAAGAGGGCAGCAGGTGCCTGGTAAGTTTACACAATTAGGTAGCATAGGCATGTATTTTAAAGATTGCCGGTGCAAGAAGAATCTAACAGAAATACTTGTGAAAAGATCTTCCCACTATAGGTCGGGAGTAGTATAAACCACTCTCTTAACTTCCATTTAAGGGCCCAGCATCCATTATTTTTTTCATCACTAAAAGAACCGGAGGAATGTTCACAACTCAAGATACAGTTTTATCTACACATTTCAGACTCATTCGGATTCGCGCTATTGCTTGTAAAGTGAAATTGACATTTCATAAAGTTCATTTCGCAAAAACAGGCTCCCTTAGAATAGTATAAGTTACCTTCACTTTGCAACTCGATTAGCGCTACCACGCTCCACCTTTTTTTTTTTTTTTTTTTTGTCTCATTTCCAGAGTTTCTTCAATAAATATCGCGGCGTTTATTCAGTTTTCTGCCATGTAATCAGTCTCTTCCAGTGTTGTGTACATTTCCACGCAAGCACATTACTGAAGCACTTATCTTTTGGGTGCGCTGCACGTTCTCGATTACATGCATAATACCGTAGAATAAGGTGGTTTCACATCCTTAAAGGCAAATACGTTACAAGCATGAACGAATGTTTTAATCCACTCAAGAATATCTTGAGTAGATATTGACTTGTTACATTTGTAATAATAATCAAAATGAAACAACTGAAACTCATGTTTCCTTCACAACAAAATTAACAACAATTTAAATTCATCATTAAATTATCACTTATAAATTGATTGCACAAATTAAATAAGCATAATTATAGGAATATGGAGGTAAATTTTACTATGTTTCATCATTTAGACAAAGGCAATTTTCTGGAAGCACTGTTACATGGCAAGTTTGGGGAAAACTAATGATGGAAGTAATTGAGGTAAACGACAAAGAAAATGGAAACATTACGGCCTTAACTGTAATCTCTTTAGTTTCAGGTTTTCTACATTCTGTACATTATACTTTAATGTTCCAGGGAAGGCCCAAATTTCCTTTATTTTAAATATCAATTCGTTTCGTTCTTATATCTTCTTTTCTGTCCATGAAAGTGCAAATATCAGTTCTAGAGTGGCCTAGTGCAAATTTAATAAGATTTTTAAACATTGGAAAATGAAGTATTTAACAGAAATACAATTACCGTTTATTTCACTGCCAAAAATATATTGTAAATTTGCTTTCATAAACCATTGCTTTAGAACAAAATATTTAGGCATATTCGTTACTTTTTAATACAAATGCGAAAACTTTGGCATATGTTCATATGGCCATGAAAAACAGGAATAGTTCAGTAGCGTTTAATATCCTTATGAAGTAAAAGTAGCAGGTAGTAGTAGTAGTAGTAGTAGTAGTAGTAGTAGTAGTAGTAGTAGTAGTAGTAGTAGTAGTAGTAGTAGTGGTAGTGGTAGTGGTAGTGGTAGTGGTAGTGGTAGTAGTAGTAGTAGTAGTAGGTTTATCTTTATTGTTATAAAATTCTATATACACATTTCAAATATATTTTATGCATGGGTCGCATATCGTACATGTTTAAGTATGACACACAATTACAAATAGAATGAATGAGTGGTGTTTAACGTCCGTTTTTGCTACAGAGGCATTGCAGGCGATGGACACTGATGATACATGAAATGAAATGATATATTGGGAAAGGATTTTTTTTTTAAAGAAGGAATCGTTCCAAGTCTAAGTTTAGGGTACCTCCCCGGCATTTGCCATTTATGAGGACTGAGGAAAACCTGGAAAAAACCTCCGTCAGGGTGGGATTCGAACCCTAGACCTCCCACTCACGAGTCCGCGCCTTAACGATCTCGGCCACTCATGGCGGTCACAAATAGAAAGAGGAATAAAGAATAAAAATAATAATAATAATAATAATAATAATAATAATACACATTAAAATGGGAAGAACGATATTTACCGGTATATGAATGGGAAACATATTACATTCTTTGTAATTACACTAGTTATTGCGTTCTAAGGGAAAATAAATAGCTCCTAGCTTCGCGCACTTGACTATAAAAATGCTCATATTCAACCAATTAGCGTGGTTCGCAAACAGGTCCCAGCATGCCAATCGACCTCTAATTGCCTTAAAAAGTTTTCTGGGTACAGCGTTTTCCTCAGGTGTTCCCAGTGGGTACATTCGGCCAGAATATGTACCTATTGCTCATCCTCTCCACAAAATGGGTAGACTCTCCTACTAGAACTATCCGTTATCTTTTGAACCTTCCAACTTCACAGTGTAAACTAGGCCATTCCTGATGCTATTACATAGCACCTTGGGTCTATTCAGTGGCAGGGGGCTGGCTGTTATGTTGTAAAATCATAAGCATGTTTGAAGGATCTATCTACACTTTATTGTTCTCAATATGTGAAAATAAGCGTTGGTCCTGCATTGCTGGCCATTAAAACTACAACGCCCATAAGAGACGCGTTAAGCCAATTCCACATTTTCTCAGAAGAAACGAATATGATTCTTGGAAAATAGGGCAGCAATACCAGCAGGGTGTGAATTTGATCAAGGAAGAATTGTGGCATACCGATAGTATGGGATGTCATTCTGAGAAATTGGTGCTCGTATTGGACGAAATCCTTCCTCAGCGAAACGAACATTAGATCTGTGTTTCAAGATAGGAAGAACACAGAGACGTAAAGGATCCAAACAATCCCTCAAACAACCGAAGAAGAAGACAGATATCATTTCAGCATGGTTATTATGAACACACACAATGTGTTGCAATTTTAATGGCCAGCAGTGTATATGCCATTAAGATAAGCGAAACATGAGAAGATATATGAAACAATGCAATATATACACAAAAATATGCTAAAAACCATGAAATGCTCAACAATATTGTAGATATGCAAATATACGCTCTTTAAAACTTTGCAAAAACATATAAATCGTTTCGGTTCGGTGTGTGAAAGAAAATCCGCTCTCAATTTGTAAAATTATAACCCTTCCCAGGATATTTTGTTTTTACGTGACGAGCAAATGTGTTTCCGTTAGCTGTACTTACAAAAAATCGCACTTATTGCACCTTTAGGGTCACTTGTATGTTTTAAACATTTCCGACGGGTTTCGGGAAAAATTCTCCCTTTCACAGCTTCAATATCACCTTCTAATTTCTGCTTACTTCCTCATTCCACGAGTGATACGCGTTTTTTTGACACCTGAAAGGCAACTTTTATAGTACAACTTAACGAAAGGTAATTTCGCCCACTTATCCGAGATAGATGGCAAACAGCACGTCAATTATGGAGAGCACGAGTACTAACTACCATACAAACATATAATTTAAAAAAAGAAAACTCAGAATAGAAACATACTCAAAATGTATGACATTCTTTGTCAGGACGATAAAACTTGTAAAAACATTGCGGCCCGTTTCCATACTTATCACCACAGGTGGCCGAGATCGTTAAGACGCGGACTCGTGAGCGGGAGGTCTGGCGTTCGAATCCCGCCAGGACCATCCTCCCTGACTGAGGTTTTTTCCAGGTTTTTCTCAGTACTCATAAATGGCAAATGCCGGGGAGTTACCCTAAACTTAGGCCTGCAAAGTTCCCTTCCTTAAAATATCCTTTCCCAATATATAATTTCATTTCATGTATCATCAGTGTTCACCGCATGTGGTGCCTCAGCAGTAAAAACGGGAGTTAAACACTATTCAAGAAATAAAAGTATCGAAACTTCAGCGTTTGGCCATCTTTTCTGCATAGTCATAGAACCCCAAAATTACCTAATGTGTATCATCACTTTTCTTATAAAGGATTAAATGGAACGGATTAAGCACCTTCTTACTTCAAGAACTATATGAAAAACAGGAACTCTAATCAGAGTCACTACCTAATGCGTTTGCCTGTATTAATCCTAGATTATTATTGACTGAAGTTAAGATATTGGTGCGATAATGCAGAGAATCTCTATCGATACATTATTAAAGACTGAAAAAAACACAGCGACTAATTACACTGGCTTGGCCCGTCTTCTACAAGAGAAGGGAAATGGTCAGAAGTGAATGTTTTGAATTGTGGGCTTCTGGTAATAGACACACGAGTCACTGCTTCCTCCCAAGTCAATAACTCCTAAGTTGTCCGCTGTGATTTGTTCAAGTATAGTACGTCATTCGGAATGTCGAAGCTTGGTGCATATTGTAGTTTAACGTTACACAAAAAAATATACATTTTGAAAGGAATGGAAAAAGTGTGAAGAAGGAATATCATATTGCTAAAGACTATGAAATATTGCTGAACCCATTTTCAGCCTGCATTAAAATACTTTCATTTACTGTCAGTTTAATGATTGTGAGTGGATTTTTGTGCTTGCAAAAAAAAAAAAAAAAAAAAAAAAAAAAAAAAAAAAAAACCTGTGAAAAGTAATTTTATTTTGTTGATATTCTTCTTTCTTTAATATGAGTTTTATTTTTCTAATTTGAATGTTGGATAATTCGATTTTTTTTGTATCTTTATGGAGTTAGGATTAAAAAGAGTTTACTATATAAATATACAACGTTCCTGTATAGTTTAAGAAAATTGTTCTATTCGGTGATTTAGATTAAAATTGCATATATATATCTCTCTGCCTACGCTACTTCTGAGGCTTACCTGTCTCCCTTTCTTCAATTCATCTTTCTGGCCACAGTTTCAGGACTCCCTCTATAATTTTCCCTTCCTATTAATTTTGAAGTAATAATGGACACCATTCTAACCAAATTAAAACATAACGTTTCATTTTAAGACTTTTCTTATTGTAATTAAAAGCCAAACACAATAGGGAGGAACTTAGGGTGTAAACATGCAGTCCGCTCGCTATACTGAATGGGCAACATGTTCCGTATTGCATTTCGAAAATCTTGAAGTATAATGAAAGCTGCTGTAAAACGCAGTACCCGTTTGTGTTCTTCTTTTAATTCTGTTATCTTTTTTCCATAGTTATACGTTCTTTACAGAATTGTATACCGGGAGGGGGAAGATCTCTCCTTTCAGTAAAACAATATAAAATATAGTTATTAACGTCAAGCTATACTAGCTGTTTTTAAGGGGGCGTGACCGATAGTGAATTAATTATTTTTCTAGCGGTCTAAATTAATTATCTGAAAACAAGCAACGCCGGCTAAGCGTTTAGGGAAATCAGGTTTTTCCTTACTCTGTATATTACCTGCAATATAAAATTAATTATTAAAGCAAATGGTGTTCATATTTTAAGGTAAACTCTTCAGCGTTTGGAAGTAAAGTTCGATACAACTTTTCTGCTAGACGAAAATGTATTTTGTTGCTGGAACTACCACCATGCTATTCGTAGAGTAAAAATATTTGCCAATAATAATAAACTGCTTCATTGAATTTTTAAGCTGTTGGCGATTACTTTTTATTTTAATCTTGAAATAAAAAACTTTCTTGCTGTAAAGTTTCAATTTTGTTTGCATCAGCGGTCGTCAAAATTGGCCCGTTGGCATGGCTATATGTTTTCCATATGTACTCTCTGGTATTGAGAATCATAGCACAAGATTGCAAGCTGACGGATAAATATGACGACTTTAAACTTATAAAAACTGTGTGCAATTCTAAGTCATAGTGTTCCCGAATGCAGCAGACGAGAGGGGAATGTATGCGTAGGTTTTTAATTAGATTATTAAATTTAATTTTTGTTTATAGAACAGAAATTTACTGCTTGCTTTGGAGTGAGTTAAATTTTTTTTTTCAGCCAATCAATTTATGTGCATTGTAGTTCTTGTTAATGGCGTACAAGTCTTAACGTTGATCCTGGTGGTGTAGTGATAACCATACTTGCCTCTTAAACCCAAGATCGCGGGTTCAATTCCGGCCAGGATCGATGGATTTTTTCGGGCGTAAAATTCCTAAGTATGGCTTCCTTCGGAAGAGAAGCAAAGCGTGGATCCCGTTTCGTACATTTACGGCATGTAAAAGAGCCTCAATCCCGAAAAAAGAGGCCTTTGAGCAAAATTTATCGGCCGTTTCACGTCCTGATTAGAATGGGACGCTGATGACCTGAGATGTTAATGAGCGTTCGTAAATAAAACAAATCAAGTATTAAAAACCTGTGGTTAAGCATGCGCAAGAACTTTGTCCCTATTAAATTAATATAAAAATAAACTGGCAAGCCGTAAATTTCTACTTCGACCTGTGCTAAGGTGTCACTTGCGAGATCTAAGAAGACAGTTATAGCATGTTATGTATGCGTAAAGCAGAAGTGGAAGGTGAACCATCCCAAATGGTTTGCGAGTTAAGCTAATCGTAATAAACATCTGTGGATCATTCCTTTCTTCAAAGAACATTCCGTAGCAGTTGAGTCATCACATATCCATCTCCGTCCTTTTGTGCAAGAAACAAACGTAAAGAGTCGGATCTGTGCATCTGAAGTGAAGAATACACTACTGGCGTGTTTTACAGAGTTTCTCGCATGCCATTTCCACTTTACTTTATTTTTTCACTTGCTCTGAAGTCTACCTCCACACGTGCATTTCGCGCCGCAAAATATTCTGGGAATTTAACGTTCAACAGGAAGAAATGTTGCTACAAAGTAGAGATAACAGAACAAACGTACATGGTGGCAGAAAACACTTTGGATCCATATTTTCTTTGGGTGATAAATAAAGCCCTGCGTTTGGTCACTTTGGGTACACATTAAAAGTTCGTCAATCCCTTTGAACAGAAAGCATGGTGAACCAAAACAGTCAAGTTACAGTGAAGGCACCTCCCCTCTACTACCTGTATAAGAACTGTGTAATTGGGGGGCGTTGTTGCCAAGCAATACTCCATGCACATTATACTGTTGCAGATTGCTTGAAGCTGCTCAGTGGGCTCTGGTGGAAGCACTACTGCCCCAGAGGAGAGGTTAAGGACAGATAACGTTAATATTGTTTTTTATTTACACATTTAAAATGTTGAGGAAGGTAAGCTCTTTTTTTATACATATACAGAAAATTTTATATAGGAGGATCGGTCAGTGAATAAACTCATGTTTCGTACATTACAGTGTACAAAGTTTGAAATTGCATGACTAAAATAACACATTTAGTTCAGAGAAATATATAATTGAAAAATGTAGACAACAATATAAAAACGCAGTACAAAACGAGAAAGACTAGACTTTAAACAATAATGAGTATAGAATTTGCGGGAAAATTAAGCGCAAGGATTTGAATTGACATGCTGCATATTAACAAAATCATAAAACAATGTCCACCAGCTGACTGCCCTGACGTCACTGCCCCGAGATGTAAGAAATTCATATTTAGGGCACTGCTACGTCACAGGTTGTGGAGCGATCACAAAACAGTCTCCTGAGGTAATATTTACATACCTGACGAATCTGTGCCCAGCGCATATTGTTTTATTTAGTATGGAATGTTTGCAAATATTTTTAAGTTTTCAGTTAATATTACTGGTAACAATTGGAAATGCTTTGCTTTTATTGCCAAGTAAATATGCTCCAATACTACACGTTGTGCTACTAAATTATTTATTTTAAAACAGTAAATAATGTCACAGATTAAATTATTGATTTTAATTTTTATAATAAATAATTACACCAATTTAATCTATACAAAACTTTCAATGCAATATATTGCTAAATATTTACTGTTACATACACATAATTATGTCAACTATTCCGTTTAATGCAAATTATATGTATGGAAATAGGTTTCATGAATTAGCATAAAATGCTCGTTGTCTTTCACAAATGAATACAAAAGCAGAAAAATATCGTAGAAAGTGATTGATAGATTACAATTTATTTATAAGTAAACAGGAAATAAATAAATGCAAGAAAAAGCAAACATATTAATCAAAATATTAACAAATTTCAATACTTAAGGAAATGTGTATAGCGATATACTAATCTTGTAATACATTATTTCTTAAGGGACATTACTAAATTAATGACCATTATTTTTTAAACTAAAATGTAATCTAATAGATAAATATACAAAACTGTAGAAATTTTTGTAAGTAAATTGTAATAATCGAAAGTTATAACAGTTATTTAACAGTAAACAGCTAAGTTTTATGGAAATTAAAGCAGAAATAATGTAATTGCAAAGTTGAATACGTGATATCGCATTCAGTACATAAGAACTATTCTTCCCATTCGTGCACAAAATGCTGACCTCGCACTAGAGTAACTTGATGTTGTTTAACAACGGTAATTACAGTGAAAAGCACATGATCAAATACTACCAATGTGATCTCTGTCACTAGCTTGATTCTGGCGCCTGGGGCAGTTGTCCTGCATGCCATTACGTCATTCTTTCGCTAGTTGGCGCACTGTCATAGACCAACACCTGAACACTTAGCAACATTTCATACGCGAACATCTGACAAAAGTATGGACTACAAAGTCCTAGAATTATTTATTTTATGCTCTCTTTTTTCGTCTCCCTCACCATACACCTATACTCAAGAGCAAGAAACTAGCAAACTCTCTGCAAACAAATAAATCCCGCAACATGGAAAAACAGGCGAGTTTGTAGATCTATTTACTGGCACTCCAGGCTGAAATATTATTTAATAATTGAATGTGATGTTAAACAGGGTATTTCAAAATTATGTACTCGTGGGTCATTAATAGGAATAAGGAAGTTCCTGATTCGTCATTGTGATTGTAGTGCGTGACCATGAGCCGTGGATGGGTACAAGCAGCAGTTTTTGCCTGGTTTTCTTTACTCTGAACCCCCAAAACTTAATCATATTTCTTTGTGATAATCCCAAAGTTTTGAACCAATTTGAGGCAGATTTGCTCTGTAGGCACCGTATCCTAAATAACGCAAATGCATTCAACAGCTTTCAATTCGAAACGTGCCTGAGGTGGCAGATCACCGAATTCTTACTGCGTTTGTTCCTCCCTCGAAGTCCAGTGCCAGGTTAACTTATTTCATTAAATTTATGAAATACCCAACAACTATTTTCTGTAAACTGATGGAACGAGTATTGGAAATGTTTGAAATGCTCCACATGACATGCTTCCGAGATGACTGAATAATGACATTCTATAAGACGAAAGTTTCAGTACAATCTCATCAAACGTTGTATTAGAAAGTGGCTCAAGACCGCTTTCGTGGTTTAGTGGTAACGTTAGCAACTGCTAATCCGGAGATCTGCGATTGATTTCCGGTCATGTTAAGCAGTTGGGGTAAGTTTCTTTTAAATAGTGTTTTACACTCCTCTTTACTGCTGAGGCATCACCGCCTTGACGATACATGAGATGAAATGATAAAGTGGGAAAGGATATTTTTTTTTTCAGGAAGAATATGTTCCAGGTCTAAGGTTAGGGTACCTTCCTGGCGTTTGTCATTTATGAGGACTGAGGAAAAACTGGAAAAAAGAGCCTCAGTCAGAGAGGACGGTCCTGGTGAGGTTTAAATCCCAGACATCTCGCTCACGAGTCCACGCCTTAACGACTTCGACCACCCGTGGCGGTGAATGAAACGTGAGGACCAAATCATATCATTTTCAATTCGTCTCAATGCAAAAGCTCAACTGGCAACAAGAACTAAGAAAATGACAACCACATGTTTTACTATGATATGATTATAATGTGGAAAAAGTGGAAACAATATATTACAGGTTTATAATTACCTGTACCAACAGTTATCACTAACGCTAACCCTAACTCGCCAACCTAACCTAATCTAACTACTTACTAGTAAACGGAAAAAGTTCGCGATACTGAAAAGTGACCAACGGAGTTGCAATTTTCAACAGTTCGAACTAAAGAGCCATGACACACAAAATCACAACAGCCAGCCTTTCGGTGCTTTTACAGAAATGACCCTTATTTTATCACAGAAAACTATTTATCTCATTTATATCGTTTTGTAGTGCCTTCCCGTTAAACAATGTCCAAAGTTTTTTTAAACAATACAGTCGTCTAAAACAAGTTTGATCTTTGTCAGTTTACATAAATACTCTTGAATTTCTTTATAATTAAGGTGCACGTGAACAAGACTCAGTAAGATGTAATTTCTTAACTATACCGCAGTCATATTTCAATGCCATTTTGAATCTTGCCCTTTCTTGCAAACTTTGTCCCCAGCATGTTAGACGTATGATCAAGTTCTATATTGTAAACTTTTGGATAAGCAAATACAAAACACCAGAGACTTTCTAAAATTCTATTCTTCCCTGCACCAAGTCTTGGTATAACAAAAAGCAATTTTAACGACAACTCTTAAAACATCAAAACATGTTCGTTTTTACTAGGTCCAGTTTTTTTTTTTTTTTTTTTTTTTTTTTTTTTAATTTCTAGTATATTCCTTAAGCAAATACTCTTATTTACCCACTAGGGCCGCCGGATGATTTTGATAAAAATTAGGAAAGTTCCCTCATTTTTTACCAAAAATTGGGGAAACGTTATAGTTAGTACGCCCTAATTTTAGATATGGCTCAGTTCAATATTCTTTTCACAAATCTAGCACATGGGTCAGTTTCACACATAATCGAGAAGTCCCGAAAATAAATGATTCTGGTACAAATATGCATGATGGAAAAATACAGAGGAAGTAATTATTCGTGTTAAACATGTGATTAATTACTCACTGTAGATGCAAAAACTACTGGAGCACAGAAAGTGGAATTTTGTAAATGGTTTGGTAGCATTATTATATTAATACAACCTTGCCTCTCTCTCACTCTTATACATGCTGAGAATGTTGAATCACCTTTTATAACACCACGGGTGGCCGAGGTCGTTAAATCGCGGACTCGTGAGCGGGAGGTCCGGGGTTCGAATCCCGCCAGCACCGTCCTCCCTGACTGAGTGTTTTCCAGGTTTTCCTCAGTCCTCGTAAATGGCAAATTCCGGGCAGGTACCCTAAAATTAGGCCTGGAACATTTCCTTCCTTAAAAATAAATCCTTTCCCAATATATCACTTCATTTCATGTATCACCAGTGTCCATCGCCTGTGTAGCAAAAACGGGCGTAAATCACTACTCATTCATACTTTTATAACTTTATAAATTCCTTGTAGTGCAGCTTAGGATTTCCGCACGCTTGCAATTAAGCGAGCCTGTTCTCCAAAAAAAAAAAAAAAAAAACAAAAAAAAAATCATTCGACTTCAACTACAATTATTCACATAACAATGAGTCATGTTCATTATTTGGTGTGTGTGTGTGTTTTTATTGATTTATTTATGGACACTCTTGAGCATCTCAGGTCATGAGCGTCCCATTCAATTCAGGGCGTGAAACGGCCGACAAATTTTGCACAGAGGCCTCTCTTTCAGGCTTGAGGTTCTTTATCGTGCCGTAAATGTACGATACGGGACCCACGGCTTTACTTCCCTTCCGAAGGAAACCATATTTAGGATTTTTACGCCCGAAAAAATCCATCGATCCTGGCCGGGTTCGAACCCGCGATCTTGGGTGTACGGTAACCACTACACCATCAGGACCGACGTTTTGGTGTGTCAAACTTATAAATATCGCCATTGAGTTACATATGCATATACAAATCATTGTGTGGTACACTTCGGTTTCACATTTTGTTATTTTAATCTCCCCCCCCCCCATTTTAGTAAAATGGTTTAGGATTTTGTGCATAAATGAGGGGTATGTGATGAAGACTTAAGAAATTTCCTCGTGATAGCAAAGCTTACGTTAACCGAAGTTAAATGTGTTACGTTGCCGAAGAGGAATGCTTCGCTACAACCTGAAACAGCAGAAATAGAAATACATTCTGCAACTGAGCCAAAAGAGAAAGGAAAAATCAGTGATCATCAGCAATCACTTCACTGATTGTGTCATCAGTGAACAGAGTTAGATATTTTATATGCGAATCATCTTGGCACTGTGCATTTTGCTCTTCTAGAATGCAGCAATGAACTGCGACCAGGCTATGAAGGTTTTTACGTAATTTCCCGAGAGGTCAAGGACTGAAACTGAACAAAATATCAAGAAATGCATTTAACGAAGAAACGGAGCTTTCGCCAAAGGAGGGACAGCTCATTTCCATAAAACCAATAAAGGAGAATTTTAAGCGACGTTAGTATGCTTGTCAGAAGTCAACTTTCAGCATTATCACACTGTAGAGACACAGCTCGCCAAATATCTTCAAACATAAGAATTTCTGTTTTTCACTCTTTATCTTCACATTAAGAAACTTTGCTAGCAGACTCATACACTCAGCAAGATTTTATTTATAATTATCCACTTTGCCGAGCAGTTTTTAATTAGTCCTCATTGTCTAATACACATGTGCGTTGGCCTTCATTCTTGTTGCCCAAGCAAGCAAATTCCATTAACTCTGTTCACCTTGTGACTGGTTTATGCTGAAAAATAGCTCGTAAATAAATACCGTATATCTTTCCTGTCCTTAGGGATTAGATCATTTGGGATAGGCGTTTTGCTGTGAAGTTCGGAGATGTGCATGTTTCATCTGTATGCCTTTCAGGTATTTTTGCTTTCAAACAACTTGTCGGTTATAGTTATTATCTATTCTCCTCTCATAACAGAATATTTAAGTAAACTATTAAACAATAATTTATATTTGCAGTTATTTGTTAACGTAGGTTTTATCGAGAGCTGGTAAAGATTTAGCTGTTGGACACGTTATAGCAGAGGCACGAAAAAGTCGGAAGGTTTCTAACATAGCTAAAATAGGCAATACCTACGTTTAGCACTTCTTTCAAAACACAAAGAGGTATAAAAGAGGATTATGATTCAATATTCTTAAAACATTTTAGTCTAGATTGGGGGAGTGTCCTTACATCTGTAATAATCTTTCATTGGTGCTAGTTTCTGCATTAATATGTGCGCTTTTAGTAAATAAAACCTAGAACGAATACCGTGAAATTAAGTGAAGGGATCGGGTTTGGCAGTAACACGAATTCTTGTGCTGGTAAACTTGTAAGGGGGGAGGGGATAAATGGTAACCATAACCTTGATGTGCCTGGTTGTTTCACATTTTATTTTATCCAAGTGGTGGTGGCCTTGTACAAGATCTCCATATTTATTTTATACTATGTATGTGTATAACACTTATCTTCTGCTTATAAAGAACACAAGAGGCTAAAATATTGTGATATTTACATCACTATTTATCAATTTAAGCTTCTATAGTTCTTTCTTATATGTTTAAAACGTGCATTTTAAGAAAACAATTCTGTAATATTCAGAATTTTGCAAGTTTTTAAGGTATTGGATGAATTGTTTATTAATTTTTGTATCGTAGATTTCTACTTCATTTAAATGTCCCTCGGGATGAATGTACAAATGTATGATACAAAAAAATTTAAGCACATCGTTATAATAAGTGTATAAGGCTTTTTCTATAACATGCAATTTGACATGCACTGTTTAAAGTATTTTAAGACAAATCATAGGTTGAAATCCTTTTAACTGTAAACATTCTTAAAAACTAGAATATTATATTTAAATTTAAAACAATTGCTGTAACATTGTATCAACTAAGCTAATTGTTTTAATTTCCCAGGTGTATAGGATAAACTTTTTCCGCTGTTCTCTCTCCCAGGGATTGATCAAGATAATTCTTTAGTGCAAGAACACCTCAACATGTATGTATGTCGCTCTCCTTGCTGATTTTTCACTCAAGACTAGAAACTTCTGCTTCTACTGTTCAACCATATGAACTTTACGATCCATTTTTTCTTTATATGAAATGAAATAGCCCACTTTTTATTTTCCAACAGCGATACTCACGCCATGGTTAAACACGGAAACACTATGCAAACACATTATTCAGGTTCATTGAACACATTAATCAAACAAACTTTTTAACGCTTAAAAGTGAATGTGATAAAGGTTGTTCTCAATTAATAAGATCTTTGTGGTCATGTTGTCAGCTGACACTCGCTTGTCTAGAACAAGGTTGTCAACATTTCCAGACAACTGGACCAGATTACATCACATTAGATCTTTTTATTACAATGTCATTCACTAATTTTTTGTGCTTAGGGTGAATTACGAATATTCTTTCTACGGCAATTGCCACGTTCGAAATTACCTCGCTTGTCCATTTATATTGTGCGGTGCTATCTAACAAGCGACGATCACATTGCCATGAAGACCCGCCATCATACCTGAATGTGGTGCAGTCCATTTTATCGGTACAGTCCGAGACTTCGGTACGTTTATCCTAACAGTGTTGCAATTTTCTAAACTTACAAGACCCAATAAACATTTTTGCTGATTCTTACAGTATCTATGTCTCGCGATTCTCGAGGGTTGCAGATATTCTTTCTCCTTTTTACGTTTTTCTAGGAGGACATTTTTTACTTTATCCTATCTCAGAAGATATTAAATTAGGTTTTATTTGCAAACGCTATCGCAAACGTAATATAACTAAGACAATATCAAAAGGGTAAATCTAAACTTTCATTTTAAAAGAGTAAGGATCATTTTACTTAAAAATAAGTTTATTTATTATTTTATTTAGCCAACGTCTGTCCGTGGCTGTTCGGCCAATTGACGTCGAGCCTCCCAGTAGCGCAGGGTAATATCATCAGGCATGTAGATAGATGATCGCTCTCCATCCTTGACGTTCGACAAAGAGGACACAGCCAAACCTATGCAGTGTAGGTGGGCTTGTAGATAGTCATGTCCTGCCATAATGCGGAGCCGAACAACGGCCATAGTGTTCTTGGGATGGTCCCCCACCGTTTTCCGCTGCTTTGGTTCCTGGAGTGTTTTCTTAGTAGAGTTGTTGATAGTGACCGATACATGACTTTGGGCGGCTCTGAGTGTGGTTAGTATTGATGACTGTTCTGATGCTGCTCCATGTTTTGCCAAATTATCGACTTTTTCATTGCCTGGGATACCTAGGCGGCCGGGGGTCCATTGAAGACGCAGAACCCAGCGATACTGAATAGTATGGAGACAGTCTGTTGGACTGTTGTTACCCAAGCGGAGTTAGCAGCTTGAGAGTCGACTAGGAATACTGCTTTGCAGGTAGAGATGGATAAAGCTTGTAGGTTGGTAGCGGCTTCAAATATTGCGCATACTTCATCGTAGTGACTGGCGTTCCTGCCTACCCCTCTGTAAAATAAATAAATAATATTTTAGTTTTTATTTTCTCTTTTGTTTAACCAAAATAGCATTAAAGCGTACAATTCCTAATTAACAGTTGGTTGATTTTGGTGCCAACATTTAGGACTGTTATAAATAAGCGACGAATTCAGCATATTTGAAAAGTTCCTGAAGATTTGTAAACAGCTGACAGTTTAATGGAAGTTTGCCTTGAAGCAGACAGTTTATGATCAGGGCATGCACCGTTTCTTAAGAAAACCTTGATAACAATGCTCCGATAGACCGGTTTGCAAAATAAACGACCTATTCTAGAATTCGCCCACGTCATACTTGCAGATTAATATTCAGCGAGTCCGTTGTTCTCAAGGCAATGAAAATAAGAAAAAATCCTCCTCATCTATTACGTAGTGTTGGCAAACTGTTTTAATTTGCAAGGATTTCCTCAATATTTCCTTTAAACTTTTAATTTCAATCTTAAAGTATGTGTGCGTATTTTAAGGCTCACTCAAGAAATTTCCTTATTAAAGCAGTGAAATGATACAACTGGGTTATTTTTCCTTCGTGGGACGGTTTCACGTGTTGTTGGCCGCAGTTGACTGAGCTCTGCAGTTTTCGTCTCGTTTCCATGTTTGAAAGCGGGAGGGGAGCCGGAGGGGAGGTCAGTATGAGTTTAACTCTATGAACGTATGGTCGTGTTGTGTGTCATTGTATTAAATATTCATTAAGTGGCATAATAGGTAGTGTACTAATTACGTCAATATTGTTCAATGCAGGTATTCCGTTCCCCAAAGAGTATTTATTTGCGATTTGTACAAATTCGGCTCGTGATGTACGGAGATTGTTTCAAGAGAAATTCCCTGATGTTCAGGTTCCAAGTCGAAACTCGATTCACAGATTGGTAAATAAATTTCACGAAACGGAATGTATTCTTGATAAAAAGCATACAGAGCCACGTGCAGTACTCACAGAAGAAACGTTACATAACTTTACGCATGCTTTGGGAAGTTACCCTAAAACACTTTGACATCTTTCTCAGCAAAAGGGAATTTCCTGTTCCTCTGTTCGAACGGTTAAAAAGTTACTAAGTTAAAACAATTTAATATTACTGTAGTGCAAGAACTTAAACCGGATGTCCCTGCACCCAGGAGTAGATTTTGAGAATGGATTTTGAATAGTGTGCATGACGGAGAAATTAACCTTTTTTTTTATTACGAACGAATCTTGGCCTCCCCCCCCCAGTGTATGTTAATTGAGAATACTACCGATACTGAGGTTCAGAAAAATAAAAATAAAAAAAACCCTAACCTGCTTCACGAGGAACCCCTGCATGATCAAAAGATAGGAGTGCAGTGTTGCATTAGCGGCGAGAGAATAGTAGACCCTTTTGTTTTTAAAGAAACTATTAATAGTGATAGGATGTGTAGAATATTTTGCAACCATTTTTCCACAAATAAACTGTGAGGGAACGTAGGTTGGCAACTTCCAACAGGACTCTGCAACGATACGCACAGCTCACGTCTCCTTGCATGCAATTGATGAAATATTCGACGATAGAGTCATCACTAACAACATATAACCCCCTTGGTGCCCCGATTTAACACCCTTCGATTTTTATCTCTGGAGGACATTGTAGAAGAAAGTGTACAACACAAATCCACACAAAGTAGATGAACTGAAAAATAACATTCGTGAAGAAATGTCTTCTATTTCTCAAAGGGAACTGTAGAGGGCAACGGTTAATTTCATAAGTCGATGCTAGAAATGTAGGCAAGGTGAGGTTGTTCCAGCATCTTCTTGCTTGATAAAGGTGAGAAACTGTACCTGTTAAGTGTTTAAGTGTTAGTAATAACTTACACGACAGTCATAGCTGCGGACTTCCATACTTCCGTACACCGCGTACCAGCTTGAACCGGCCGACCGTCCCATTGTATAAATGAGTCGAAAAACAACAACAATTTTTTGCCGATTACTTTCAGTCTTATTTTACTCCTCATTGGGCTACTGATGTTTCCGTTGTACGAAATACAACAGAAACGTTTGTCCGTTACTTTCGCTCTAATTTCATGTTCATCTCTTCTGAAAATTCAATTAATCTTGCAGCATGTAATATTGAAAATACTCCTGGCCCCGATCGCCTTCCAAAAGCAGTTTTTAGTAGTGTTTAACTCCCGTTTTTACTACTGAGGCACCAAGGCGGTGGACACTGGTGATACATGAGATGAAATATATTGGGAAAGGATATTTTTTAAGGAAGGAAACGTTCTCTAAGTTTAGGGTACCTCCCTGGCATTTGCCAGTTATGAGGACTGAGAAAAATCTGAAAAAAAAAAAAACAGTCAGGGAGAACGGTCCTGGCGGGATTCGAACCCCATGCCTCCCGCTCACGAGTCCGCACCTTAACGACCTCGGCCACCTTTGGCGGTGTTTATAAGCGAGCAAGTATAAAAACATAAAACGAATTATTGAAAAAAGGCCAGTTTTATCTGGTACTGTATTTATAATTTATCGACATTCAAGAGAGAGAGGACTAAAATGTGCATTATCCTCTATAGCACAAAATGCTTTCTCATGTGCTTTCCCATGCATTGTGTTTGTCAAGGTAAAGGTGTTTTTGCAATGCTCATTTATTTCCTTCACTTCTTAGACAGGTTTCCTAGAATATTTAATGCTCAACGCACACTCTTAGGTTTGACATTAAATACTCTAATTTCATATAAAAGACACATACCAAAAGTGACCCACAGACTGACATTTATCCATCAAAGTTAACTGTGTAACATTTGTTCAGTATGAGTTAAAGACTGCATTGTTCTACTCATTTAACTCATTTATCAGTTAAAACGGAGAAGTGCGGCATTCCTCGCAGAACTACAGCTGTTAGGGTTTGATATATAACTATGAAAGTGATTTCGTATTGAAGGGAAGATGTTCAGTCTTGCAACGTACTTTATTTATGTGCATAGTCCCCTTGAAATTAAACGTATTGACTTTAACATTTCTCCAGGTTCGGAGTTCCCTCTTGGAAGTGAATTTCTTCGAGGCCCTCAAAATGTACTCATTTATCTCCTGTATGAGCTTTTCATTTGACTTAAGTTTGTATACAGCCAAGAATGTTTTGAGTTTCGGGAACAGAGGGAGGGAGATCACCTGATCACCAATAGAGTGGATGCAGAAGCGTTTCCAATCGTATTCTCGGCGCACTGTCGTGGTGAAACAACACAATTTTCGCATTTTCGGGATGCTTTTCCGCGATTGCTGTTTTCAGTCTCTCCAAAAAGGTGTGTAGTATTATCCGATAATGGTTTTTCCCTTCTCCAAGAAGGGAATTAAGAGATTTTTTGCAGCCATGGAACGCATTTCGCCTTTTTCGGAGATGATTCGCCTTTTGCGGTTCACGACTGCTATTTCCTTTTCGTTCCCGGTATATAGTAATAAACCCATGTTTCGTCCCAATGTCATAAAACGCTCCGTAAAAATTGGCTGAATTCTTCTTAATCATTTCCAAAAAGACTCCCGATGTTTGCAGCTGATTTCGCTTTTGCTCCTTAGTGAGCAAAGATGAAATCCATCTTGCTTAAATTTTTTCATGTGTAATTTACTATGAATAATAAAATGAACCAGCTCAGTTGAGATGCCCTTAACCACTGCTAACTCACGCACTTTCACTCGTCTGTCAGTCAAAACAATATCATGGATTATATCAATGATTTCTAACCCTACTGCTCATTTTGAAGCTCCAGGAGACGGTGCATCATCCATGCTTGTTCTGCTCATTTGCCCAGAGTCGAACGGTTTCATAAGAAGGTCATATATCACCCAATGTTGGAGAAATCCTCTCGTGAATTTATTTTCCCTTCCAGGAAAAAGACACCAGGAATTCCATTCTTATGCATTTTCCGTCACTCAAAACGCTTGTGTTAAAAAAACTGCCAAGCAGTGAATTAACACGAGAGTGACTTGTGATCGTAGAATATTGATACATATAAAGCTTTTTCATGCACATTTTGCTGTTATCCTCTATTATTATGAGAACCGCGTTACTTATCAAACCGCCGTCGAAATTCTATAATTCAGGTCCGGTGAGGTTTAAGATGGAATTTTGTCATGGGTATGTTTGAAAGTTGGATGAAGTGGAGGATTTAAACCAGGACTATTTGAATTAAGGCAACTTTTCACATAGTTGGAAAATGGTCGCAACATGTTTTTGGTTTACATAGAAAACATCTTGCTTGACAGTCCATTTCACCCCTATAGAATTCAAATTGCCCAGACTGTTTTCTTGAAACAGGGTGCTGTGAGCCACCTTTTGATGAAAAATTAAGCACACTTTCTCTTTGCGGACTCTAAACAAACAGAAACAGCACTACATTCTCGTAAAGTAACAGTTTGGCATGTAGTGGTAATTCGGAATTGAACATTTTTTCTTTGAAAATGATAATGGAATCGTTGCAGTCACATCCATGTTTGGAAGCATTTGCAGTTAATCCGAATCCTAAATTTAGTAAATGGAGTATTTAGTATTTTGTTTATAGTTTAAACCAATGCATTGCATCTTTCGGATGACATCATAAATTTACTTTGAACAGAAATGTTTATTTGTATCTCTTTATTCTTCTCTGGTTATTTAGAAAGCAGTTGCAAAGTATGTGTCAGACAACTGCTGGGATATACGCCTTCTATATTAACATTATTTCCGGTAGTTTAATGATCAGTTGTAGCATGCAGAAGCACGCGTGTGCTTATTGGCCATAAGATGTAAATATAAATTTCATAATTTGTTTCAAGTCATGATTGATTGGCATTGACTGTGAATGACATCATCGAGCTGGACACCAATCAATGGCACTGATGATCATACGAGCTGAGTTTCATGCAAGTCGGTGGTTCCCGTTGCTACGTGTCCGGAAATTATAGTCATCAAGTGCGATGGAAATTCCCCCCGAAAACCAGTACCTGTGTTTTTCTGCTAACCACAACATTCATGTTAGTCAAGAACCGGATTTTTTTTTCTGGATATCCAACGTTCGTACGTGGAAAATTGTTAATTCTGTATATGTAGTAAATCTGGAAATACACCGAGATGCGAGTCTGCGCAAATGTTAATTATTTGTCAGTTGTCATAAGTTACATAAATCTTATTTCGGTTCCATCCTGCAGAAACGCTTGTGTGATGTTAGTTACGTGAATCAGGTTCCCCTAGTACGTCAATAGAGAGTTCTCAGTTTATCTCTAGTACTCCTAATGAATTACATTTGCAATCACTCAAAATTATTCATGAATTGGCTTGAATTTTTATGCTCTTTGCTAGGATTTTGAAAATTATTTTGATTTTTAGTTTGCTCCTACATTATATATAAAAATTCAACATAAATTTGTTCAAAAGCATACACGATATATGTGCTGTTTGTCTCGTGAGTCACTTGCAGTAGCAATGCAACCCAGTCAGCTTGTGCCGTGGGTGGTGAGAGGAAGCGGGGCAGTTACACCTGCGTGTCTTTAGCATTATTATTGTTTCAACTTCCTGAAGCGTTACCTTTCGTCAGGTACGTACCCGGGATAGTTTGCCCCAATTTTAAACACATTGGTTGTTTTTGCTGTACAAAGTTAACTTGTTAGGTAATTGGAGTGAAACAATATGTTAATGACATCACTCGCATATATTAAATATGAGAAAACATGCAGCTATTTCAATATCTAACAATATTACATTTGAAGTAACAATGTTCTCATGTAGACTCTCTCCATCAGTGCTAATCATTGGCTTCGTTGTTTGTCAGTTGCGTGAAGTAGCTGCTATATTTCGTTTAATGATAATTGAATACAAAACAAATAAACACTATGTAAAAGTTACGTCTAGGCCTTTTTCTTTGTTAAGCACTTTCTCGTGCGACAGCTATTGAAATTCTGCGGACCATCATGCAAACCCTTTTACGTCTCTTCACTGTCTAAAAACCAGTTTCATGGTCTTCATAACGACATTCCGGAGCGAATGCTGTTGATGCTGAGGACCCTCGGTTTAAAAACTTTGTGTAAAAATGACCACCTTCATTTGCTCAACATTATCATTACACCTCATGGCCAGGCCATAGCCCAACTCGTCCATTATTTTCCCCTTGATCACTCGAACTGACTCACTAGGAACTTGCCCATCAATTTACTGCTGCCCTTTAATGATTTATAATTTTAATTTTTTATTATTTTCTCCAATATTTTAGACATATTACAAAAGAACTATCGAGTTACAGTACTACCAACAGTTTCACAATCGTAAAACTAATTTAGTCAAAACCAAACAACAAACCTAAATTTGTACATATCTTGAAAAGTATGTATTTTTTTAAATTAGAAATATTAGAAAGATTTTATTACAATAAACAAGAATTGATTTTTCAATATACGAGTATTAGGTGTGTCTGTTCTCTTATACTTATAAAAACCGCAGATTATGAAAAAATGTGAAAAAATCACGCATTTTATAAGATATATCGGAAAATTGCAATTACCTAATGAATGACGCCGCCCAAGCCGAACCGGTCTATAGGAAACGACGCGGGCTGAGTTTTACCGAACTGCTACTTTGGCCTGAGTCTCACGCCACTCAGTCAGTATTGCTTGAACAGTGAAAGAAACAAGACATGTCTAACCCCAGATTAAAGTTTGTTGCGGATACTCATTGGAAAATTCTAGACCGAATTATTCTATGTCACAACAATTTCTTTGCTATTATTCGTAAGTCTATACAAATTCCACTCGTTCTATCTGGAGATTATTTGAAGATATATTTACAGGTACCGAGTTCCAAGTCTTAAATCGATTCATAAATTAGTAGCATGCACATATTTTAGATGACCTTTAAGACATTAATTTAATTTATCAAAGAGAATTAAGAATTTAATTAGTAATTTTATAAGCAGATACCAGAAATGTGTAAAAAATAAAGGCAGGCCGTTTCAGTATCTCTCTGGGTGACATGGATGAGTGCATAACTTTTCATGCGCATTTTAACTTGTTAGACTGTCATTCTAGTGTATCTTTCACAGACAACTGTGTGACTCCTTCTGACAAGACCCCCCCCCCCGCAACAGATAATAGGATGATTTCATGTTTCTCTAGTTACCTTTTATGTAACGCATTTATTCCTGCCAATCTGCACTAACAATCAGATGTTAAATCACAGCAGAGCACCGTAAATAAGCTACAGCTGCTCAAAATGCCCACCATCGACATCCATACACTTCTGAGTACGTTGAACTGCTGATAGAGCAACATTTGCGAAAGTGTCCTCAGCGATTGCAGCACATGCCATTTCAATTTCTTCTCAAAATGCTGCCAGTGTAGCTGGTTTTCTACGGTACACAACATCCTTAAGATTTTCCCATAGGTAGAAGTCCCCATTGGACTAACTCCATTAGTTAGATCCGGAGAACGCGGTGGAAACTCAACCGGACCTCTTCGTCCTATCCAATGCCTTGGAATAAAGGAATGAATGTGTTTAACGCCCGTTTTTGCAACAGAGGCACCATAGCCGGTGTACACTGATGATACATGAGATGAAATGATATATTGGGAAGGAGTTTTTTTTAAGGAAGGAATCGTTCCAGGCCTAAGTTTAGGTACCTCCCTGCATTTGCCATTTATGAGGGCTGAGGAAAACCTGGAAAAAACCTCAGTCAGGGAGGACGGGCCTGGCGGGATTCGAACCCCAAATCTCCCGCTCGCAAGTCCGCGCCTTAACGACCTCGGCCACCGTGGCAATCAGTGTCTTGGAAGATTGTCATCAAGGTACGCACGTACATCTCGGTGGTAATGTGGTGGTGCAATATCCTGTTGGAAGTAAACTTCCTCTTTTCCATAGGTTGTATGAGTGGCGGATAAGACGGATGTGCATATCATGTTTAGGTACACTGGGCCAGTTAATGTTCCTACAAAAAAATGATCCAATTAGACCCCTAGATGACACCCACACCACACATTAATTCCAGGTAAATTAACAGTCTTTTCCAACTAACATGTGAATTGTTTGCACACCAATAGACACAGTTTGCTTAACAGTTCCGTTTAACTTAAATTGAACGCCTCATCGGACCAAACAACTTTCCCTAGGAAGGTCTCATCCTCTTGCACCATGTTACGAAACCACTCACAGTGCTGCATTCTCAGGGTCATCTTTATTTAATGCATGCAAAAGCCTTGAAATGAATACTTTCCTGTTTTAATAATACGACGTACGCTGGTTCTGCTAATCCCCTCTCACGTGCACATTGCTTTGTAGATTTCTGCAGTGAGTGCTCAAAATGTTCCAAAACCCTAGCCGAGGACGCGGGGCTTGTTGCTGTGCGAGATCTCCCAGATCTGCCCTTGTGAACAACGCATATGGTACCACGAGTCTCAAATTTGTCTCGAATGCGTGCAATTGTTACTCGCGTTGGCGATTCTGTTCTGTACACACGTCTCCATTGCCTTTGAACTTCATCAACAATCTCGGTTTTCCTAAACCAGTTAAAATTTGCTTTCCGCTGTTCAAACGATTATCTTGACTCCATTTTGTTGTAGCAACGCTTGCATAACGTAATGTGAGTCACATCTGTTTACAGAACATCATACGATAATCTTGGCTTCATTTGTTCATTGTTGATTTACCTGTCACGTAGCAACGGTATCATAACGTAATGTGAGTCACATCTGTCTACAGAACATCATACGATAATCTTGGCTTCATTCGTTCATTGTTGATTTACCTGTCATGTAGCAACGCTATCATAATGTATGTGAGACACATCTGTTTATAGAACATCATACTACACATTACTGTTGTTTTTCGGTCCAACTTTGAAATATATTAAATAGATATTTACTATGAAAGTGTGTATACATATATTTTTAGGCACCCTCGGTATATATAAAAACGAGCGTTCTTTGGATATCTATAAAGATGTCAAGAAGCGCATGCATTACCAATTAGTAAAAATATGCGTTGAATTTTAGGTAATATAAACGCAGTGCTCCGTTCTTTTGTTTCATTCCCATGTGAGAAGCAGTGATCAAGACAGAAGTTATTATTGTTGTTGTTGCTATTATATAATACCTATGTGCCTCTCAGTGGATAGTATTGATCCGTGCTAGCTATGGGCATTTGCAATATGGAGAATACTTATTGCTTATAAGAAGTATAATGCTAAAATTATACGCCATGAATTGTTCCTTGGTGTGTACCGGAAGAAAATAATTTTTTTTTTTGTTACATCGTTCTGTTCATTTATGATAACTACCTGAGTTATTTCTCCTTTCCAGTATTAATAAAGTATATCTGTCACTTCTGCCCTCCTTACAATTATCCCCTTTTCTTTCATGCTTAGCTGGGTTACCGTTATTGCGCAGGTATCATTATGAGAGCTATACTGTAAAGCACAAGGTTGATATCAGGCGTGGTAATGTGAAAAATGCACATTCTTTGTCAGGTTTTAAACAGTACCTGTACAAAAGTTTATTCAGATCGATCAAATAGTTTAGGATTGCGTAAGAAACATATTATATGGTGTTAATACGAACGTGTCTATAGTTAATCAAGATAAGAATTGAAATACTAAGTGACTTTGCAACAAATTGGTTTAATGGCAGAACTGGCCTTTTGACATTTCTTCAAGTTTCATCATAGATGCGCAAAACTCGAATTTGTTGAGCAACGAAGTTTGCTTTAGAGCTTTTGGAAATAAACTATCCCAGGATCCTAACCTTTCCTGATGTGCGTTCATTGCTTTCACTCCGTTGACTTTTTTGAACGGCGTTTAGCGCCCATTTTTACTGCTAAAGCACCACAGGCGGTGGACACTGATGATACATGAGATGAAATGAATATTGGGAAAGGATTTTTTTTAAGGAAGGAATCGTTCCAGGTCTAAGTTTGGGGTACTTCTACGGCATTCATGAGGACTGAGGAAAATCTGAAGAAAAAAAAACCTCAGTCAGGGAGGACGGTCCTGGTGGGTTTCGAACCCCAGATCTGCCGCTTATGAGTTCGCGCCTTAAAGACCTGGGCCACCCGTGGCGGTTACTTCGTTGACTGCAATAATCAAACTATCGGATGACGGAAATATTATTGCTTTTCACTTGATAGAAATTTAATTAACCAGTCATAAAGTTTTATTTGTAAACAGAAATGCTATGAAAGGTTTCTTTTTACAGGAGTTTGGCCTAATTCAACATATTTTGATAATTAATCACTGTTAGAGTTTATTATGCGCTATTATCGGATTCAAGCACAGAGAGATGTTTCAACTTCAGTACGTATAATAAACTAGAGAGTAGAAAATGTAACATTCTAAATAGTTCAAATAAGTTTATTTTTCAACTCATTCCTTTACATGTTAACTAACAGAAATGAATTGGTTGATTGTCTTAAATAAAAAAGCGGTTTAATTCCAATCAATAAAACAAATAGCCAGACACTAATACTGTCAGAGAAATAGCTTTGTAAACAAACTTTTGGGAACAATATCAACAATTACTAAAGAATCAACACTGATTCTCCAGTTGCAATATTCAGATTGGTGACATCTGTATAGAACAGGAATATTGTAAGAAATAAATATTTAATATTTGGGGAAGCTGTACAGGTATAATGAGAAGGTGTAAACTGGAAGCGCACACAACGCTCTCTCTTTCTTTACTAAAACAAACTACCTTACAAATCTGAAGGTCAAGAAAACTTTTTTTTTTTTTAAACTAGTTTGTGAATTTATTGCCGCTGAATTTCCACTGGTCAAGGAATCTGATGCCAGTTCATTATTGGAAACCAGTTTGCCATAACCCAATAACCTAGTTTTTTTGTCCTCCTTTACAACTGTTCACTTGCATGTTAGACGGATATTCGGTCAATAACCCCGAATGCATTTGACTATTCTAATTATGAGAGCTAAAGGTAAACAATAGCAACCTTGGATTAAAAAAAAATGTTTTTGGTATTTCATAATGCGCATTTCGTAAATTGAGAAAGAACTGTTCCTTCGGATGGGAGAAACATGTCGTATGATCGAAGCAGATAGCATATATATATATATATATAATTTTGGATTTGCCAATTATATGATTAATATCAGTACTAGTTGTCGCGTTTCCGCAAACTACGATTATTTAATCAATGACATTTACTACTGTAATAATCATTAAACAATAACTTTGGAATATATATATATATATATACATACACACAGATATATACACATACACACACATATGTGTATATATAATGGGTGAATTTTCCTTCACGGGACCATTTCACGCGTAACGGCCGGTTGGTCGGTTCAAGCTGCTGCCCCGGTGAAAGGAGTGGGCAAGTGCGCAGCTATGATTGTCGCTGAAGTTATTATTAACACTTAAACACTTAAAATATACAGTTTATCCTCACTGTCAAGTAAGAAGATACTGCAACTGCCTCCCTTCATTTTCCTTACATTTTCACATCGGCTTATGAAATTAACCATTGCCCTCTGCAGTTTCCTAAGGGGGGGCGGAAGAAATTTATATACAAATGTTATGTTTCAGTTCATGTAAAGTGTGTGGATTTGTCTTGTACATTTTTCCCTTTAATACTTCCCAGAGATAAAAATCGCAAGGCGTTAGTAGGGGAACAGGGGGAGCCATATGTTTTGTGATGAATCTGTCTTTTAATATTTCATGAATTGTATGCAAGGAGACATGGGCTGTGTATGCCGTTGCAGAGTCTTGCTGAAAAGTAGCGAATCTACGTTCCCTCACAGTTAATTTATGGAAAAAGGGTTGCAAAATATTCTGCACATACCTATCATTATTATTTGTTTCTTTAAAAGAATAGTACCTATTATTCTCTCGCCACTAATGATACACCACGCCCCTATATTTTAATTATGCAGGGATTCCTCGTGAAGAAAAAAAAATGTTTTGAACTCCAGTATCAGTTTTGTCAATTAACTATCCCGTGAAGGAACCAAGTTTTGTCCGCAAAGAAATTAGATTAGGGTAAATTTCACCGTCATGCACACTTCAAAATCCATTCACAAAATTTACTCCTGGATGCAGGGTCACCCGGTTTATGTTCTTGCACTATGGTAATTTTACAGAATTTTAACTTCAGTAGCTTTGTAGCCGTTCGAACAGAGGAATAGGAAATTCCCGTTTGCTCAGAAAGTGATGCTTTAGTGTAACCTCCCAGAGCACGTGTAATGATATCTAACGTTTATTCCATGAGTATGGTACGTGGCTGTGTACGCTTTTTTTATCAAGAATACTTCCCATTTCACGACGTTTATTCACTAATCTGTGAATTGAGTTTCGACTTGGAAGCTGAATACCAGGGAATCTTTCTTGAAACAATCTCGGTACATCACGAGGCAATTCTGTACGTACATACGAATCACAAATAAATGCTCTTTGGGGAATAGTTTACCTGCATTAAGCCATATTAACGTAATTAATATACTGTACTTATTACGCCAATTAATGAATATTTAATACACTGACACACAACACACAAGAACATGTCCGTAAGTTCCAAAAAAATCGTACTGACTTCTCTTTCGGCTCCCCGGCCGGCTTTCAAGCTTGGTAACGAGAAAAGAACTGCACAACTCGGCCAACTGTACGTGGAGCAGTCCCGCGAAGGAAAGATCACCCAATATAAACTAACACTTATTAAGCACTGAATCCAACTATGACGCAATTGTTGCTTTAAGAATTGAAATAGCCTGTGCAACATATTTAAATGCTTTGTTGATGTTTCTTGATCAGAAAACGAGATCCTAAATTGTATTTAAAAGTCGTAAAGTGGGTAAATGCCGAAAATTAACTTTAAGGACATCTGGTTTTTCAGGACAAATTCCAAAGCTTAGAACGGTTCATTTATATAAAGTGTTAGTTATAATCCCTGTCCCCTCAAGCGGTGTGTTACCTCTCGATGAACTAGGTGGACAGCAGATGGCGGCGCCGGTGCTTCATCCCTTTGACTTGTCCTTGAACGTCGCGCTCTGAAACTGTTTCCTGTCGGTCTTACGATTCACTCGCAGACGTTTAGACAGTTAACTTTAAAGTAATGCGCTTTCTGTGTGTGATTGTTATTTTGAGTACGAATCAGTTAGCCATGCATTTGATGAATTTATTAAAAACTTTCCTGAGATTTGCCTATTTCTAAAACTGCACTTTATGATATCTTGAACAAATTCATTTGTATTGACTCAGTGCAAAAAACAAACAAACAAAACATAAAAAAGCAGGATTTTTTAGCAAGACGAAACTCACGCAAATCTTTGAACGTTTGCCAACAAAATCACTCCCGAAATTAACAAAAGAGAAGGTTTCGGAATGGATAGGTAAACATTAGCAATGAAAGCAGAAATATTACGATGATAAAACTAAAATCACTTAATCAAAATGTTTTCTCGATACAATGTCTGCTTAGCCGAGGGGGTCGAACAATTTCATAAGGTGAAATTATATACACGACTTAGGAAAATTATTTGTAATATAGTATGGGCGATATCGGCGAGGCACGTCTAGTAGCCGGGACGTAAAACATCAAATCCAGAGGTCCTAGGTTTTTAATGATAACTGAAACCACCTCCTCATACTTGGCTTAGCTCATGAGCCATTTGCAACAGAAACCAGTAGCTTTCTGATAGAGAATCTATGCTTCAAAGTGAAACAAGCATGAGCATTTCGATATTCTAGAGCTCCAGCAACCTTTTTGTTTTATAAAACACAAACTACCAGCGCCACATTTACAATTTACTACTATGTGATGCACTGACATCGGTGGCCAAAGTTATGAAGGCATGATTTCGTGAGCGGGAGGTATGCGTTTCGATGACAGAGAATGCTGACAGAATTGTAGGATGGAATGTTAATTCATTGCTGGTTATGTCGGAAGATGTGTGTGTGTTAAATACAACGACGAACCACAACAAAAACAAAGCGGCTATAGATCGTTCTTTGATTGTGAGGAAAAGGGTGAAGAAGTTTTACAGCCTATTTCACCCCGGATGAGACGTTGGTGCTCGCGGCAAATCTCAAGCCGAAGCTAAATCACGTATTCTATGTGCAAGAGGAAGACTGCAGTTGGAAAAGCGTTCTATTTATGCTTTGTAACAGAACGATGGGCTCAATGAAAACAATCACTTGTAATAAGAGAAAGGAGTTGTAAAATTCTGTCCGTTTCCAACACGTACCGCTGTTCTTATGATTTACAGAATACTGAAATTTTCTTTTCCCGTCAGGATAAAGTAATGTAATGTGCTCGAGAGAGTTGCGCCTGCAACTAAAACAATGTATTTACAAGTTCGTAATGGTGCCAATACATTAGAAAGGAAAAATTAGGCTAATCGACAATATCTGTTCCCCCCCAACATTCATGAACAGATAACTTAATTAATGCCCCAGTCTTTCAGGCTTTAGTCCAGCCTGAGTTTCAAATGAAAATGACAGTTGCGTAGGAAATAAACTTCTGTTAAATTGTCGCATTGTGAAAAGCGTTATTAAAGTCGTAACAATGGCACTTTGTATTACATTGGATTTAAAACCGCACTGTACAGCACCTCTATGTGAAGAGAACGAAGCGCTCGCCAAAGTTTTTGCCAAACACATGCATTCTCTTTGCATCGTTAGCCAGACAATGTCCCCAATTATATCAGGTGTGAACCTGTGACTTGTAGATCTACAGCAACACAGCCTACATTTTTGTTAATGACCTACTTTGAAGCCCCTTAACAATGCCTTAGCAATAGTAGACCTTCATGAGGATCACGTCTGCTCCTGCACATGTTTCAACGGTTCCTAATATTTCTTCATTTCCCTCGAGTTTAAACAATTTCACTCACACTTGGAGGTGAAGAGTTAAAAGTAGAATATCTATAAACGTTGTTCCATCATTGTAACATCAACATTTTCTTAAAATTGTTTAAAGGCTTGTGAATTGCTGCACCAGGGTTCTAAGTATTTTTAAAACTCATGAGCTTTACTACGAATACATTGAGGTTAAAAACAACTATTGTGACGTAAAATATTCCTTAGTGTGTCTACAGTCAGATAAATTTTCCACCGCTCCCGACAGGCGATAAACATTTTCACAGAATCAAATGAGCATGGCGTTGCGCATCAAGGTCTTCCTGGTAAGGTGGCAGTTACGAACCTTCAGGAACTTTACGACATTTGTTTACATCTGGATTTTGTGAACTACTAACAGCAATAAATATCTCCGTTTTCTTTTTAATGGTTCAACAAGTAATGACCCTTTAACCTTGAGCTTATACAGCTACTATTCCGGATTTATATAGGGATGGGCACATTTATATAAATTCAACATACCCATTAGAGAGTTTCCAGTGGCATTTACAACAAATTTTATTGGATACCGAGGCTTTCTTGGGCTGAATTTTTGGGGACCATTGGGAGATTCTTTGGAATTTTTAAACTTCCTTGTGAGAGTCGCTAATAAATTTGTGGGATTTAAAGAATGTATGAGAAATGTAATTTTAGTTGTTGCCAGCACTGGAAACAGTCTGTCTTCATTAGTAACCATACCTGAAGTTATTATTGAAACTGAGAAAACGTTACCAGCGATCATGCGCTCGCTCTCTGACATTCTAAATTGGAGGTGATTCGAAATCATTTTAGAGTATAAGTGTGAACTGAACCATAAAACTACACAAAGATATACCAGCCCGGAAGCTGTTGCGTACTGCGAGCAGCAGTTGCAGCCCTCTCTAAAGAAGCATGGCGTGGCTGTTACCACGATGTATGGTGTGTGGGGGACACTACTTGGAGAGTTGGTGATTCAAGTACTTTCACTTAATAACGTCCCACAAATTAAATAGCAAACCTTCTACCGACACGTGGGCTGAGGTCGTTAAGGCTCGGACTCGTGAAAAGGAAGTCTGGTGTTCGATTCCGCCAGGCTCGTTCTCCATGACTGACTTTATTTTCTTCTTATTTAGATTTTGCCAGTCCTCATCAATGGCAAATGCCGGGGAGTTACTCTAAACTTAGATCTGGAACGCTCTCTTCTCCCTATGTAGTACCCTTCCCAATTCATTTCATCTCTTGTATCATCAGTGTTCACCGCCTGTAATGCCTCAGTAGTGAAAGCGGGTGTTACACTTATTGTTACATCTTTTGTGGTACGGGGTTTGCATTTGCAGAATAGACGAGTTTACTGCGATCAATTCTTACTTGGTCTGAATTTTTTTAATAGTGTTTAACGCTCGTTTTGACTATTGGGGCTTCACAGGCGGTGGGCAGTGGTGACACATGAGATGAAATCGTCATATGGGAAAGGATTTTTAAAGGAAACGTTGCAGGTCTAAGCATCTGTACGTTATTACAATGCAAGAAATGGGGTTAATTATAGCTACCTTTTCAATTCATTTTTAATTTGGATGTTCTATTGGGCTAGACACTCATTTCCTGCGATTCTGGAGAAGTCGATGTAAGAAAATATGCAATGGAATGAATAGGAAGGAAAGTTGCAATAGAAAGTTCTGTTAAAAGCAATAAATAACAACCAGAGAATGTTTAGGGGTAGGTATCTCAAACTATAGACTTTAGAAGCACTATTTTTGTACAAAATGAGGGTTATATTATGTGTATAAGCATATCTGGAGCTATATAAATCAATATATTACAGAATTAATGTTCATTTCGATTCTTTAGATATCTTGGTAGACACATTTGAAAGTTGAACAAGATGCGTGGAGATGTGTGAACCTTTCAAGAGGTTAACTCAATTAAAATAACTTTTTACATTTACTGTAGAACATTGTCATTTTATAAAAATGGAATTAAAGCAACAGTGCTGTTCATAATAAAATACTTTATCCTAAAATATCACAGCAGTTAAGAAATCTTCTAATTAAGATAACATTTATGTAAAAAAGAACTTTCCATTTGGATATTGTACTGAATGTCATGTTTGTATTTATTTTTCCGACACTGACAGCTAGACAAATGCTGAAATTGCGCAACTAAACCAGTCATGTGATAGGAAAAACACTGCGAAGCACAAATCTTCAAATCCCAGTGTTCATTACATTTGACTCTTAAGAACTGAGTAGCGCATGTGCAAGTACACTGAGGTTTACTTATATTTTTTTCCTTCAAGAGCTCAAATATTATATACCATAGCATCAAAATCCCATAACCATTTAACCTCACTAATATTAAACATTTAATTTCTTTTTGCACTCATCAACAATTTTTAAGGAACAACAACATTTGAATTGACTCAAGTCAAGTGCCTCAATATACAGGGAAATTATGTCGAGAAATAGAAGCAGTTTTCAAATCATTGCTCTTATTTGTTTAAGCTCTATATCCATTTTTAAATTACTTAACGATTTATCGTCGTTTTTACAGGAAAATTATTTAAAATATGTATTTGCACAAAATATTATAAAAAGATGTGTTTTATATGAAACAGAATTTCACACACACGCACACACACACACACACACATATAAATACCGGGTTCTCGTTCGGGGTCATTAGTTGCAGCAAAAATATATTTATTTAAATAAAAATCATTTCCCTAGGTAATTATACTATATCAGAGTACTCTTGGATCGCCTACGAAGGCACACAAAACTTTATTAAAACGCATTTCTTCTGTATTGCATGAAAGTTTAAGATAGTTATAATATTCTACATTTAAGTTATAATATTTTAAACTGTTCACAACAAGTTTTTTAATTAGTGTTTAACGCCCGTTTTTACTACTAGGACACCACAGGCGGTGTATCGAGGTTGAGTACTATTATCTGTAAGTTGCTGCAAACCAGTTTCTACTTTTATCAGGAGGCGTATTGTGATAAAAGAAGGAAGGGAGGAAGAAAGAAATAGCGTTGTAAGCAAGTACTTACAAAAGGCAAATGTGAATTAAACTAAATATGCGAACCATAACTGAAAAATAAACGTAAGAATAGAACATGAAATATATTGTAATTAAGAAGACTTGCCTTCAGTTTTACTGTTCTCTGAGTTCTCTTGTAAAATGTTATTGCGCTACTGATCTAATGACAACAAATAAGGTGGAACGTATGTGCTCACTACAAGTGTTGTGACAAGACATATACATGTTTCCTAAGCGGATCATCTAAATTTCAACAATTACATCTGCAGCCTATCTGTCTTTCCAAATATTTTTCAAAGAAGTTTTTTTGTTCCTCAAATCACCGTGTTCTTTAAATTTTTGCTTTCCATTTTGTATTTAATTAGTAAGTAGAATGCAATTCTGTTGCAATGTGCTTCTTCCGGAAGACTTTCGCTAGCACTTGCGTTCGTTTCAATGTTTTTTTTTTTTTTTTTTTTTGCAAAGCTTAGCGCTCATTTAAAATATGCAGTTTATTTGCATATTCCCTAAGACCTGTTACACAGCGTTGCAGAGATTTGTAATTGACTTTCTTTTTCTTTTTTATTATGTTCAACCACATTTGCTTGAACTTTAACCTTATATTTTCTACAATTTTACAAGTTTAGTTCTGGTTGAGAATAAATCGTTTCAATTTTCGAGCTTGTGCACTACTGGAGGGTTATTTTGTAACACTATGACCAAACGTTTTCCTCTATTATTTCTATGACACTCATATTTGTACATTTGGAAGCAATATTTTTCTCAATTTGTTTCAGTATCATTGTACTCCGTTAGGGGAGTAGTTGCTGCATGGATCGTACCAATTTTCCCCTTGATGATTTCGATACAGATAATAAAAAAACAGCGGCGGTTCATGGCAGCACAAAAAGAGGTGCACAACTTCGCTACTGCTACTGTAGAGACTGCAAGATCTTGTTAGTTAATTAAAATTAACACTCACACCTGCATTTCTGAACTTACACAACAGAGAAAGAGAGAGTTTAATCAAAATATCCCAGTAACGTGTCTATTTAAACAAAAAATCCATCATGGCAGTAAACTTGTAGATGATCCTCTGGAACCGGCGGGGTGATAGAAAGCAATGCGTACTTTTTATGTTCCGAAATCATAGTTTGGCTCAAATTAATGCTTGGAGTTTGTTTACCCAGTATTTTAATTTTCTCCTCCAATAGTCCCAAAGAAACAGGCTTAGAATGTAAGCTATATGGTGTTCATTTTAATTACATTCAATTAACAAAAACCAAATACTTGACGAATTGATGCGAAACTTAGCTGCAGCTTGCAACTGGTAACCGCTGCTCTTGAGATTTGGTTTTAGAAACCTTGTCACATATACCGTTGAGGAGCATCATAAATGACTAAATTCATATATTTTGGGACTTTCTTATTCCATTTGGACAAAAATTCTTTAACTTAAGTTAACATTGCTGGTTTAGAAAGCACAAAGGTATTACAAGGAACAACTGGTTAACCATTTCCTGAGGGTTTTACTATGATTTCAGCATCCGCCTAATAACAAGCCAAGTCATGCTGAACGTAGGACTGTCATGCCCACTAGGAAGATTCTGTTGGTATTATTCAGACCTAGGACGGTGGTTCATCATTTGGTAAAGGCGACATTACAATGCAGAGACCCTCCTAGGCAAGAACGTTCTATCTAAAGAGCTGCAGAGCTCTCTCAGACTGCCCCACTGTAGTTGACTGCTTGCTCGACGCGAAGCACTTCTGCAACGGTTGACACATCCGCAGGACCTCCGTCACGGGAGGACAGCACAGAACATCTATGTGGACTCAACACCCCTGGGTGTGTGATGTAACTAAGTACAGTAAAAGTAACTAATAAGTAGATGTAGCCGAGCATCTCTCACCACGTTACAACGTGACATCATGAGTAATTTGTGATGCTTCTCAACGTTTATGTGACAATATCCATAACTAAAAAGCATGAAGTCAATAAAAACATTTTAAGAAACCAAAACCTTAACAATTTCCTATTTTAACGAAAGCTTGGAGAATGTCTCTCGCCATAACTTATTTCTTTCAATGAAGTGGTCGGCTATACCACCGAGATCCATAGAGCTGATTATGTTTCCATAGCAGTTTGAAATAGCGATTGCATTCAGATTCCTCTGCTCCTCTCGAGATCTTAAGCTCTTTTTCAGCATTCTAAGACTCAAAACCTTTCAGCTGTACAAGTTGATATGGAAACAGTTGAAAGCAGCCTTACAGATTTGGTAAACTCCGGAAGAATTTCGGGATCACAGCTATCACTTTTCAGAAACTGTACAACTGAGGGAAAGTCATCTAGGGAGTTCTTATTGATTCCAAAATGTCCATCATGTTGCCATATAATGTCAACCTGTCAGGATCAATATCTTTAAAATTTGCCAACTTCTATTTGCGACGAATTATTAAATTTTAACTCGCCGAGGAAAAGCAACACTTCCATGCAGAGGACACTAAACTTACACACAAATTATTTAAAAATATATTGGGTTTATATGTGGCAAAACTAGAGGAGTTGTTTCAATTATTTTTTTTTTTTGAGCGCAACTTTAGCGTGGTAGCTGTGGTTCTTGTAATTGAACGGATTGGACTCTTTTTATGAGTTCTTCCAAAAACTTCTCATTATGGGATATGATAGAGGCATCTGCCAGACGTTGAACCATAGAATATGCTTCTGAAAACTTAAGTATATCAGCATAATGCACATAAGTAGAAATAGAAATGAAATGAATGCATTTGAAAACAAAAGTTAAATGCTTTAGAACTGGTCTGATGAGTCTGTACCCGACGCTTCAATATAATGAAACCAATTGCTCATAACTGGAATGAAAGTATGACAATGGTGAAAAGCGAACTGCCTTAGCTGGATAGAACGACTTTATGCTAACCATTTTGTAACTACTTGAAGGATGAACGTCTTTTGGGGAATTTTTCACAAACAAATTTATATATTTTATCAAATTTAATACATTGAAATTAAATCTGAAATATACTTCAATATTATCATAGTCCTTTGGAAATATTGGAGTCTCAGCCTCCTGTGCAAACATTTTGAGGGGCTCAGGCCTCCAGCCCCTAGGAGTCGGCGCCTACATTTACATCCTGCCATTTATAAAACAAGTATAACCTTTAATTACATTTAAACATAAACTTAATTTTAAAACTAACATTCAATTAAATGTGTTGAGTCTGAAAACAGTCAATTGCAGATTGAAAACTATATAAAAAGCTCAGGAAAAGTGCAGTTTATCACTTTGATTTTGTAAACAGACCCTCCCAATGACAATCTTTAGATTTAAACATGTTTAATTCAAATATCGATGATTTTACGGCCGTAAAATCGTAGTATTACAGCACCAGATGAGAATTTAATTACTCATCTATCAGTTCTTAGTATCTGGGGTTTTCACTTAAACACAAAAATTCTCTAGCATTCATATTTAATTAATTGGTGAAAGCACATTTTGGCATAATAACATTATCCCAAAGAGGCAAATGGCGCAAGCATCCGTTGAGATAGCTGATCTGCAATATCCCAAAACAATACAAATAGCATGTCTAATCTTATTGTAAGAGCAGCGTTCGTAAAGCGAAAATTAACCTTAAGAAGAAAAAGACTTATTTGAAACTAATCGCAAAAATTGACCTTAAAACTTGCCAAAATGTTGAAAGGTCCTAAGCTGCGACTAAAGCAAAGAAATATTGAAAACTGTAAAATTGTCAATAACTAATGCCATATAATATATTTAATTTATTACTGTACAAATATGATCGTTGCAGGAAAGTGTGTTCATTAATTTTCTTTAACTTTATTTTTCTTTGCCCACTACATTTATAACTGACTGTGAGACAGGGGACAAGTTAGACCCATTTTCCTTACATTGATCGCTGATGTATTAATAAAATCCCTCTGTAAGAACCGAACTGTTACCGACTATATGTGCAAATAACACAAGAAAGTTTGTTTAGTTTATTAGCAAAGTGATATACTGATGATTGGCGGTTATGTATCAGGTTACGCTACATGTACAGTCTTAAATGGGTTCACTTTTTCTTTAAAACAGTCCGCGATAAAGTTAAAAAGAGAGAATCAGACTTGAATAACTGGGATCATGGTCGGGATTCGAACTAAGCAATTGAACTACCGAGTCCTCCTACGGAAGGCTGAAGACCTTTGGTTGGAGCCCCAGCCATGACCGAATTTTTCAAATTTGATTCTTCCTTGTCAACTAATGCCTACAAAGGGCCATATCTATAAAGTTCATGATAAAGCTGTATCATCCCTCGTGTACTTACGCATCTTTTGGTGCTCTATCGTGTGAAGAAACCCTTCTTATTTTACTAAGAATTTAAATGTGAAGACCTTAAATTTCTGGATGACAGAAATAAAATGAACGATTGCAATGGCAGTGAAGAAGGTTGGAGTTAGTGCTTCAGTTGATCAAACAATGACTTTTTCTATCATATAGCTAAAGTATTAATGACATTTAAGCTGTAATTCGTATTCGTATATGTGACCATTAATGTGTTAAGTTTACCATTTACTAAAAGAAACGACTCGCTTTTGGTGGAGTCCTGCGGGCATCTGCGTCATTTGTTGTTGTGGTAAAAACCTTTTCTCCATTTTCTACCAACATACTGCAATCATTTTATTCCGTTTATCCGAAATAACTTCATGGGTTTTCTGTCAGCCTCTTCTTGTGTTAAACTTTTTACTTCTTGTTAACATGAAATCATAAACCTGCAAGCGATATTTAAAGTTAGAGGAAAACATTTCTAGAAATATCGCTAAGGAAACAGTTAATTCGGGTTCTTTAATGTACACAATTTATTTCTTATCTACCTTCATTACAACCTATTTCGGACATGCATTGTAAGAGTTTTTTTTTATTTTTGAATAGTGCTTAACGCCCGTTTTTACTACTGAGGCACCACAGGCGGTGGACACTGATGATACATGAGATGAAATGATATATTCGGAAAGGATTTTTAAGGAAGGAAACATTCCAGGCCTAAGTTTAGGGTACCTCCCCGGCATTTGCCTTTTATGAGCACTGAGGAAAACCTGGAAAAAGCCTCTGTCAAAGAGAACGGTCCTGGCGGTATTCGAACACCAGATCTCCCACTCGCGAGTCCGCGCCTTAACGACCTCGGTCACCTGTTGCGGTAAGAGGTTGTCGTATGCAAGTTGTAAATTCACCTTACACACCCACACACCTTGATTCGTGCAACCTACGGTGTGTTCCTATATTCTTAGGCGCTTTTAAGTCTTATTTGCTTTACTTAGTACTGACCTTTCGCGAACTAATAAGCACAGAGATGTACTTTGCTTCCCCACGACACAGCAACAATCAGCTCTGACTTGCGTCTACATGCATTTCTCCTCGATTGAAATACTCATCCTAACATTTATGTTCCAAAGTAATGAATATGGAGTAAATATTTCAGATTTCTTACTTTGGAGCTCGAGACACCATTACAGCGACTAGGAAATGCAGCAATTTTATCCGAGATAAGCTGAAGTCACGATTGACACGCGCATGAAACGTGCTGTCTATGAGGAAGAGGAACAAAACGGCGGCGGACCGCATCTGCAGGCGCCATAATGAGAACAAACGACGTTGCCAGTCCGTTATCGATATATTTATTAGTGATGATCATATGATCATATAAATGCTTTGTCACCGCACTTCGATTGTGGGGTAATAGGTAAAATAAGAGAAAAGCGTGGAAAACACAACATACGCTTGTTAGATATAATCCATTTACGGTAATTATAAAACTACGCTACTCTACCCAGCTCCTTAACCTAACATTTCTATTTCCCGGTAAAATTCAGAAGTTTTTCATTTGTTCCTCAGCTAAACATAAAGTAGGAATTTAGGAAAAATGAAGTAAACAAGCAAAACAAAAAATCAGAGTACTAAACATACTAAAACTAGTATTGCCTAATAACACTAATTGTTTTTTTTTTTTATTTGGTTTATTTATGGACACTCTTTAACATCTCAGGTCATCAGCGTCCCATTCAAATCAGAGCGTGGAACGTCTGATAAATTTTGCTCAGAGGCCTCTCATTTCAGGCTTGAGGTTCTTTTTCGTGCCCTAAATGTACGACACAGAACTCACGGCTTTACTTCCATTCCGAAGGAAGCCATAATTAGGATTTTTACGCCTGGGAAAAAGAAAAAAAAAAGAAAAAAAAAACATCGATCCTGGCCGGGAAGGAACCCGTTGATCTTGGGTTTAAAAAGGCAAGTATGGTTACCATTACACCACCAGGAACACGGAATTTATAGTCACTCTAGCGTTTCTCTCGCCTGCCCGACTGCGCTGTAATTCGCCTGGACTGCAGTTCCGACCACCGCCGCTGCGCCGCTTTGGTTATCAGAAACAACAAGAAGTGAAGCACGAAGCCCCGGATTCCTTTACTTTAATATATGTTCGTATCCATCTGATTAGTAGAAACATCCATTCCTATTGTCAGTGTTCCCTAAAATTCTTTACTTAACCCCACATCTTTTTCATTTAGATTCTCAACTAATGAGATATTGTGACTTTCGCAAGAGAAATGTTCTATATCCGTGCTGCACTTGAATGACTTTAAATCAGATATGTTACGGGTATTGGCTGCTTTACCTTACGAACGATACTCCTTTCCCAATATATTATTTCATCTCATGTATCATCAGTGTCCTTCGCCTGTGGTGCCTCAGTAGTAAAAACGGGCGCTAAATAAAAGACAATAAACTAAAGTCAATCTTACTTCATAAGAAACCGAAGAGAGAAATTACCTTACAAACAACCTACGTCGGACTTATTGGTATATAATTGTTTGCATGAATTGTATTGTTCCTCTGGGAATTTGCATAATTATTGCTTGTCTGTAAACATCCGGTAAACTGATTGTTAATACACACTCGTTTCACTTTTAATAACTTTACTCTTTCCTCTTGATTCTTTTGGAAATATTTCAAAGCTCCTTTTTAAGGCACTAGTCTTAACTCGATTTTGATACTTTCTCACTGCGGAAATGTTATAATAATTGTTACTTTGTGCCTTCGAAAACGCGCTTTAAAGTTTCTTTCACAACCAAGATATGTCTTAAAGTATTCTTGGGCTTTAATCTTTTCCGATACTAGCTGTAAAATCTTTGTACTATTTCTTAGTATTTTTCTTTTATTATAGACATGTCTTATATTTATTTTATATTTCGTATTATTTTATAGAACTTTTGGAAAACTGAAGATGTTTGCCGGAAACTCCCAGGATATTATACCTCTATATTCAGCGACTCATTAAATGTAACTTACAGGTTGGAGTTCAAAGCGATTTAAAAGTATTTCCCTCTCTGTAATTTAACTACAATTTGTGTTAAACAGCTATCAGCTTTTATGAACGTTTGATTCAGTACCCGTGATACACAGTATATCCAAAAAGGATCATTTGCATCTTATTGGGAAAAAATATTATTGTTGTGTCAAAACTGATAGAAACTTAGGCTTAATCAGCTTAATAATTGTTCAAATAAATATTGATAAAAGTAAGCAAGGTGGGATATGTCTACTTTAAAACCATGTTCATAATCTTATTGGGAAAAATATTATTGTTGGGTCAAGACTGACAGAAACTGACGCTTATCAGCATGTGTTCAAATAAATATTGACAGAAGTAAGAAATACTTTACTTTTAAATCATATTCGTGCTATAAGGCAACCCGATACTGAAATTTAAAAATCTTTCAATTTTATTGAAGCACTCCCGTCTTAGAAACATTAATTTTTATTACATACTAGATAAGCAGATATTGAAATTCTCGAGCGCACAAGTTTCAGTCACCCAAGGCCACGACCACGAATCGCGAACTTCGTGGGAACGCGTCATCAGTCTCAGCTAAATGGCTGTTGAAACCACTCGAGTACAGTACTGTGCTAAGAAATCTGTGACTAATAATAGGCGTAAGTATTCTATTGCACGAGTGTTTATTTACAATGTACGTACAGAATCGGCTTGTACTCTCAGGCAGGAAAATTTCGTCACAATTTATACTCTGCGATGACTCATAAGCTAACCTTTCAATGCGAGCAATTGATGTATTTGACGATGATATTTTACCAGTCCGCTGTTCCAATGTAACCCCACGTGATTATTATTTCTGCGGTTCCATAAAAGATAAAGTGCATAGGACACACATTAGAAGAACTGAAGACAAGTATCCGTCAAGAAATAAATTCAATTTCTTCAAGGAAATTAAGAAGAGTTAAAGATAATTTCCTCTGTCGATGCCAGACATGTTCGAAAACAGTTCCAACATTTCCTTGAGTGACTGACATGGGCGAAACATGTCTAAGTGATGTTTGATAATATCATTGGGCATTTAGGTTTTAGTTTGGTAAAGCGCGCACGGCCGTGATTACGGGCTGAGCTGACATGAAGTCCTGCCGCCGCGCACGAACTCACCCAGTATTTATAATAAATATTTGGAATAATATGTGTATGAAATATTAGCTATTTTAAAGTAAAACGTTTTCTTTCAACAGTATTTCTTTAAATATTCTCTCTACAGGGAAAAGAATTACACACTTTAGGCAGAAAAAATGTTCAATGAGAAAAAAGATCAGAGTGGCAGCGGAATTTGACAAACAGGAAGAAGAGCACCTCATGATAGCAAATTTGAAATTCTTTGTATCCCAAAAACAGCGTTTTCCTAGAAAACATTACAGTACAAAGAGAATTAAGTGTTATATCATTATGTGAATGCGTTTATCAAGACCATTCGTTTTTAATGCGATACATTTATCGTATATTTGTGAAAGTAACAAAAATAGAAGGATATAAATTAGAAAAAACTCTAAAAAGATTCTGTTAGAGCTGATAGCTCAAACTGTATAAATGTGTAGTGTTTCAATAGAAAAAAATTAATTAGGCGATTCAAAGTTTACTAAACAGTAAAAGCCAAAATATCCTTGGAAAAATTTTGCGTGAATGTTATTTTGATGACATAATTTCGTTCAGCTATATTTGGACGTACGAGACTTGCTAGTTGCGTCTTGTGGGGCCGAGCGAGAAGTTGCGTGTTATTCTTTTGACTGCTGACTTGTCGGTGTGCAAGAAAGATATTCTATTTACGTTGCATTGGAAATTTGAAAACAATAATTATCTGTCTTGCACAATATCACAGGTTTTATAAGTTAACCACCTGAGCTCAACACCCTCCCGTTGATGCCTAGACAAATTTTAGCCTTTAAAGTGTGTTGGAAGGAAAATCCCGAGAAAATGGCAATAAAAAGATAAATTTGCAAAACGGGAGAATAAAAATGGTTTCAGTTTCTAAATTATTGTAATTATTATTGTAAATTATTAAGCAATAATATTAGATATATAAAGCACATTTAAAATAGACTTCAGTTTTGCATAACAACAAAATTGTGCTAAAACATAAATCAGCTTAAAACAAGCTTAGCTGAGTAATATATGATTGATATAGTTATAAAACACTTAAAACTTGAAGCTTTGACTCTTTAAATCTTTTCCACATATATTATGCAATAACAATCAATCTAATTCCTGCCAAAATAATTACCAGGCATAAGCAAATTGTAAAACCCCCGCTTTGACAATGAATGAAACACTTAAATGCTCTCTCCTGGTTACAATAAATTCAACACGTGACTTAAAAATGCACGTTCTCTCTGAATAAAAATGAATTAAAATGGAAACTTTAGGGCAATATAATATAATACAATTAAAAACTTTTCTAAAAAATGTTCCAAAACCAAATTTTACCTGGGTCACTGAATGTACATGGCACAGAAAGCTCCAGACTTAACAATGAAGAACGAAGAGCCGAAACGTCTAAACAACCCACCCTTCCGAAATCCTCTTTCTGTGTCAAGGAAGGATTCAGAGCACGCCATCTAGCATGACTACGACACCGGTTTTCCGAACATTTCATCAGCTTGAACAATGGCTCAGTATGCCATGCTAACATGGCCAGGTGGAGGGGAAAGGAGAGGAAGTGGCTATTCCATCGGCTAGGTATCAAAGGAATGCGCGCAAGAACGGCAGTGTTAATAATTTGCTTGTTTTATTTTTCATTGTCTTTGTGGTGAAATCGTTCAATGCGAATAAAACAGATTTTATTTTGATCTAGTAAATTAATGATCACATTTAAAAAGTTCAGCCGGATATGAGACTTAAAATGAACCATGGCTCAAATTTCTAGTTTAAAGGGTTTGAGATCCTGCATGACTGGATACCAACAGATTGAGTCCACTTGGGCTGGTCTGAGTGTGACAAAACACAGAAATATCTACGGTTCCGAGCATTCAGACTGCAGTTAGGCTCTGTTGGACTCTGCGCTTGATGCAGAAATATTTACACTTATTTGCCTAACGTCAAATTCACCTCACCGTCCTTCGTCTATTGAGGATTGTTTTATCTTCTACTCTCCACCTCAGCCTACTCGAATGCGATTCTTCAGTTTCACCATATACACGCATTCCATAATAAAAATTTGAAACAAATATACCTTTATAGTTTGCAATTTCCAATCTGTCTAGTGCAGCGGTTCCCGAACCTATAAGATTTAACTTAAATTGTAAAATACTAAATTTGCTATTTTTTAAAATTGTTTACAACTGGTATACAATATTTAAAAATATAACCAAACAAAAAACTACACATCTTTCAATATTTACCTATTTATTGCAGTGTATCCTTACAAAGAATGTTTAATTATAAAAATCCTATGTTTATAAAGAATATAAATCTTATAAAATAATAAAACTAATAATATATAATTGCACAGTATTGCCGGTTAATTTTAATTTCTGAATGAACGGAATGATGTTGAAATTCACTTAAAAGTCATTATATATTTGGGGGTTAATAAAAGGAATTTGTATTCTGATTTATGATTATATTTTCAAATAGTTTGTGCAGTTTTTCTTGCTTTTTTTTTTTTTTACACAGAAAATGTTTCACACAAGCAGCTGTTACTTTAATGCTCTTCTTTGATATTTCAGGAAAATCTAAAGCAGGCAAGCCCTAGACTATGCAGAGGGAAACTATGAGTGTTCTGCTTGATGTATGTTTGCGGTTCACCTATTAGAAAGCTCCCTCCGGAACAAAAGTACCTCAACAAATTACACATTTAAATTTATATCATCTTTCATTTACTTGTAATTCATTGGTTATTCTATTTATTTAAGAATAAATTCTGTTGACAGTACTCTAATGTTTCGTGGCCTCCTGGAAGACCTTTGATTTGAAATTCGCTAGTGTTGTGTATTTAGTGATGATTTGAGTGATTTTGGCGGAGCACTGTACAACATGTGGGGCTCTTTATTGCTTAGCAATGAAGTTTCTTAGTAAATGAAGAATAAACATTTTTAAATTCTCACGCTATAGCCTAAGGAAGTTGCAAGTAACTAATTTTGTTACAATGTAAATAGTCATAGTAAACACCAAGTAAAATACGAAAAACTTTTACTAGGGCCTTTCCTTAAAACACAACTACAGAGGAAAATAAGTGCGTCTTTAAAAAGCACATTGTGAACAATACTTTTAATATCTGTCTCAGCACTTGGTGACACATTCTGTCAGTCGATTTTCGGACTGCCAGGACCCCTGAATCTATCTTCAACTGTATGCATAAGTAGGAATTTCACTTTAAAATATATCAGAAAGAGGAATAAAATTAATTTACAATTATGTATTTTAAATGACATTCCTAATAATTAGTAAAAGAATTTTGAGAAAGAAATTAAAGAAAGTGTGTAATAATAAAAATTAAATGCTATTTCATATTATTAAATGAATTATGTCTCAGTTATTAAATAATAAAACTAGCAATTATATAAACAAACATACATTATGGTTCAGAAAGTTGCGATTGAGCTAATGAATGAGGGGATGATGAGTTAATATATGCATTTTATTTTTAAATGTAAAGTCACACGATTTCTTTAGTATAGTGTTCTGCATTTGCAAACAATTGGGGCATTTGTATACTGAAGATAGAGTCCATTGAAATATTCCAGAAAAATATAGCATTCATTTGTTAAGGTTATGTTGGCATCATATATCAAGCACTGCTATCTATGCAGATTCAACTAAACAATACAAGACCATTGCGTGTCAACATACACATGTACCATTTTTGTTTTTCCTTATTGATAATTATTCTCTGCATGTAATTATACTTATTTTTATCTAGAGGTCAAGAAAATCGTTCAAGTGCAGCATTGTCATGCAAATAGTTGATAACAGCAGTTGAGCTCAATACTTATCTCCATTTGCAATTATTTGTACCTGTTTACTGAAAAGCTTATTCGGGCAATTTACCATTAAGATTGTGGGTTCATTATTTGAATCCGCTTTATAACACCAAAAATAAAGTTCAAGACTGTATTTGAATCTCATCTGTTATACACCTACCTAAATCGTAATGGACTGGAATTGATCGGTTTTGTGCAGTTCGCTTTTAATTAAGAAAGGCAGTTTTAAAAATGTTATGTTTGGTATTAAAATACAAACTCCATCTTTATCTGGCCCTTAATTACATGATATAAATGTTAGGTCGAGTCAAAAAATAAGTCATCGCATTTTATGATTTTCAAACAAAAGAAATGTTGCACCTTGTGTACCATTAGTGTCCAGGTTAATTGCCAAGGAACGGAACGGAACTAGTGATAGCTAGTGAATGGGTATCATGTGAGGAAACACGAGCAGTTATTGCATTTTTAGACAGAAAATGCAGAGCATAATTATAAACACAGGATGTCCATTATTGCCATAATTATTTTGTATACGGGTTTATTGTCGTGGAAGGCAAACTTTAGCAAAAATGTTAAAAAAATATTTGAAACCTAATGACAAAATTTCCGACGGTCAAGTGATTTAACATCATTAGAAGACAAATACAAAAACAGTTTATGATCTTACCAAATTAATGTCTAGTTTAAAATGTCTTATACCTAAGATACAGTAATGACTTTCTGAAAGAAACACATTAACACTTTATAGGAAACAATTTATCGTTAATGGTAATATAATAGAACAGGTTTCAGGTTTTAATTGTTTGAGCTGCAACATCTCATATGTGCAGGAAATTAAACAAAATTCAATGGTTATGTGGCACACCCTTAAAAAAAAAAAAAAAAAAGAGTAACAAGGAGGATGTCAGATTCGGAAAACATTAGAAGCATTAGCCCACGCTGGATTTACAAAGTTCATGCTCAAGTTACGCCTTAAACAGAAAATTATTTTACTTCGACCGTGTTGTCTGATAGCTAAGCGGGCAAAAACTCGTGTTTAATAATATTAACTAATTAGGTTCGAATCCTCGTAATGCTTGAACTTTTTATTCGTTTTTGCAAGGCAAATTAATGTTTAATATACGGCAATAATATATATATATATTTAATGGATAAAACATATTTCAATTTTAAAGCATTTATGCTCAAACAGAAAAACGTAAATTAATCATCTTCGATTTCAAAATAAATACACGTTAAAAATATTCCAAAGTTAAAAAAGGAATGAGAAAATATAATTTTACTTTATTTAATGTGAAAATAACCAACTTCCTATATATCTTGGAAACAATGACCGTTTTAAGTTTGATGTGTGTGAGTATAAATGTCTTAAAACTCAATCTCCCCTTTGCAATTTGACGTTACATTATCACGTGTATAGTAAACATTGTTTTTACTTGCAAAAACATATAAAACAAAATACGCTCTCAATACTCGATGCTGCTTTTAACGACTCGACTATCCGAGTACGTCTGCCTTGGAGAACTCGATGTGACTGTGAGACCCGCGCGCAGAGACATGCCGTAAACCGAGCGCTGAGTCAAACAGAACTAAGAACCATTAACGCTTCGAGAGCATGCTCCTTTATTGTCCTAGGATGTACCAACGTATGTCGTTAAGAAATAATGCTACCTGCCAGAATAAACTTTTATAAAACATGGCGCAGAAACTGCAATGTAAATAGAACAGAAAACGAAAAACTGAGTCAACGAAATTGACATTTTGCGCCCACTAGCTGGATATTTTACAATGGAAATGGAAAGTCACTACATACAACTGGCGTTATATTACAAACCAAGAGGCTACAGAGATGTTGGAAGATCACAGTAGATGTCAAACCGCCACGGGTGGCAGAAGTCACGGACTTGTGAGCGGGCAGTCTGCGGTTCGATTCCCCCAGAACCCCTAACTGAGGTTTTTCTTTTTCTTTTTTTTTTTAAATTTTCCCTCATTCCTCATAAATGACAAATGCCGGGGAGGTACTTTAAACTTAGGTTGGGAGCGGTTCGTGCTTAAAAAAAAGATTTTTCTAATTTATTATTTCATCTCAAGTACCATCAGTGCCCATCGCCTATTATACCTCACCAATAAAAATGGGCATTAAACAACATTAAAAAAAAAATAGTTTCCTCTGAAATCTGTCATGAGGTCTAAAACTTTAAATAGAAGAAGAAAAATGTGGAACATGTGAACATTCCCGCCTGTGTATAAAACAGTTATGCTATCCATACGGTGCGAAAATAGCGCAGAAAGTCGAACATATGGCCGAAACGAAAGCCACACACTGGTATTACCTTTTCAGAGTTCCACCTGCATACTCAACATTAAAACCAATTCGCCTTGGCATTACCTACCCACCACCATTGGTTTTCATCTGTTTGGAAAACTAAACTAAACATCTGCGGGGTAGATGATTTCCACTCTGTCAAAGATGAAGAGCGGGGTGCCTCTTTCTGTCGTTAGGGAATGGAAAAATTCAAATGTAGAAAAATAAAAGAGTGGTGTTGAAACAAAACAGTATTCTATATCTTTACACGTTCACCTACTGTTTTTGAGCTTCGATCTCATTTCGATAGTGATGTAGAATGAAAATCACATTGGAAAACTTCTCATATTTTTCCTCCTATAGGTATGGCTTTTTAAATTTATACTTATAGTAAACAAAAAGTTGATAATTAAAATGTGTACATCTGAGTAAAGTGAACTAATTCAAGTATCGAGGCAAATTTTGTACTTTAGGAGCTGAATTATACAAATAAAAGGTCATTTATACATGCCCTACTATTATACTTGCTTCAAAATGTTTTTCAGTGTTCAATGTAGTTCAGAAATGATATCAAAGTGTAATAACTTAAGCGCTTGTGTCCAATCTCTAAGCGAACAGGTCTTAACAGAGTCAAAGCCTGTCTCCAATACTTAAAAAGTTCAATTATTCACTCCGCTAGCCACGCAAGTTTCGTTTGAAGGAAAACTTTTAAAGTTGCTTATTAATTTTGCAAATCTGCAATGTTCACAAAGTTCAAATATCATACGCGTGTTATATATGCATATAAATTGCTAATTTTTAGTTTGTGATTATTTACTACACACAAAATAATCCTATCTTATAATGCTGCAACTACAGCGTTACACTTAAAACATCTCTTTTACATTTCTTTTCTTGACATGCAATTTTTTAAAAAGATATTACGTAAATTAGATATTTATAAGTGAACAATAAAGCTCCGTAACAAATTAAAGTTGATTATTTGAAAGCTGCATCGCAGAGTAATACATATACACAAAAAGAAAGAAAAAAGAAACTAATTAAATGTGAGAAAACGAGGTTTCTGAATGGATCCTTCTTATCTTTAAATCAGTTTTAAAATTACCCAGTTACGTAAGAGGGATCTTAGCTTTTTCCCACTGGCTTGGCTAGTGTGGAGTTTCCCTGCTTGCCAATAACTTTCCTAGTAAGATACAGCCTAATACTCCATTACTTCGAGTTGCAGCCGTGTAAACCTTTTTGTTGTTTTAAAAACCTCGGCACTTTTAAGCACTCTATAGCATGTTAAGCTTTTTCCTTGACACATACTTTATGGTGAAAAGTGGTTCTGACTGTTAACATTGTTATTTTGAAACAAAAATATAACTATTCGCTTTAGAGTCAACCATAAAAAAGGTTAGCTGTGGCGATTGAAGATAACAACAATTGCACTTTAAGTTATACATTAACATTACATTATCTCTGGTGCGATAAAGAACAGTGGGTGTGTTTTAAATTTAAGGGCGTCACAACACCGAAGACCATTGCGCTAATGGTAAATTTAAAGCAGAGGGTTATTCCACACATTTAGAAATAATAAAACGTAGAAAAATTAAAAGACTAACAAAGCATTAAAGCCTCTGTAAGGACGGACTTGCACAAATTCTAGGACCTTATATAGTATTGCAGAATCGTTGCCAAGTAACTAGTGTAATGCAGCAGCCAACTGACACCTACATCGTGAATAATCTAAATGAGACACAAGGAGCGATGCCCTGCAATGATCACACAAAGCAGCCATGTTGCCTCAAAGAAAGTGAACGTGACTTAAAAAAAACAACGGTTGATCTGCAATTAAGCTTTAATCACTTGTTCATGTCTACTGTTACGGGATGAAGTTTCCCAGATCTTTTATTTCACGTAGCCTTGCTTGACAGGACTGCCAGTCTTGAAGAGTCCACTTCCATAAGAGAGGTTTCCTATGACGGTACAGACTCATCAACGTCTCTGGAGAATGTAAAATTACGGATTTAGCCGTCTTAGATGTCACAATGGCTTGGTACAAATTCATAATATTCCGAAGATAACACATGTTTAACTGATCTTATTTATTGTGCTAAGGAATGAGAAGGGGTCTAAGAAGTCAGCGCAGATAAGATAATTGGCAGCATCTACAGAAAGAAAATGTTTAAGAGATTGATAAACAACAATAATTCGGCAGTAAAGAATTGAAATTTATACACAAAAGAGTTGTTATTAAAATAAAAGCACCACCTACTCCATCCGCAGTCTTGCAGTCATCACTGCATGACTCACACGTAAAACAAATCTAGATATTCCTCTGTCAGACTAATATGTTTTCTTCCTCTTTAGCGAATTTTTCATATCTAATATAATGTATCTCGTCACTTTAGTCCTATCATTTCGTAGATTTTGAAGAAATTTATTAAAAATATGGATGATATTTTCTTATGAGTACATTAAGTTTACAGAGGGTACCAAAAAAAAAAAAAAAAAAAACAACAACAACAACAACAAAAACGTATACACACTTTAAGAAAAGAAAAACTGTGTTAACATAACAAAACCGAATTCACACAAACACAAAACGATTAGCACTAATCATCTTACACTTTTACAGTTACAACAGTTGCTCAAAATGCCCACCCTCGGTGTCGATATACTTCTGAGTACGTTGAACTACTGATTGAGCAACGTTTGCGAAAGTGTCCTCAGCGATTGCAGCACATGCCGTTTCAATTTCTTCCCAAAGTGCTGCTACTTGCCTCCTAAACCCAAGATTGCGGGTCCGAACCCGGCCAGGACCGATGGATTTTTTCGGGGCGTAAAAATCCTAAGTATGGCTTCCTTCGGAAGGGAAGTAAAGCCGTGGGTCGCGTGTCGTACATTTACGGCACGAAAAAGAACCTCAAGTCTGAAAGAGAGGCCTTTGAGCAAAAGTTGTCGGCCGTTTCACGCCCTGAGTTGAATGGGACGCTGATGACCTGAGCTGTTAAAGAGCGTCCGTAAATAAAACAAACAAAAAAAAAACCCCGAAGTACTGCCAGTGTACGGCATCACAACATTCTTAAGAGTTCTTCATAGGTAGAAGTCCAACGGAGTTAGATCCGGAGAACGCGGTGGAAAATCAATCGAACCTCTTCGTCCTATCCAGTGCCTTGGAAGATTGTCATCAGATACGCAAGTACAACTTTGTGGTAATATGGTAGTGCACCATCCTGTTGGAAATAAAATTGCTCATTGCCATAGAGTGTATGAATGACGGGTAAGACGAATATGCATATCATGTCCAGGTACACTGGGCCAGTTACTGTTCCTTCAAAAAAGAATGGCCCAATTAGACCCTTAGATGACAATCCACACCCGACATTAATTCCAGGTAAATTAACAGGCTTTTCCAAAATAGCATGTTGATTGTTTGCACACCAGTAGACACAGTTATGCCGATTAACAGTTCCGTTCAACTTGAATTGTGTCTTATCGGACCAAACAACTTTCCCTACGAAGGCCTCATCCTCTTGCTGCATGTTCCGAAACCACTTACAGTATTGCATTCTGCGATCACGGTCATCTTCATTTAATGCATGCAAGAGTCTTGGGATGAAAACTTTCAATTTTGCCGTTTTAATAATACGACGTACGCTGGTTCTGCTAATCCCCTCTCACGTGCACATTGCTTTGTAGATTTCTGCAGTGAGTGCTCAAAATGTTCCAAAACCCTAGCCGAGGACGCGGGGCTTGTTGCTGTGCGAGATCTCCCAGATCTGCCCTTGCGAACAACGCATACGGTACCATGAGTCTCAAATTTGTCTCGAATGCGTGCAATTGTTACTCGCGTTAGCGGTTCTATTCTGTACACACATCTCCATTGCCTTTGAGCTTCATCAACAATCTCGGTTTTCCTAAACCAGTTCAAAATTGCTTTCCACTGTTCAAAAGATAATCTTGGCTCCGTTTTGCTGTAGCAACGTTAGCATAACGTAATGTGAGTCACATCTATTTACAGAACATCATACTACATCTTACTGTTGTTTTTCGATCAAACTTAGAAAAATATTAAATAGATATCTATTGTGAAAGTGTGTATACATTTTTTGGCACCCTCGGCATATTGTCAAATTTCCAGGGAATTATAGTATTGGGAGGCCAATCATAGTTCTTTCATACAAAAGAAAGGCTTCTGCACCCATGTTCTGTGCGAGACTCTCAAATGTACTTGGTTTCCAGGCGACCAAAGATGGCATGAAGACTATTGCTTGAGATAGCTTCTTATATTTTCCTGTCACTATTTCTGTATAGAACGAATGCTAATCCCAGTGAGCACCAAATTGCCTCCGCATATCAGAATTTTCTTCTCTCGTGTACTGTTCTGTCTTACAAATGTGTTGAAGTTTTCGGCACAAAGCGTGGTCCAAGCGAAATAAACAGGGAATAACCTGATAGCATGAACAAATTTCAATTAAGGTATCAGTAGCTGCTATCTGATAATCTGTTGTCATGAAAATGGTGATTCCCATACATGGACTTTGTTTACAAGCTCCTGAGAGAGTTCTTCATAAGTAACTGTTGAAACTTATTCCGCACTGAAACCACTGATCGCCTACATTACCATGCGCGGAGTAAAACTGGCACAAACATATGGATCATTTGTAGTTATCATGCGTGGTGTAAACTACCAGTTTTGTCTCGGTTCATCTTTACCAACTATCTGAAATATCAGCAAGTTTTACCAAAGTGTTTGGGTTTGAAATCATACCTTTTCACTTTCGTTACATGTCCATTGATGATGTAGGCTGTAGGCTCATTAGATGCCTGAGCAGATTCTTTAACACTGTTTACTACTTTCAAAGCACCACAACTTCTCCAGTTTGGCTGTGAGAATGTTTGAACGTTTTAAGAACTTCAGCCAGATGTAAACAAGCAAAACATTCAGTTTTACTTCCACACCTCTAATCCCTTTCTTTTATATACCTTATAAATTAATTTTGGTTTTCCCATTAGAAAACTGTGAACCTTGAACGATCCTTTACATATGACTTTTATACAAACGTGAACTCAAATATCGGAAACTGCTACAATCATTTTGTTGGCAGCACGAGCCGGAAACAGGAGAATATCTCCATCTGTAAACAAAAACGTTCATGCTGTGATTTAATAAAATAAAAAAGTGAACATATTTTTCGATTAATTCGCCTGCTGAGGTTGGTGTGCATGTTTTAAATACACAAATATTGTAGTTTTAATAGTATTAGTTCAATGGAAACTTTACAGACTCTGCTGAACCTGAATATATTAATATTTTTTTAGCGTTAAAAGATTGCGTAACTTGGCCCAACAAGAACAATTTGCGTGGCGCATCTGCTGAAACAAATTGACTGGAGTTATTTTTCTGGGACAAATGTGCAACGTGAACTTTTTTAATGTTGGAACAATATGTGTTGCCGCAGGTACCAATATGGAGGAACAAATTATCGGAACACGAGTTTCAGCAGTGTTATGTGAAATCTTCAACATTACATGCAAACATTTTGAAGTGTGCTCCCATTTCTTCAAAATCGCTAGTTACGATATAACATTGTGCCCCCCTCCCCTAGTTATCTTAAATTATCATTACGCCTATTGTAAATATAAACAGAAACAGCACGTTTACTTTCAGTTTCGTTCTTACGATTTTGTTATATATTGTTTTACACCTTTGCTTTTCCATTTTACCTTCTTTATTTATTGCGGAATGCCTTTATGTATTTTTCTGTGTGTACTGCAGATGAATGCCCAGCTTTTTCAAAAAGGCATTTGAAAATGCTTGGAAACTGTAGCAAAATACAACAATCAAAGTAGAACAAGGTTAATGCACATTATTGGGTAACATAACAGTTCTAAAAGGAAGGTGAAAGTCGTCAGACCGGTATCAACAGAAAATAACTTTATTACATTCAGGCTTCAGACTCATAATACGCGTTGTATCAGCTGATCAGTTTGCCCAATGACGCGATTGAAACAGTCTTCTGCAATTATGAGGATCTTGCCAATACTCAAGGCTGGAGCAAATCCTCACCTATTAGGACTACGATGAAAAAGAATGGAGCTCCATGTCGTCGTATCCTGGAGGATATTCATGGGGAATGTTGCATACTTCACCTGAGTCTACCATTGTTTGCTATAATTTCCGTGTATCATCTTAACCCATTAACTGCCATGATCCGCATTTGGGGATTTGTTTTATTTTGCAATTTATGTAACTGTAATAATGTTAGCAACAATGGCGACTGTTTGGCGTTGTTGTCTAGACCTTTCTCAAGCTCGAGCATCAATTGTTGGTTAGTTGTTAAGTGAGTGAATTGTGCAGGATAATTTGCGAGGGGAAAGAACGATTTTGAGAGTTGTAGGATATTATCATTTTCAAAATACGGGAAGTCTATTATTATATAAATAATTTTCAGCCCCTCTGTTCTGACGTGTTTTCTAATGGCTTTAGAAGATATTTATTGACTATTTACTTTTAAGGCTTATTTTATTTTCCCACGAGGGTCACATGAATTTCAATCCCCATTTGGGGCTTGTGGTTGATTCCACCCAAAATATTTTTTTGTTTCTCTTTTCTCCCCAGATACGAGTCGCTATAAAGCACTTTTCGTAAGGGAAATTGAAGAAATGATAATTGACCTCCACTTTATTGATTCTTCTTCTGATGAAGGTGAAGTGAATGAGAAAATTGACATTGTCGAACTGCCTCCAGATCGTGTAGATGAGGCGTCTGACTCTGAGGATATGGACGAAAATATATTGCAAGACACTCTTCCAGCTGATGTGCTAGGTACCTTGCAGGTTCATACCAAGGGAGAAAGGGAAGACTTTAACAAATGTGCAGGTCATCGTGTGAAGCAATGGAGTCTAATATCGCTTCCAGAAGGACAATGAAGGATGCATAAAACCTACCCTGATCTAGCAGAAATTGAACGGCGTAAATGCAACCTGAAAGCAGCACTAAAGTAAAGTTATCAGTTGAGTACATGAAGGAATTTTTTATGAAAAGTGTCGGTGAAAGTGTTCGATATACTACACAAAAGAACAATCACAGCGTTGAGTTATCGAATGAATGCACAAGGAAGTTCTGTTGACTAGATAGCATGCTCTGCCGCAGGAACAGTTACATGAAGATGAGCACTTTGATATAAGGTGCGTACGACAGCGTATAAGCCGCAACAGATAATTGGAATTCAAGACAACGCAACCTTGAATAGAATCCCAGTTAATGAAAGGGATAAACTTAAAAAAATTCGTCCCGTGTGGACTTGTTGAATAAGAATTTTATGAAATTCCTGATTTTTTTTTCTGATAGCCTGTGGATAAATTAAGATTGGAATGTGCAAAAGTACCGTGTGAGATTTCGAGGTAAGAAATGATACTTTCGTTTGTTAACCAATGCAGTAGATGTATCACTGGTCAACGCTCGTCATCTACTGCCTCATAAATGAAAATATTCCACTGCTCCAATTCTCAAGGATGGAGGCAAGGGCGTATCTTGCTCAATCACCCGCTGCTTCTGATCCAAAAAGTTCAGGACGTCCATCATACCCGAAAGCATCCATTTCACGTCTTTCAGTCGAACTCTGAACCTCCGGAACCGGACACACGATTGAGCGCACGACCTTGGAGAAGCAAAACAAAAAGAAGAAGAACAAGAAGGAGAAGGAGAATACAAGGAAGCAGTGCTCTGTGTGCAATGTGGGACCGCATATCGACTGCTTTGTTATCGGGCACAAAATGTAAATGAAAATGTAAAAAGATACTGGAAACTGCGGATCGACTAAAATATATTATTTATTTCAAGGTGATTTAATTTTTAAAATTTATATTATTTTTTCCAGGCCGTACGTAAATCAAATGTCCCAGAAATAAATACAGAACAAAGAAAAAAAATTGTCAGTTAATAGGTTAACCTGGTGGGCAATTCTATTGAGAAGACCAATGAGGGCGAACGTTATCGGTCATTGCCATTGTCATCCTCTTTGCTGTAGATGACTTCATAGGCCTAACTCTACTCTAACTGCGAAAATCTGTAACATATGCCCATAAACTTATTCAGAAAATGTAAAGTTTAGAAGTGGAAAAAGTACAAAAAGTTCGTTAATTTTTAGTTCGCAATCTTATTCCACTTCATACAAAATTTTACTCGTGATGAACGCACCAACATATTATACTAAAACTATAATATTAACTTATTTTTTGTCATTTGAAATTTGTGGTAATTTGTTCTATAAACACACATATTAGTAATTAAAGTTTTCTCCTGACATTCAGTTTTGAAAAATATTTTAACAAAAATTACAAATTAAAATATTTACACCTATACAATAATTAACTATCGGACTTTAATAATAAATCTTGTTCGCTCGCGGAATCAATATTTCAAACGTGACCTGATAGGACAGTTGAGTGGGTTTATTTACGGACTCTCTTTAACATCTCAGGTCATCAGCGTCCCATTCAATTCAGGGCCTCAAACGGCCGATAAATTTTGCTCAGAGGCTTCTTCTTTCAGGCTTGAGGTTCTTTTTCGCACCTTAAATCTACGATATGTGACCCACGGCTTTACTTCCCTTTCGAAGGAAGCCATACTTAGGATTTTTACGCCGGAAAAAATCCATCGGTCCTGGGCAGGATTGAACCCACGATCTTGGGTTTAGGAAGTAAGTGTGGTTACCACTACACCACCAGGACCGACTTCTGATAGGAGAGATCGAATAGTCGTTTCCCTCTACTAAACAGCCATTTATGAAGAAGACTCATTCTGATTGATGTCTCAATGTTTCTCATTTTATTGCTAACGTTTTCCTTTACATTTGGAAACTCTCAACTGTGAAAATTTCGGGAATGGTTTTGTTGGCGAACGTTGGCACCAAATGCCTCCAGTCTCTCCTCTGTTAAATCTGTGTTTTCGTTTTGGGGGAGGGGGTGACACTTAAACCAGTATATTAAAATTTATGTACTACACCCCGAAGCGGACACGGTTTATAAATAAGGCGCACAATTTACAATATTTATTGGCTTTAATTTAGGCATGTCAGTGGCGGCTTCTGCATAAACACAAAATTGAAATGTATGTAACATAGTGAGCACAATAAGCTGGTAGCGGAAATAATTAATTATGACCACCTCGCAAATTCAGCCCTTGTATGCGGGATCAAGTTGATCAGGGCGCTGTTCCACAAAGATGCAGTCTAATTACAATTATTTGAATTGTGTAGCTGGAACAACTTTTTGTACCACACTTGCAAAGTATTAATAGAATTAGGTTATGTTTCACTTCTTTAACAAATTCGCATTTTTTAATGTACCAAACGGATTATGAACATTCCCTTTATAAAGATCTGATATTTTTCCTAAGAAATAATGGCCGTTGATTTATTTTATGTATTTGTTAATATTCAAGCGTACTGCGTAATACTCCACTTGGGATGACGGTCGTATTTGTTCATACATATAGCTATGTCGCAGCATTAATTTACCGCCTCGGGGGCCGAGGTCGTTAAGGCGGGGACTCGTGAGGGTTCGAACCCTGCCAGGACTGTTCTCACTGACTGAGGGTTTTGGAAACTGCCTAGGGGGTACCCTACACTTAGACCTGGAACGCTCCCTACCCTTTCCCAATTTATCATTTCATTTCATGTATCATCAGTGTCCACTGCCTGTGGCGCCTCTGTAGTAAAAACGAGCGTTACACACCATTAAAAAAAACACCATCAATTTCAGTCGAGAGATATCGAGCTTCCTAATTGCTCTGGGCCATAGATAATTTGTTATTAGTCCATTTGATAAAATTATATATATATATATATCTTGTTTGGCAATCGCATTTTCATTAAAAGCAAAGATTGTGAAAATGGCATCAGATTAAATGATTTATTTTTAAAGAGAATAATCCAAGGAAAGAAACTATTTTCGTGGCATTTAGCGAGAACCTTAAAAACAGCATTAAAGTTTTGGACTGAAATATTCTTTGAAATAGGAAAGGCAAGGTCAATTGTCACTCGAACTTTAACTGAAGTTAACATAACATGTTCATTCTACTCAAAAGGGAATTATTATACACTCGTATTCTGATCACCACTCTCGGTAATATTTCACACATTTAGGGGACAATTGATTTCTTAAATTATTAAAGAGATATTAAAAATTGCACTAAAATAATCAATATTACTTCACTTTTAGAGACACCAACACCCATTACAAGTACATGAATAATAGTAATACTTTTATTAAGCACAATAAAAATTCACTTTTACACTTATTAAGTATACAGTTGTAAAGTACAAGTGTAGAAGACACCCTTGTGTCTACTAATAATTAAAGTTACAAGTTCATGCACTTGTAATGTATTAGAGCTTATACTACTGTAGTACAGAACCCGGGTTTTGATTGATTCATTTATTCATTTATTTATGGACGTTCTTTAACATCTCAGGTCATCAGCGTCCCATTCAACTCGAGCGTGAAACGGCAGACAAATTTTGCTCAGAGGCCACTCTTTGAGGCTTGAGGTTCTTTTTCGTGCCGTAAATGTACGACACGGGACCCACGGCTTTACTTCCCTTCCGAAGGAAGCCATACTTAGGATTTTTACGCCCGAAAAAAATCCATCGATCCTGGCCGGGTTCGAACCCGCGATCTTGGGTATAGGAGTCAAGTACGGTAACCACTACACCACCAGGACCGACCTACAGAACCCGGGAAAGGATTGATCCATCGGTCCTGGACGGGTTCGAACCCGCGATCTTGGGTATAGGAGTCAAGTATGGTAACCACTACACCACCAGGACCGACCTACAGAACCCGGGAAAGGATTGATAAAACCGGGATATATTCGGTCGACGGCGGGCTGAGAGCTACTGGAACGCATTGTACGAGGGCAACGGATAAACATTTACTGTTAAATGTAGTCCTGTCCACGGGCTTCCTAGCTCAATGAAGAAATTCGTGAGGATTTTCAATCTCTCACTTTCCCTCACATGTAATTCGACGTGTATCCAAGAATTTGCCATTGATATAAGTAGCTCAGTTTATGGAGTTAATAAAAACTTTTATTTCTTATTTATTAGCTATGGACGAGAATGTCATGACATGACATCCCCATCAGGGGTGTTCACATAAATCTTAAAAACTAGGAGGAATTATTAGACACTGTCCCAAAGAAGCAAACTACCATAGGTATTTATTTGTTTTAGAAGAACTCTACTTTCACACTGCCCCCCCCCTTTCTGTCTATGGCGTTGTGGCTAGTAAAAGGAAATCTAATCTCCATCGCCCTCTGGACACAAACATTTGGACTAAAGCTGAATCCGCTTAAATCACAGGCTATAGTCGTGACATAAACGTGCAATACGTAAAATAAACTCAATGTAACGCCCTTCATGATAAATAACAATGTAATTAAGAATACCAGCACCGCAAAAAACCTAGTGTTTATATAGACTGCGATGTAGAATGGCACAGGTTAACCCAGACATGCAATAAGATATTTTATTTGATTCACACATGTAGCAAAAGATAACCTGTCAATCTGAAAAATCTGAAGTGCTTGTTATGCCTCACTTTCATTATTGTGATGTCTTGTATCTAATCTGAAAACTGGGTAAATGACAACCAGTGCATAATCCCGTGTTTGCTTTGCCTTCAACGCTTGTAAATTTGATCATGAGACACCCCTACGCAATCAAGTCACGGCTACCTCTAAAAGAACACAGGACTTTTCCATTCCGTTACTGCCCTGTTCAAAATTCTCCGTACCTGCAACACTCAGTACATAGCCTCTTACTTGCTACACCTGTACCTACCTGGAAAACTGAGAAAATGACTTTACTGCCTATCTCTCATCACCGAGCAAACTTCTACTGAATCTCATTCAGCGTGTCAGTTCCCAGCATCTGCAACTCCCTTCCTCCTGAAGTCAGAGATTGCCGGACATTGAAGCAATTTAAACGTAGATTAAATTGTCATCTCAACTTTAGGAATCACAAAAGTTAGTCTTTCGTTTGCTTATTGTTCTTCTTCTTCTTCTTCTTCTTCTTCTTCTTCTTCTTCATGTCCCATCTACTTAAGAAAAATTATTGCGGGGCAAGTGGATTTCCAACACTATCTTTATCTATTATCCCACTATATTAAAATTTATAATATTTACATGCAGTATATAACTTTAATTTGTTTCTTTCTCTATTTTATATAGCTATGTATATGTTGTATTCTGTAATTTTTTTCACATGTTAGAGTGGAAGAGAAGGTCTCATGGCCTTAACTCTTGCCAAGATAAATAAATAAATAAGACAATGAAAATTGTAGTTTTGGCGACAGACTGCGGTAGCAATACGGGATTAACAGGACGCGTTCAACGCAAAATGAACGTAGCTGATCAAATTGTACTGTGCACTGTGTAATTCTCGTTCGTGTGATGGATGTAGTTTTTAACGCCCGTTTTGGCACACAGGCGTTAGTGGTGAAATCATCAAATTTCATCACAGTCCGAGTAAGTTATTCCTAGTCAACAATGATAATGTGTGGGGAATGGCATTATACAGAGGTACGATGCCTGCGTCGTGGCAAGCTCCTTTTTAACTTTAATGAAGAAGTCGCCGAATTCATGGACATTAATGGGAGACAAGTTTGGGAGTTCAAGTAAGAGAAATGGATCAGTGACCTTAGTGTTCCTCGCCAATTTGACCGCTCGGCTCAATGGCGTCAATACATGCCTTCAAGGTAGAGAACATAAAATTGCTCCGTTGTTTGAAAACATTTAAGTTCTCAAACAAAAGCTACTGCTATGGAAAGGTCAATTACTTGACATATTTTTTTCCAAATACTGTCTTTGTTGTTACATCGTGCGAAGTAACAACTATGCAGCAATGATGCAGCAACTACTTGAATTTTAATATAGATTTCAAGTTGTTACTAATCAAGAAAATGAATTTCAACTGTTTGAAGTTCCACTTCTTTGGATGGCAAAATGCTGCCCCTCAGTACCGATTACAATCAATTGACTTAAGAAATGACATTGAGCGTAAAGAAAAGCACGACGGTAGAGAAAGTATCATTCAAAGTTATAATCACATCTAGAAAGAAGATTAACGTCCTTGCATCATTTTGCAGAACATGTTTGAGAGAGATTATTTTCGATGGGAAGGTGGTTGAGCCATATCAGCGAAAGAAAACTCGCGCACGAGAATTTTAAATCATCACTGAGGCTCAGCTGTGCTCAAACATTAGTGCCAACTTTACAAAAATTGTTCGGAAAGAGAAAGAATAAGTCATTCATAAGTACAAACTTAGCAGGTAATAACAAGCATAGCCACCTGTCAAGAACTGTTTGCTTTAACCATAGCTATCCATTTCTCTATCCTGTGCGGAATTAACGCTGAACGCATTTTTTCTCTCCTATGCCAAAGAGCTGTAAGTCAAAGACAAATCTTTTCCTCTCAAAACTTATTCAGATAAAGGTTGATGGGCGTCATTGATAGTTAACTTAAGCCCTTTGTGCTTAACATCCGTCAGAAAGCTTCAAGCACAAAATAGTGACGCGTACTCTAAATTACATTTGCTACGTTTTGCGCAAAGCATGTTGAATGTGTTAGCGTAGTAGAGAAAATATTATTATAATATTTGATGAAATTAATGTAATTACCGAAATAGAACAATGAAACATGTTATTGTACAGGCTGCTTTTCTGGCAGACATCCCTTTCAAATTGAACCAGATAATCGGCGATAAGCTTAGCACAATATGCCTATTTAACTTGACCTTCTTTGTTATTGCTCCATTCAATTACTATTTATATTGAGAACATCGTATCAGACCCTAACAGATTCACTCACTCAGGGCACCTTGTTCCAGAAACACAACATTTTCCCAGTATATGCAGTATCGTATTTTACACTAAATGTATGTGTTTTAATATGAAAAAGATTGATCATTATTAGAAAACTAATAAATGCCTAAGTTTATATGTTTGTTGTTGAACTCGCAATGATCCATGCTTTCATAGAAATGTACCAGGTGCGTCTATATTCATCAAAATGTCACAAAGTACATGAACCGAAACTAACGACTGAAAACTGTAATCTAGAATTATATTAGTTTTGTAAGAACGGTAGTTTAAAGTCAAACAAAACTCTAAAAAGTATATGCAATCGTTTTCGTTTTACTTTGTTTTTATTATTAAAAGTATTTTCAAAATAAATATTTTTGAAAAAAAAAGGAACTTTGGTGCCCTGATGCACTCCACCGCCACGGGTGGCCGAGGTCGTTAAGTCCCGGACTCGTGAGCGGGAGGTGTGGGTTCGAATCCCGCAAGAACCGTCCTCCCTGACTGAGGTTTTTTCCAGGTTTTCCTCAGTCTTCATAAATGGCAAATGCCGGGGAGGTACACTAAACTTAGGCCTGGAACGTTTCGTTCCTTAAAAAAAAATCCTTTCCCAATATATCATTTCATCTCATGTATCATCATGTCCATCGCCTGTGGTGCCTCAGTAGTAAAAACGGGTACTAAGGTTAGCGTTGACTTGTTCTACAGGAAGACTTTAATTAAAATAAAATGCACATCAGCTAAAAGGGAAACAGAATGCTTTTTGAATAACAAATTTTGAGGTCCGAAGCCGATGACCGGGTCATTAAGAAAGCCGGTAGTTTAATGTTGGAAGCCACTACACAAATGTACCTATCATTCTATTAGTATAATAAGGAAGTACAATGTCCATCGCCCGTCTGCATCAAAATGTAACGGTTGAAGTGTTTATTTAGATCAGTCGTGTTGTAATCTAAACAAGCTTCTTTACAAAAGGGGCTGAAGAGGTTTACCCCATACTCGCACAGTCATTTCTGTTATCTATTTTTTACAACCTTCTCTTAGGCGTTTGAATTAATTTTTCATAAGTAACGGACATTGCTTGGAAATGAAATTGTTAAAACATACGCTGATTAAAACCTTTTCTAATTCTATAATAAAAGATGCAACATCAGTTTTTTAAAAAAGGGTTAAAGATGGACAGTGAACAGTAAGTAAATACCAAATAGGTATCGGTCTTCCTAAACCTGAAAGGAACAAATACTATAAAAAAACACATCTTCGTTAAAAGAGTAAAATAATATTAAAATCAAAATAAATTGATAAATAAACTTATTATTATCAAAATTTTATTTGCTTTACTTATGTACGCTCTTTAACATCTCAGGTCATCAGCGTCCCATTCAAATCAGGAAGCAAAACGTTCGATAAATTTTGCTCCGAGGCCTTTTCTTTCAGACTTGAGGTTCTTTTTCATGCCGTAAATGTACAACACGGGACCCACGGCTTTACTTCCCTTCCGAAGGAAGCCAATCTTAGGATTTTTATGCCCGAAAAAATCCATCGGTCCTGGCCGGTTTTGAACCCGCGATCTTGGGTCGTCCAAAATAAAAAGTATGTATATGGTATAAATAATAAGTTGGATTTCCTTGCAAAAAGGAAAGGAAAGATAAAGAAAGGAAAATAAATTAATATGATATTAGGCTTTCTTTAGATTAAACTTATGGCAATTTTCCGTATCCTATGCTATTCGTTCCTCGGGGCGTGGGCGATTTCTGGGCGTCTTGTAGTGCTCTTTAACATAATTTCTGAGACCCTATTGTCCCAACCTTGAAATATCCAGATAGGATAAGATTGAGATCTGCATATTTTGTAGGCCATTGCAGAGGGTGGATGTCCACATGGTTGATGGCGTTTATTTCCTCAACTAATGTGACTCCTTACAGCAAGCTAATACCTCAACAAGTTCCCCGTGCAGGAACCCATTTCCATGCGAGGCTTATGGTGCAACGTTTATAGGGAGAAAATGAGGATGGAATAGTTGTAGTCGTACATCCAGACGTCTACAGAAACAGGTTTTGTCAAGGTGCTTAGCTTTCAACATCAATCAGCAGCACAAAGTCTTGATGTTAAATGAAGATATCATACAGACTATTGCTTTCATCGGCGATTGTGTTTTTTCTCCCTCGTTGTTTTCATATTCGCACTGCATTTGTATTTCGTTGTGAGGCCTCCTTATAACAGCGAACACTCCTCCGTTCGATCAACTGCTTCTGTGATATCCACACTCTCGCATGCCGATAATGCGCCTCTTGTTACCTCCGAAGTATAAGGCGCAGTGACAGTGCATAGAAAATATTTTAACTGCTTAACCTATCCCTTCCTCTATTGCCCATTTGTACAGTCAATAAGTAACCTTAAAATAGTGTATGCGAGACATTACATAAGCCGCCTTATGCACACCAGAAACTGCATGTGACATTAAGGGGTGAAAGTGAGTGTTTTACTCTCTTTCCAGCTTTCTCTCGTATAATCAAAATATACAGGATGCAACAAAAACGGCATGTTAAAACTTTAGACGCAAATTCCTCTCGTGTAGAGAATGAAAATATAAACATGCGTTCGGAAGCGTTTTATACCCTTATTACAGTTATTTTTCTATAACTGTACCTATTCTGTACGATGCAATATATTTAAATAAAAATAGCATACATATGTCTCAAAGGAAGTGCTCAAAATAGTCCCCACTAGCATTAAACTCTAAGAAAGTCTCTATTAAATTGTAGAATTCCTGTTCTTACAGAACATGAGGATAAAACACTCCAGAAATGATTCTATCACAAAAATCTTCCTTTGAATCTCTGAAGCAGGGCAACCATAAGACATGAAAAGCATTAAAAGCATAACCGAATTTTAGATTCGTAATTGACACCGTATCTTTAATTGTAATTGTTTTTGTCTACAAATGTGCCATCTAAAAGGCATAATAACACGAACTTTACACAATTAGAGCATGAAGAATAATGCTGGTTATTTCAATTCTATATTTGGATAAATAAAATAAATATAAGTAAATTTCAAATATTTCCTATAAATAGAAAGCCTCTTGGCAATTAAAGTCAATGTTTTGTTAAAAGCGTGCTACAAACAATAGAAACCACTACCACATATCTAGTGTATTTTATTTATTCTTCTTTAGAGAATCAGTAGAGTGCATGTTTATATTTCAAAGTCCCAAAATGAACTTTATATGCTAGTCAAATAGTGAGAGAATGTACGACGAATCATTTTAAAGTAGAAAGTGATAAAACTACATGTTAGTCTTTGTTTAGCATTCATTAAAATTGTCGGTCCTAGTGGCGTAGTGCTACCATACTTGCCTCCTATATCCAAGAACCCGGCCAGGACCGATGGATTTTTTCGGGTGTAAAAATCCTAAGTATGGCTTCCTTCGGAAGGGAAGTAAAGCCGTGGGTCCCATGTCATACATTTACGGCACAATAAAGAACTTCAAGCCTGAAAGAAGAGGCCCCTGAGCAAAATTTGTCGGTCATTTCACGCCCTGGGTTGAATGGGACGCTGATGACCTGAGATGTTAAAGAGCGTCCATAAATAAATCAATCAATCATTAAACATGACAAGAAGTTCATTGTGCAGTTATGTGTTAATTCCTCAAAATACTCAATGAAAGTGGAATAGGAAAGTGTAAGAGCAGTTAGGTCAACACTATTGCTGAGATGATGCAACTCTTGGGCAGCTATCAAGAGAAATCAAGAATATGTTTCCTCTGGCTACTATCCCCACTTCATGTTTTTAGAAATGGGCAGTTCAAATGTATCTACGCACAAAAGATATTACAGAACTCTTAAGGTAGCGGACATTTTTATTTCATCATTCAAGTCAGCTTTGACTAATGCACCAGCAAGACAGGAAGGGCTATGGAACTCCCCGTGGTAAGGTGAAAAGATCACTAATTTATCTCCAGTGCCAGTGATAATTAGCTGGGAAACTTGGCTGTAATTCCATAGTACCAGCTACAACACATTAAAGAGGTGGATACAAGATGAAAATAAAAAGGGGAGTATTGCAGTGGAAAATTTTAAGAAACTAATTGCAAGTCACAAAGAATGGCTTAACTTTTAGCTAAAGATGCTGACTCCAACCGTAAGCAGGCAAACGTTTTACAGGCTCATTTGTAACAAGTCAGTATTTATCAGGCCAAGAAATTCAAGAAATTTCTGGTGTACAGTGCAAAAACCTTGGTAGTTATATTAGCGTACATTTATTTTTTGAAAACAAATTAAATGCTTGGATCCCAAAGAAGCAACTCCAAATATGTTTTCTGCTTCATAATTGAAACGTTTCTCTGAATTTTGCAAGAATCGTAAAATTGTTCTCTAGGGAGTTGCATTCTTTTCTACCTTTTCCTTGTGGAAGAAACAACTGAATAAGAGGCCGTAAAATGAGCAAATGTACCTCTATCTAGTGCTTCATTTGAGAGAAGTTGGAAGGCTCTATCTTGCCAATGTTAAATTATGTACATTGTAGCAGAACCATTATGGTTACAACAGTGAAATTCCAATATTCTTATTTGACAAACTTTATCTGCATACTGAAGCACAGTTATTAGAATTTAAGAATTGGAACGTGAATTAGACATTTTTTATTTTAAAACCTTTTTTTGTCAAAAATTTTATTCAAAATTTGTCATAATGCTTAAGTATGAATTTTTTTCTAATTTGCTTAGGTAGCTTCTTCGTTGCTATGTCTAGAAACACAACTAAAAGACAAATTCATGCATTTTTTTTTCTCTTTAAGGACACACATAGGAAAGTGTAGTTTTACAAAAAATGTGATCAAAGAAAAAAAAAACTATCAAAAACTCACTCATGGTTCCAACCCGAAACGAAATGCATAACTGCGCCATAATGAGGATCTGTTTCGATAGTTTACGTCAGAATAACCAACAGCAACAGCAAAATTTCCTGTAGTAAATGGTAAAAAGCAGAACCTTCCAGCTAAATTGATTTGAAAACAATATCATTTTGACATGGATTTGATCAAAATCAGCACCTTTTTAATCTATGCAGGTGCATTTTCAAGTACTGAGAAACTACTTCTAGGTTATATATGATAATGATGATGTAACATAAATAAAAAGAGCAGGAAATTTATGTGATTCATTTTGTGAAAAAGTCCACAATTTTCCCTTTCAACTCTCAACTTAAAAAATAAACTCTTGAAGGTCCCTTGTGGATGACTTTCAATTACGGAACTGCCAACAACGCTCACAACATCAGTAACGACGCAGGAGATTAAAACAGGACAGTGGAAAATATATAATTATGTTGTTTGAAGTTAGTAATATCAATGTATTCAAATAACATATTTCATGTTTAAATTAATCCTGTTTTCCATTTGTGAAATTCATTAAAAAAAAACATCTATAAGTAATTAATTATTTTAATTTTGGGATATGTTGTATTGTCTTAATTCCTCTCTATAAATTTTAATAAGAGAATTAAATAAATAATACAAATTTCACACAACTTAATTATCATTCATATTTATGAATGCGCTCACTGTTATGTAGATTACCAAAATAATACATAATTTAAAAATAACCGTGTAGAAGTTAATCAAAACATTACCTTCATGTACATTGTTCTGCCCGAGGGCACATCCTTCCCTGAACACTAACCGTTTTTACAGTTTTTCTTGGGAGAGATTTGCGGTAGCTTCCTCATTGATGATGCAGAAGTGACAGAAGAAAGCGGAGTACCCGCAGAAACCCTGCCCAAGCGTTACTTACGGCCGCTGGACCACGACGTCTCTTTAATAAATGTCATAAAAAAGAACAATTTTCAGCTGTATAAAGCATAAAACTTGGCTACCCTGCTCCGAAGAATCGCGGACAGTGTGGGATATGGCAGAAGTTGTTGTTGTTGTTGTTGTTGTCTCTAATTATGAAAAACTGTATGAGTATAATGAGAGACACCTCTCTGAATATATTGAAATATCGCTGTACCGATAGTTTTGTGAACAAACACACAATGTAAACGAATCCAAACCTCCGCGGATAATACTCAGCAGTATCTGCAAAGCCCAATTACAGAAATTCACATGGCTCCTGTGTTCTAGCGGTTGTAAATCTTGTACTAGCCCTGTTTTAGGTTTCAATGTAGCAGTTTAGTAGCTGTATGTGATACACCACATAGCGTATGGGTGGCCGAGGTCGTTAAGGCAGAGACTCTTGAACGGGAGGACTCTAAACGTATTTAGGCCTGGAACGCTTCCTTTCCCAACTTATCATTTGACACCAGCGCCTGTGTTTCCTCAGTAATGAAAACGGGCAGTAAGCACTATTAAAAATGTAAAGATTACTTCGAGGAACGCCGAAATATTTCTCCGATGTCATAAACTACATCTTCCATTAGAATTTGTCGTTCTTGGTTAAAATTCTATCGTTTATAGATCCTGTTTCCATATGTCAGAAGTTTTACAGAATCTGTGTGTGGAATTGGAACTCTAGGAAATTTCTGTGCTGAATTTCCTACGGACTACTCTACAAGATTGTTTTACAAATACTCTGTGTGCTAGCGTTAACTTGTGAGATGACATTTCAATACACAAAATTTAATTCACGTACAATAATAAATTCACATGTACGTTAAGAGCTATTAACTTGCAAGCAAAACACAAACTAACCTTAGCTGATTTGGTTTCTGAAACGGGGTGATTACTTAACGACGAAGGCAGAGCTTTTGTTGGTCGGTCAGGCGGCCATTGCGGCAGATGAGTGACTGGGACGCATTACGCGTATCCCTTTCGGCAGCGTTATAGAAAAATACATCTCTTAAACAATAAACAGCACTCATTTATAGAATTGGATTATAAAAAGCTAAATCCGGCATTACATGTGGCATCACTATTATGGATAACTGCACTATAAGGTACAAGTGTGGAATACATTTGCCATTTCCTATGCTTAGAAGTAAAGATGATGTTCGCTCTGTAACTTGGCCTAACCCTTTCATCTATTCGTAAACTCAACAAGTTTATGATACTTTAACTTGATTTATGCATTACAGTTTTAAGAAAATGAATGGAAAAAATGCCGTGGTGTACATAATTACATAACTGGTGACAGCGCAACACTCGATCTGGTAAGTTCAGTTTATCTTCCGTTCGGCACCGTAGCCGAAAAACAAATTTTCTAAACGTATTAGTAATGTGTTAGAATGATAGGCATCTTATAAGGCATCTGTGATGTAATTTGATTTTTGGTAGTTCTCGTTTTATGTGGTGGGAAAACGGAATCGTCCAGAACATCGTCCAAAATCAGATGCAAGCACCTCTTCTATCCCATAACTGCCGCATTTGATTACATTAATTTTACAAGCCCCTTTAATACCATATTCAAAACCAATATATACCTGGGAGACATTATGAGTATTAGAGCTACGTTATATTTGTCTCAAATAATATTATCATAATACTTATTAAGAAATGAATAGAAACTGACGGAACACCTTTGTATGTTCCATTCTATTATATTTAATTTAGTCGTTTATACCAAAAATTTCATCGAAATTTCTGCCGGCATTTTGTTGTTTCACGGTATTATGGCAATCGGTTTAGAAAGTAGGTAATTTTTATTTTTCTGAATTCAATATCAGATTTATCATCAAAACTCTAGGTCAGCAATATATCTGTGTTCTATTTGTAATAACTTATTGTCACTTACTGTCTTTCTTTCAACTGTATTGTTTAATTTCTGATCATTTAAACCTTTATCGTAATTACGGTCTAATGATTTATTAGTTATTGAATCATTGATTTCACGAGATTCTCATAATTTTGCTAGTTTCTGAAGCACCAATGTTATTTTTCACCCAGCATGACTTTCAAGACGTTCAACTGGTGCAATAGGCAACAACTATGTCTAGTGGTTTGCTGATGTCCCTACTGGCTGTTTGATTTATGAAGAGTGCTTTCAGAATGATTTATGTTTAGCCAGCATGTTGAAACCGGCACTTAGCGATATGACGTGAAGGACTATTATCTATTTGATTATACTTTACACACGAAAATGTAAAAGGGAATTCAACGGAAGTTCGATCTTAACTAAAAACTTAAAATGGAATACAAAGCCGATCGTAATTTCATATTTACCCCTAAGTACGCATGCTCATTGTTTTATTCCATTTAATGAGCTGTATCTGTTTTGTCTTACCAAATTTTACTTGTTGAATCAATCTCCAGGGGTAAGACTATTGTTTAAACACATTATAATAAACAAATAAAGCAAAGCAGGTGAAAATTATGTAGAAATCTGCAACAGGTTTCAATACAGACTGATAAACGGGAGTCGTGCCGAGTTCGAATTGAATCCGTTAGCGTATTCCCGTAGATTTGAGTCGTACATGTAAACGCGATGACTATCTTTCAACAGCGCAAATGTACGTTGCATTCGCTCAGGTTAACTTCTACGGAGAGTATGAAAATGAAATGTCACTAAAGAGCCAAGTCAATTTTTCACATTCTCGTGGATTTGGTAGTTTGGCCGCAATGTACGACAGCAATTGTAAAACAAGTTAAAGTCAACTTGCAACTGAAGTAATCAGGGCATACTTTATGAAACTATGAAAGAACTGAGAAAACTTTACATGTATAATTGTTGTGCAAACAAATGGCTCCAAAATCCAAAATCAGCAACATGTAGCAGATTCGTAGTTCAAATCATAAAGCAAAACAATTACATCGGTTCCAGCGGCACTGTTCACAAGAACTAACAGCGATCATCAAGGAGAGATTGCGGGCTTTGATTCCCAAGTTTCAAATGCTTAGATCAAACAAGGAAACCTCGAGACAACTATTGCAATCTACTCAAGATGACGCCTTTCTTCCTGTGATAGTGACAGGACTCCTGTACATGTATGGAGCATACTTTTTAATACACCAACTTTTAATTAATGTTGTAACCAATAGCATAAAGTGGTCGTAAGAATGAATTTTTGCATGTTTGTCTCTTTTCGCGGATATGGAAAACTACACTTTGTCTAGAAAATTTCCTTAGCAAACAAGACACTTGTACTATATATGTGATCTGTTGAAATATCTAGTCACAAGTAAGTTAATGTAACAATAACGTTTTACAGCGTCTTTAGCATGAAAGCTGATTTGATGTATTATTCAGAATAACAAAATAAGAATTTTGTATTTTATTTGTTAAAATTATGAAGTATCAAGTGTATTGATGTATCAACCTAAGAGAATAAATATGAATAGGCATTGAATATCGAAATATTATTTGGAATAGACCCATCTCTAATTTCTAATCCATTGGGACCGCCAAGGGTGGCCGAGGCCGTAAGGCGCGGACTCGTGAGTGGGAGGCCTGGGGTTCGCATCCCACCAGGACCGTCCTCCCTGACTGGTTTTTTTTTCAGGTTTCCCTCAGTCCTCATAAATGGCAAATGCCGGAGAGGTACCCTAAACTTAGGCCTGAAACGCTTCCTTCCTTAAAAAATATTCTTTCCCAATATATCATTTCATCTCGTGTATAGTCAGTGTTCACCGCCCGTGGTGCCTCAGTAGTAAAAACGGGCGTTAAACACTATTAAAAACCCATTGGAACTGAAACGACATCTCTTCCTTAAAAACAATATTCCTTTATGTGGCTTTATATTTAAAAATCTGTATGTAATGCATATATTTCAATACACAACTAACCCTTCATGTTTTACTGTTAGTTGTCCTTTGTTACTTATTAACAACATAAACTTACACCAGTGGCAGTGAAGAATAATGAAATACAATGATTATTTACAGAAAAATACTTAAAGGGAAACCAGTTATCTGAATTAAGTATTTGCTAACGTATAATACAATAAATCAATCTATTAAATAAATGGAATAAATTTTGCAATATATGCATGCCAGTTAACTTAATTAAATACATTTTACATAACTAAAAATATGTCAGTCCAGTTAGATACGCACCAACCTAATTACATACAACAAACTAAGTGAAATCATGCTAAGTTAATTTTACACATATTAGCTTATTAAAATATTTTACATAACTAAACATGTCATTTAGTTAAATACGTCAACTAATTAAGAACAAATTTATTTAAATTTGCACACATTAAATGAATTAAAACCATTTCACCTAACTAAAATTATGTAAATCTAATTAAATGCATATCGACCTAATTAAACATGCCAAACTAACTAAATACACGACAACTTAATTTTACCTTATTAACTTCATTAGTTTCATTTCACCTAACTAAGACACGTCGATCTTATTATTTTTAATAGTGTTTAACGCCCGTTTTTACTACTGAGGCACCACATGCAGTGTCAATCTATTTGAATACGCTAATAAAACGCTATTGTGAAGGCTAATTTTCTGCAACTTTTCCCAGATGATGTAAAGTGACACGGGTCAGACAAGATATATATCTACTTAACATGCACTGTCCTTGGTGGGACCAGGTGTGACTGGGTAAACCATTTACTATTGTTTGAATCAGTTTTATACGCCAGTTGCGTCCCTGGATTGTATCATACGTCAGTTGTGTTTGAGAAATACTTGAATCGTTAATCCCAGTATTTTCCATTCCTGGCACAAACAGCACTTCCCTTTCCATTTTGCAGACTTAGGACTGTCTTTAATATCACCAATTTAAACGTTACAGTTACTTTAAAAATGTTGTTTGTGACATTTTCACCATAAAATATTGTTTGTTACATTTTAACGGTAAAATGTATTAACATTCTGCCTAGAAACATAACTATAATTGTAATAGTTAAACCTGAATCACGGATTTTGAATAAAATTCAATCTTGTTATATGATCTTGCTTTAAATCAATCATGTGTTTAAGTATAAAAACTTCTTTCTCCTCCTTTCCTGTTTAAATGGCAGAATCCTATAAGTACATAGTATTTAGTGTGTTTCGCTTTGTATTTCTTTCAAAACTTATGTAAGACTGTAAATGTTGGAATGAGCAGTTTAAAATAGACCTTTAAATTTTGAATGAAATGACTGGCAGTCACCAGTAGTTCTCATTGTCGTTTTTGCAAATTCTGCCCATACTGTTGGAGGGAAAATGGAATCCGGATCTATATACGTTTCACAGACCAAGACCCTGCCTTATCTTACGCCACCATAACTGTCCGAGATGGAAACGCTATATATATTCTTCCAAGGACAAAAATAAAAGCAAGGCGTTTCCATTTCGGACAGTTATGGTGGCGTAAGATAAGGCAGGGTTTTGGTCGGTGAAACGTATATAGCTCCGGATTCCATTTTCCCTCCAACAGTATGGGCAGAATTTGAAAAAAAAAGGCCATGAGAACTACTGGTGACTGCCAGTCATTTCATTCAAAATTTAAAGGTCTATTTTAAACTGCTCATTACAACATTCCATATATATATAAATTAACAGTAATTATAATAGTAAAAAAGGATAAAACGCTAAGAAAAAAGCCACACTTGAGATCGCATATATATATAGACGAGTAGGTAATTCAAAATCTATGTATACTCGGGAGGGAGAAAATTGTAGATAGATTTTTTTACAAGCATTGTTTACGAGTTTCCGAGTAAATCTTCCCTTTTTGTGTCAGAAAGCCGAATGAAAACGAGCTTTATACACAAATGATTAAAACCTTGCATGATAAATAGTTGGGGGAACAGTTTTGGACAACTTTTAAAAGTCCCGTCTATGTATATATAAATGACCCTTAGATTACTTTCCGTAGAAGACTCACTATGTTGTTTTCATTACACAATGAAAATGATTCTCCTTTATTTATAGTTATCGATAAGGATGCCTCAGAAATATTTTCGGATAACTTTAGAAGCAATGATCGTCGTGCACATTGAATACTTTTTTTTTATTAATGTGGCACCACTACTCGTCAAAACCACTAAGTCACTGGTTTTAAGTTCAACATGCAGTAATTTAGTTGGCCTCTCACTTAAGCTTTCAATATTTTCCCATTTAAGCTTATTACTTACTTTTTGTCTGTTTATTAACACTTGGTGTGATTTGTTGTTGTATTCTTAATTGCTTTCAACGATTTCATTTTTAACATTTAACTTTATGAAACACAATATTTCATGTAGCATGTTTAACGCGAAATATTGTTCTGCAGATCCTTGTGATGTCTAAATTTGTATCCGTCGATCACAAATAAAGACTTCTTCTCACTTGTCATTACTCCATAGAACCGCCAGGGGTGGCCGAGATCGTTAAGGCGCGGACTCGTGAGCGGGAGGTCTGGAGTTCGAATCTCGCCAGGACAGTTCTCCCTGACTGAGGTTTTTTCCAGGTTTTCTTCAGTCATCATAAGTGACAAATGCCGAGGAGGTACCCTAAACTTAGGCCTGGAACGTTTCCTTCCTTAAAAAAAAATTCTTCCCTAAAATATCATCTCATCTCATATATCACCAGTGTCCACCGCCTGTGGTACCTCAGTAGTAAAAACGGGCGTTAAACACTATTAAAAAAATTACTGCATAGCTCGTGCACAACTGAGGACTCTTACGTGTTTACACTGTACTTACGTCGCAGCACGTGTTTTATACAGTGCTTAGTTGTGTCTTGTCGGTGGAAGAACGCGTCCTTGGAATATATGGATCGTCCTAAACAGGCAGGTAGCTGTGGACGCAGCTGAAATATATATTTTAAAAACGCCAGACGCGACCCACATATTAATTTTTCGTAAATATGTTTACAAGGACGCAATTAACCTCCCTTCGGTTTAAGTATTCGGAAGTTATCATCTTGCGGTCATGCGCTGGTGAAACACATTTTCTTTAGTTTGGGTAAAGTTAAATAATTTAATTCCTTGTAACATTTTAACACATCTAGTGTTTCCTGCTAATGTTTTATCTGCACACATAGCATTTCTACCCATATGAGATTGCTGTTTATTCCTTTCTTAGTACAATAAAATATGTCCTTTCCCACATTATCCCTATCCTTTCTAAATTCTCTATAGTTTGGTCTACAAATTTCTACATCGTTTATTCATCCCAGAGTCATGGTTCCGTACCAATTTGTACATCGAGACCATATACTTTAAGACAGTGTTTATGAGCTGCCACCCCCATATTTAATTAGAGTAATTATAGCAAGCAATTTTATGTAACTTCCTTATTATAGTCATGAGTGTAATGTCATTTTGTTTCCTGTATACGTGTTGAATTATTGCGTGTAAAAGTTATCTTCTAGCCAGGGCCCAGAAAGCTACCGCAGCCATAAAATCTGACCTGAGAATTTCTGTTGCCTATTGTAATAATATTTTGTAAAAGATGACCCAAGCAAACCGATGTTTTCTGGAGAAATTTCTACAGGAGAATGCTTGAGTAAGATGTTTATTTGTATACTGTTAGGAAATTGTAAATCAAAGAAGACCTAATAAAACAATAAACATACGGGGGTGAAAGACAGGAGAATAGCTTCGAAGGGAGATCCTAACGGTTCCATTTAATACGTATATGGGTTACGTGTAAGAAGTCACGTAAGCCATCTGACTAATAATATAACAGAGAAAAAATGGAGGAACAGATTATCCAATAGAGATGCGAGGATGGGAGAAAACATTGCAGGTTTTTCGAGAAACATATTTGAATGAATAAAAATAGCTTCGTGAGACCGGCAGATCGATGTTTATTTAGTCTTGCAATTTTGCAGTCGATCCAGATTCTATCAGTTTAGTTGGTTGCAAGAATAGGCAGTCGATCCGCATTCATTCTCAGTTCAGCTGTTAGTGGAAAGTCAGTTTTGGAAGATCATTCATTGTGGGGCATTATCAATGTGGAAGATAGGCACGGTCAGTTCAGTTTCGTTCAGTGGAAGAGTTTATTATTATTTGAGTTAAGTTGCGTCTCAGAATTAGTTGATTTCAGGATCAGTCTTTATCAAATTAAGAAACGTCAGAGAGCCCGTCATAGTTAATGCGAAAGTGGCACATATTCTCCAGAAAATAACAATAGGATAGTTCATGAACAATAAATTGCATTTTATCTTGCATAATGAGAATTCTTACCAACCTCTATGGTCACAGGACCATAAAAACATCCAGCAGTAGAGTCTCAACAGCCGTGGCAAAATATAAGTCAGCAGAAACCAATCATCGGAGAGGAAGAATTAATATTGCCCCTGAGAATCCAAAACAATAAAATGAAATCCTTGCAAAATCTTTCCCTCAACTCTACATATTTAATTAGCCCACCCCGTTTTTATTTAAAACCGCTGAAACTTTGATTAGATTGCAAAATTCAATATACAACGGGAACTAAGCTGCAGCAATCTGACGAGGCCTCCTGACTATTCTTAAAGTGCGCTGTATCATCAATCTCCTCAATGCTTTGAAGTTACCGGCTTCCGCCACCCCGCTGGTGAATGACGCCGCTACTGTGAAAAGAGCGAGCAGCCGAGCCGCAGCTCCCCGGACAGGTCCGAGGTCCCTGTCTTCCAACAGGCGTTTGGATCTACATAAAGCAGATCTGCATAACCTTCCTCAGTAGGATACTCTCATTTTAATAGTTATCATTAAATGACCGTTGCATAATATACTATTTTTATGTATGTTCAATATCTTAAAAATAAGTAAACAATTAAATATGGCACCAAAAGTTCACTACAATTGCAATATGTTCTCTGATACTTAAATTAATAATTTGTTTGGTTTTTAATAAATAATATCGAGTTAGTTCCTGCACAAAAATGTATATTACTAACTTATTATTGTCTTAAACGTTGATTTGTGTAGATCCCTGTATGTTTTACAAAGTTTATAGATATTATAGTAATTTAATACTTGGGGTTATACTTTTCCTATTATCTTATCCAAATCATGATCAATATCCCAAAAAAAAAAAAATTGTCCACATTGCCTTCATTTCGTTTGTAGGTAATACCTTACGTTTGGTGGCTGCAAGGGTTGTCAAGTTATGCAGGGACATGAGCCCAGATCTGCCATGTCTACAGTAGAGTACTAATTTCTTTAAAGGTTGCAATCAGCATTCTAGTGTGAACTTAAAGAAAACATTGTCCAATTCGAAACACTCCCCCCCCCCCCGCACTCACCAAATAAAGCAGAATCGCGAACACATGGACATTTCCACCATTTTTCGTACCTCCTCGCTCTCTTTGGTGACCAAGTCGGGAAAAAGCAGAGAAGTGGCGTACAGCTAGAATATCCGCATGGAATATTCTAAGAGGAATTCGATTTTTCTTGGGAAAAGGAGGCTGTTTGAAAATTGTTTATACATTTTGCCTGGTTTTAAGGTGCACAAAATTTGTTCAAATCACTCAAAGGTTTTAGGGTAGTGCTACAGGCAGAAAACACTCTGCGTCTCTCTAGTCGGTCCTGGTGGTCTAGTAGTAACCATACTTGCCTCGTAAAGCTTGCGGAATTAAAACCGGCCAGGGCGTTTTCGGGCGTAAAAATCCTAAGTATGGCTTTCTTCGGAAGGAAAGTAAAGGCGTGGGTCCCGTGTCGTACATTTACGGCGCGAAAAAGAACCTCAAGCCTGAAATAAGAGGCCTCAGAGCAAAATTGATGGGTCGTTTCACATCCTGAATTGAAGGGACGCTGATGACTTGAGATATCAAAGAGCGTCCGCAAATAAAACAAATCAATTAACAATCTCTCTCTATTTTGTAGGCAGATAGGATCTACGCTATAAACCAATGACAGATTCTGCTCTGTGAGGTATTTAAAAATTCAAAGAGTCACACCGTCATGGGCGGCCGAGATCGTTAAGACGTGGACTCTTGAGTGGGAGGTCTGGGTTTCGAATACCGCCAGGACCGTCCTCTCTGACTGAGGTTTTTTTCAGGTTTTCCTCAGTCCTCATAAATGGCAAATACCGGGGAGGTACCCTAAACTTAGGCCTGGAACGATTCCTTCCTTAAAAACAATAAATCCTTTCCGAATATAGCACTTCATGTATCATCAGTGTCCATCGCCTGTGGTGCCTCTGTAGCAAAAACGGGCGTTAAACAACATTCATCATCAAAGAGTCACAAGCTTCCAAGAAATTTTTACATATTTTAAGCATTCAAGGAGATGGAGAACAACATATTCATTCTATCTGTTCGTCTTAGTTTTCAAAGACAATTGTTGTTTTAATGTGCCACATTTTAACATGTAAAAGTTTAATGAGATTTTTATTTACCATGACAAAGCCATTATACCATTGATGTACAAGAAATCTGTGGATATAATGGAATATAATACCATGCGGAGTGTTGACGTGAATATGTTACACAATAACGAATGAAAATGCATGTCGGCGTGAATCCTTTGCGAAAGGGATTTCACGAGATTGTTATTCGGGCACCGGGAAATACCTACTGCAGTGCTCTAACCCTAGAGTTCGTGCTGCGTTCAAGTCAAAGAGCCAGTCGAGGTGAGAGAATAGCATAACGCTCGTCATGCCACGCAGGAACATAGAAGCACCACCGCATTCAGTAACTTCACAGCATTGGAGCACACACAGAAATACATTCATCTGGCAGTATAACATGTTTCAGTCCTCTAGAGTAAAGTTTTGGTATCGTTGGGCCTATGTCAAATGTGCTGCTTTTGTGAACACCTTCTCTACGATATTCTTCCCAGATGGCCATCGCATGCATCTCTCTTCTCTATGAAATTGACTGTTTACCGTAAACCCAGTTTGATATGAAACCGATTTGTATTGACTAGGCATGTTCCTATTCTTCATACTTCTTTGTCAATTTGTCTAGATGTGCGAAACAGACAAAACAGCATACACTTGCTTTAATATACATACTTTTAACATTTTATGGTTAAATATTAGTTACAATTTACGCTAAAGTGCTGCAATCCTCATTTGTTAGCCTTCCAGGAGAACCAGGTTGTAAATTACTAAGTCTTTCGTGGGTTTGTCGTCCGTTTCATGGCAGCTGGCGCGTCGAAAGTCAGAGCGGCAGCTTCCGGCAAAGCGGATGTAATATTCAAGTTTTCGCAATTACAGCTACAATTACAATGAAAATAAGCACGTATCTTATGATAGGTGTTGAACATTTCTTGCCTCATCCATACATTTCTGGCATTGTTTTAGAAAATTGTTATTAACATGCATCATTTCATCTTCCAAAATTAACTCAATTTTCCCTCTGATGTTTTATTTCAGTTCTTCTAATGTGTGGAGGTTTGTTTCACACACTTTATTATTCATCTTCCCACATTTATATCAGAATATCGTTCCTGTTTCTGCATTTATGGTATTCTAAAAACGAATAGGGCCAATTCCTCTGTATGTATTTACCGTGCACCATACAGCAATTTTCTCGTCATTTTGTGTATAAAATCGGACCTTTCTGCTTTTCAGTGCCTGTTATTTTAGCCATGTAAATAGAACCATGTTTCACCAGTAAAGAATAATAATATCATTTTCTCTTATCATTAACGTTCCCTAATATCCTTTTACAGATCACCTGTCTGTAATTTGTGATATTGTATGCTTTCAAGTTTAAATTTCGTAAGACGAACTGGTGCGTGTGAATGACAATTATAAAAAATAAATGCTAGAAATGTATGAAATTAATAGGATAATATTTTACCATATTCTGCCATAAAGTACGTGCTTATTTTCATTGTAATTGCAAGAACTTGAATATTACCACTGTGACTGCCGCCGACTCGCGAAACATTGGACGAAACCATGAGAAGCCCGGTAGTGCTGAGTCTAATAGAAGGGAAAGTGTTTGTTGTATCCCTCCCTACTGTTTGCCATTTTTGGAAGATCCTAGAACGTTTCTAATGAAATTCTCTGAGAGTGCACCACATCTAAGGATTTAGACGTAACAAACAGGTCGAAGATGAAAAAGTCCATACTGTGATAATGGTTATTTAAATGGCACATGTGCACATGACACAGTGTAAATTATCCGCGCTTTCACTAACGATCTCCTGTTTCACATAAACTCCGAAATTAGCTTGCACATAGAAAAAAAAATCAATAAATCATCAATTATCTTTAATAAAGCGCATAAATTTAAGGGCATGAAACATGACACTCAATTTTTTCTGATTCAAATAGCTCTTCGTTTGTAATATGCGAAAAAATTCTTAAGCCTTACTTATTTACATTTCTGGTGCTTAAGATATTATAACTAATAACTGAGACAAAATTACAGACTATACGGGCTACTCTTATCTTGTAGGACATTCAATATGGATAAAATTTAACACAGCCAGCGGCTTATACCTAAGGTACATAGAAAATACAACTTGTTTACAGTGTTTAGACATGTTTCAGTATTTGTGTGCAAGTATACTGTATGACTGAAACTTTCACTTTAGACAAAAAATGCGCATTCTGCTGTATGATGTTTAAGTTCATTAATTACAATCGTACAAAGTCCTTTTATTTTCAAAGAGCATTTGCTATATGAATGATTTAGAGATTAAATATAGCACTTGCTACATAACGAATTTCGCATATTGGTCGGAGAGCTTGCAAATGTTCAAATAATTAAGGAAAGCAGAAAAAACGCCATATTACGTAACCGATTTATTAAAAAAAAATAGATACACATTCAAAAGTGTGTGTACAATGACCTTAAATCGCCATACATTTTTTCAAGTTTCATGGTACGCATATCTTATTGATTGCATCATGCAGGGGATTTACAGTTCGGCAATAGTACAAGTTATGTACGTTTCTTTCCTTCAATTTTCTCTAATATTTCATTACCGAACAAACTACAAATCGAACATCCAATCGATGTACAGTATTAATGGGTGTTTATTTGCTCTTCTACTTGAGTACCTAATTATGAATAATTTCCTAATGTATTAATGATTTTAAACTGCCGAGTTAACTCCTAGTTCATGGTTAGTGAAACAGAGGGAACAATATTCAAAGACAATGTATGTTGGAAGTATCTGGAACATGTTCTTAGTGTCAGATACTGACGGTTGTTAAATCAGCTGCTGTTTTTACTCAGCCCTTATGGCGTAATTTGGGATGCCTATTTCGAAACAGCGCATAGCGATTCTGGGACATCATGAGTAGTATATTCGGGAGAAACAAGGAGAGGTAAGGAATGAAAATCACTTATCAAGAATGAGGACCAACAAATTATAAGGTATACATTCTAACAGAGGCTACTGGATAATTTTGATAAAAATTAGGTACATTCATCAGGGAATTTCCCTACAAAAATTAACCAAAAGTACAAAGGAAGTTAATTATGTTTGTTAAATGTGTGAATAATTACTTACTCTAGAACAATGTAAAACCTGCTGGATTACTGAAAGCAGAATTTGTAAATGGCTTAGTAGCGTTATTATAATATACTATTAATCAACACGTTATGTTTTCAGTAATCTATGGGACAGCTAAAATAATATCAGAACATTCAGACAATACAGCAAATAGCCATACAAATCATAAACAGACATTATTTGCCTCAAGTTCACATTAATGTCCATATTTTTCTCATCACTGAGAAATTATTTGTTTTTTATAATACAGAGTGAACGATCCTTCACGCGAATGCTTTCGCAGCGTGCGGCCGGCCGGCCGGCCGGCGAGGCTGTGTCGGCGGTGTTCTACTTACGCAAGACTTCAGCTTGCACTGAAACCTCCCGCAGAGGAGGGGAAATATACTCCCGCCTCCGCCGACATAGCGCTGCCGGCCGGTTCCGCGGTTGCGTCAAGTATTGTTCACCCTCTATTATGTAAAAACTTGCAGTGTGGTTTGGAATTTATACACACTTGCAATTATGACTTAATTAATCGTGTTTCCTCCCAAAAATCATGCATACCAAATTGAAACTGCTAAACAAAATTTTTATTTTAAAAGTTTTTAGCATTACGAAGGAAAATTAGAGCAAATTTTACTCTATATCGGAAAGCGGGAAACTTTATTATAATACTTCCTGTAATCTACAACCCTCCCTAATTCTAAAAGACAAGAGATCACTAGCAAATCTTACAATCCAACGGGCAGGAAACTGGGAACAAGATAAGAATATCAAGAAGAAGAAGATGATGATGACGAAGAAGTAGAAGAAGAAGAAGAAGAAGAAGAAGAAGAAGAAGTTATTTATCGTTGACTTGAAGTATCATTACATTTTACGTTTATTCAGATACTAAAAATAAGTACTTAACGGGTACTACTATAGTCATCAATAATATGGATAAGCAAATACTCATTTACATCTTTGAAGTTCTGTAGCTAGCAAGTTTATCTCATAGTTCTAGTCAAGTATTAACAGAAGGTAAATAAGAATGGATGAATGGAATGAAGTCATTTCATTATACACAAATCCTGTCTCTTTACTAAAGTAAGAAATGTACAGTTATTGCCAACTTTAGTGGAACGATTTCTGGTTTTCTCCCGATAGTTTTATCTTTAAGATCCTATTTCAAAAGTTTAACAAAGCTCTTGGTGAATAGTAAAACAAAAAATGCATAATTAAGTAATGCATTGTTGCAAATAAGAACTTTTCCACAACAGTTCCTGCCCTTAATGAGTCGTTGACTGGAAGTTTCATTGAAATAAAATCGGCAGGATAACAGAAATGTTTTGAAGAGCAGGAGAATATGGCTCAGCTTCATGGGAAGATCCAGAAGGCAAGAAGACGCTAAAGTGAACACTTTCTAGATCGTTGCCTGCCCAGTTTAGAGATGACTGGATCCAGAGCTAACTATTATCAAAGAGTAAAAGTAGTGGCAGATATAGATTAAGATAAAATTCTTGAACAACTTAGAGATGCACAACTAAGTGCCCTTGCATTCTCAAAGCTAATCGTTGACTTTGTAATGCCCGACAACCATTGAGACAGTTGTCAAAATGCTGCATGGAAATACTGAAGATCCTGCAAGATAATCCTGACGTATTTCCTTACTCGATTCGAGCGGAAGACGTGCAGATTCCGTAGACCACCTCCGGATCACGGTTGCTTGCTCTAGAACAAGTTACAATTGAACTAGCCCCTAGCATTCATTACTAACAAACTTCCCACGTGCTATATGTCACCCTTACCTGCTGGTCTTCTGAATCGGGTTTAGCCCCATTGATCACCTTAACGGACACGACATAAGTTCCCGCTGGCCCTGACGAGGGCTAAGACCCGAATGAAACGCTGTGCGACATAATAGTAGTCCCCATGTGTCTGCGGGCTTAAGGATAACATAATTGTATAAAATCAGTCATTATTGTTACATTTTCAGTGCACTAGGCTCCTAACGTTCGTGCCAAATTACACTTTGAACAATAGAAAAGTAATTGCTTTATAGTGCTTAGGATACAATATTATGAACAAGAAAGGCAAATAACTCAACAAGACACTCTCTATAGTAAACGTGACAAGAGGAAGTTAAAACACATATAGCTTAAACAATTAACAGAATAAAAATGTGAATGAAATAAAAAATATACACAATGATGCAGTACGATCGGAACAGGACACGAATTAGCAACAAAGACAAGCGAGTAATGCAGCGCAACGGTCGATAGCTATGGCGAGCTAGGACCATACTAAATTAGCGCACCAACTTCAACCCACCACTAATTTCTCCTGCAAAATGAGTAAATTCTGCTCACCAAGCACGTCAATTGAATGGCTTGAGCAAGACACATTATAAGAGGAGACAACTGTTTAAATTTATGCACTGTATTAATAAATTTTATGCTTTTAACTTTTCCAGATGTCATAATAGCCAGTACTGCAGAAATTGCTGACTTCTACTGACAATTGATTGAAATTTTTGTTTTCATTCAGCTCTGCCTAATTAACGCACAATGTTCATAGCTGGCATACTTAGATTTTCACATACAATTTTTGATTGTAGGATGACCATGGAGCTGCAAAGTGACAACACAGAAATACAGGAGTTTTACAAGGGAGCAAAGCTTCTGATAACAGGTGGAACTGGTTTCATGGGAAAGGTCCTCACAGAGAAAATTCTTAGAGTGTGCCAAGATATTTCAACGATATATCTCTTAGTTCGACCAAAGAAAGGCAAAGATATTGAAACACGTTTGGATGATGTTTTTGATGACCCTGTAAGTTCTATATTTATTGACTTTTTAAATTTTATTTATGCTTTTCCTTGGTTTTCATGTGATAGCCAGCAAGGGGATGATTATCATAAATAATATAATCAAGTATAAAAACAGCATTCAGGATAGTTTTCTATAAGAAAAATACATCATTCTTTCATTTCTACTAAATTATTGAATAAGAATAAGGAATAGATAATTACAGTACTTGCCTTGGCTAATGCAGTATGTAATTGTAATGAACATTTTGAAACATTAACATCTCTGATGACTACAGAGGAAGAAAGGAAGGAAGGAGAAGAAATGCTCAAATACATATTTCAAATTTACTTAGTTGCTAAAACTAATAATGTATCAATAGGTACATTGCAGAAATGTTTACTTTGCATTAAATAGAAAAATGTGCACTAGCAATAGATTTTGAAAATTTTCAAATGTATTTTAAAGTCAATTTAATAATACTCCAGAGTTCAAGCAAAATAAATAAATCTGTAACACTTAAGCTTTTATTTATTTGATTTTTTTACACTTAGAGAAAGAATTTATTATGGAACTTTGCATGTAAACACAGATATCACAAATATGCAAAAGACACAATCCATTTGAATGTAAATTTTTTACTGTTAACACAATTTAGGTTACTCAATGATCCATTTTGAGGATATCTTGACATTAATAAAAAGTATGATAAATATACACTTAATGATGTTACATATCTTTCTGTAGCTGTTTGGACGGCTCAAGGAAATTCAACCCAAATTTCGACATAAAGTGGTGGCAATTCCTGGAGATTGCTCTATTCCTGACCTTGGACTTTCTCCATCAGATCGAGCTCTTCTAACGGACAATGTTGATGTTATATTTCATGCAGCAGCAACTGTTCGCTTTGATGAAAAACTAAAGTTGGCAATGCATATAAATGTACGAGGAACAGAATGGGTTCTTAATCTTGCTCAAGACATGATTAAATTAAAGGTAATTGCCTGTATCATATTATAATATTACTTTAAAACTTTTTAAATTACTTACCACTTGGTTTACTGCATTGCAAGTAATACCCTAATCTGATTGTCAAAAATAATTATTAGAAATGAGAAGCATATTCTTGAGAACTGGGACTAGAAATATTAAATTTAAGAGAGAAAAAAAAAAAAAGGAACAAAAGTCTCATCCAGGCAGCTTATAATAACAAGTCAAATTTAAACCTGTGCCCTCTGTATTAGGCCAGCAAGCATTGTCTGCTATTGTTTATCTTTTAACATATATGTCAACTGTGAAAACTGCAAGAGTAAATCATGATGTTAATTTATTTCTTCAGGCTGTACTACATGTGTCAACAGCATACTGCAATTGCCATCTTAAAGAAATAGAAGAAAAATTCTGTACATACGAAATATCCTATGAGAAACTGGGAAACATAGTGGAAAGTGTTACAGATAAAACCCTGGAAAATATAACACCATTGTAAGTATACATTTTTCACCTGATGTGTAATATTGAATAAATCTGTTGGTTTTCTGTGGTCGGTCAAACTTTCTAAAATGCAATTGATCTCTCAGACTATATCTATTTGTATCATTATATTGTTACAATTTATAAAAAATCTGTGAATACCTTAACAAAGGATCCAAAATTTATATTAAAGATATTCTTTCTCAGTTTAAGCTAATCTTATGATTAGTAGAGAAATAAATTAAGGGTAATGCCTTGTTATGGGTAACAAATATTTCTTTATAAATGTTGGGCTACTTAACAAAAAGTAGTGCTTAATAAGAAATAATCAACCCTCTTTTTAAAAGAGGACAAAATAATTTTTATTTCCATGACCGTTAATAAATATTTATAAATATACTCTAATCTCAAAAATGCATTCTATTTATATTTTACTTACTTATGAAGCTTAAGCTTAATTTTTGGCATTTAAAAGAATAAAATGTTGTAGCAGAACTCTATTTAATTTTATGTTTCTGCTTCATTTTGAGGATGCCTTGAATAATATAGTTAAGGAATATATAATGGAATTGACCCTCCTGAAAGTCAACCAAAAGACCATATGATAGGGCATAACAATCAGATTTCTCAAGATAAAAATTGCACATTTATCTCACTATGTGAATGATTTTCAGAGAAAAAATACAAACTGTTGCCCATTAAAATTGCAACATATAGTGCAATCCACAATAGCCATGTGTACAAGATGTTTGGCTGTTTGATGTGGAATACTTCATTAATGCCTATGTGTTTGCTCTTTCTTGACCCATAGATTCTATATGTTTTTTCTATGAATGCCTTTCATCCAACATGAACACCAATTTCTCAGAAGAATTTGGCACTGTTGGTGTGTAACAATTCTCCTATCATCAAATTTATAAAACTGCTGGTATTGCTGTCATTTTCATTAATGAGGCAGATTTTAATGGCCACCAGTGTATTATTTTGCAATGTACAATTTTGGCAATTTTAAGTAATTGTGTAGTAGAAATAATTAGTCTTAAACAGGTGGTTGCTGCTATGAAGCAGTGGAGCATTGAACTCCAAAGTTCCAAAGTTTCAATTTCCTATTGAAAAAACCAAGAAAATGAAATATAAGTTCATCAAACCAACTCCATACCAATATTGTTTTACTGCTTCACTGCTAATGGTATCAAGAGTATAAGTTTATTTCCTTTTAGGAGTTTACACATAAAATTAATGTCTGCAAATTATTGTATTAGCATCATTTTCAAAATAAGTCATCTGCTTCATAGCATTCCAAAATATAGCAGATGGTAAGTATACTTCCTTGCTCTAAAATGAAAAGATCTGGAGTGGAGGCCATTTTTAAGTTGCATACCCAGTTTCATTACTTTCCCTTGCTATTTGAGGTATGGTACAAGTACAAGAGGCAGTGCTTCCATTTAACTCCATAAAAGTCACAAGAAATCTGGTACCATCCATATAGTAGTGAAGAAATGGAGAAAGAGGTAGATAATAACTAGCTATCATTGTCACCCAGTGCCTTGCTACATAAAGGCAGAAAATACATACACTGCAAAAACAGTAAATATTCTAAAGATAAAGTTTAGTTTCCAGTTAAATTTTATTTTTATTAAACCTTAACAAAGCAGCTGAATTGTTGATTCTCTACAGATGTGTTACACTCCTTTTATTAGGAAGTGCAAACAAGAATGTGAAAAAAAATAATGTAAATTTATATCATGATTGTAGGTAAACTAAAAGTAAGAACCATTCAACAAAGTTTGTAGTCATCTTTAACAGCATGAAATGTGTGCAGATTTTTATTTCAAAGAGTGGCCTGTAATTCTCTGTTGCACAAATTAGACTCTCTCTTTCTGAACTAATAATTTATAATGCAACATTTAAATTTGACTGTCATTGGTTGCTTACTGTGAATGTTGAATTTCCTTCGTATAGTACACTGTGTGGTCAAATGTAAAGATGATTAGGGTTGCAATTGTCACTCCTTGCTTGATATCAAAATGCCTGTTATGCAGATTTATGTACATGATTTGCATGAAGAACACTGTCAAGAGTGATGAAATCTTCAAACATGACCCACCATAAACAGTGTATGGTATGTTGTTGCACTCTGCAACTATTGTCCATATAAAGCTATCAAAAGCAGATATCAAGGAATGTTCACACATTCTGGTCTGCTGCTTTATACACAATTTCTCAGTTAAGGGTTTTGTAGATCTTTAGATCTTTAAGATCTAAGATCTTTAATGATCTTAGATAAATTCATGATTATTTTTTTGTTCATTTTTAACATTTTCTTTAGACTACATTTTAAATAGATATATATGTAATGCTCAAATTCTTCAGCAAAATTAAGCATATTTTCATTAGTATTTTGCTGTTTCTAAATAAAAAATTAAAAAAAACTTAAATAACTAATATATTTACATTTATAAAAGATATAAATATTATGAAAAGGAAAGTAAAAATACATTTATGTATCTAATGGCACAATTCTATAATTCTGACCAGACACATGGGCATTCTCTTGCAAGTTATTTATAACATACACATAACTTTATCTTCAACAAAGTTATACCTTGTAGTTATACTCTTGTAGTTGTTTCCCTCAAGCAAGATATGTTATTTATATAAAAACATTTATGATTTTCATGTTAGTGATCCTGCACATATTTTAAAACCAGTTAATGTCTCTCATGAATTATAATATCCAAAAGTATAATTATGTAGTTATTTTTGTAAAAGGAAAATATAATCATCAGTATACTTGTAGTTATCATGGCTAGAATACAAATTCTTACTAATTTCAAAATATTACAAGGCGAATATTTCAGTAATGTATTATAAATATCTTCAGTACCTATCACCGTCAAGATAAAAATTTTTTTTTGCCAATGCCACGACTATCATTTGGATTTGTAGGATGCTCCCTCAGCCTGGCAAGAGTATATCTGATTTCTAAGTTTGGATTCATGGCTACATTATTCCAAGGATAGCTGCCAGAGAAAATTATAGAAAATAGTTCAGCTGAATGAACTCAGAGAATTTTGTGGCCTATGTTTTCCAAGCATTCACCTTAAGACCTGAGGGAAAACCTTTGAAAGACCAGAGCTAGGATACTGACCCAAGCTTGAATCGAACCTTGGCCCACTGTTAATGCTACCATTATATCACTAAGGTGGTAGAGATTAAATATCCTTATTCCATTCTCATTCTGAGCCAGAATCATTAAATATATTATTCAGTATTTCTTTCTTTGTGAGACCCTTTCTAAATGATACTATTTTGCAGTCATGAAAGTGACAGAATGTACTAACAGAATCATGGCTTTACAGAAAAAGTAATTTCTCTTCTACAAGGTCAGTTTTGTAACTTAGTGAATTTCTGGGCTAATTAAATTGTCTGGTTACTCAACAAAGCAGATGAAGTGTATGTATAGCCCATCATATATAAGCAGCAAATTTTAAGTATAATTGCAGGCATGGCCCATTGCTCATATCAGTGGTGGTACTGGCACTTAGAGCATAGTCTGTAGTCTGGCCAGAAAGCATTATGTGATTGTACTTTACCCTTCTGTAAATAAGAAATGAAACAACATCTCTCCTTATACATTCCATTGGGAGATACTGTAATTTCATTGCATAGTACCATTCTGTTTCCCAGGGATTTTCATTTGTTTGTCAAACAACATCTGTAGATACAACAATTTGTATCTGATGGTGAGGTCAAGAAAAGGGTGAGGTTAGTTGTTATTACAGTTCTAGCCCTTTTTTGGGGAAGTACATACAATAGCTTTTACAACAGTAGGATCCATGCCTCCATGGATTGTATTGTTTATTAACCTTTGGAATTACATAATTATTAATGGCATCATCAAAGGATTTATAATTAATTAAAATTAGGAAAATAATAATCAGGCTACAAGTATGTAAATATAAAAATATAAACATGTATTAGTATACAGAAATGAAAATAATTATAGATAAATGTACAATTTTAATTCATACTTAATATTAAAATTTTATATTTAGGTATTAATTTATGTGTCAGCAACAAGTTTTTAACTATTTTTTTAAATATGCTGTGTTTACTGTGTTCGTGGCAATTATATTTAGCTAGAATATGTGTGTTGTGATGGGTATGCTCATCATTTTTATTGTACCATACATTATAATAAAAGTGTGCCTGTATACTACTATGTAAAATATCTATTTTCAGTCTCCTGGACAAATGGCCAAATACGTATGCATTCACAAAAGCTATGGCAGAGGATTTAATATGCTCCAAGGGACCAGGACTTCCAATTGGTGTATTTAGGCCAGCAATAGGTAACTGTTTTTTTGTAACAAGAGTGAAATATGGTGTTTGATTCAACTAATTAGAATTTAGACAAATTAAAAATTAAAAATCAATTTAAATAAAAATATAAGCACACATAGCGCAGTCCAAGGCCTTACATTTTCTGTTATTAACTTCTTATATAAAACTGCATATTTTAATTTAAATGTCTTCCTTTAATAATGTTAATATGAGAATCATTTCACTTTTCAGTGATAGGAACACGAGATGAACCTATTAAAGGTTGGATTGACAATGTGTATGGACCTACAGGAGTGTTTGTAGGTGCAGGAGTAGGCCTGCTAAAGTCTCTGCATGGTAACCCAGACAAAATAGCTAACTTAGTGCCTGTGGACATGGCAGTGAATGCACTTATAGCAGCTGCCTGGGAAATAGGAAACAAACCCAGGTAAATGTATTTATTAATATATAATATCTAAATGAGCTGGCAGTTCTAAGAAGAAACTTTTCTTTACAAAGACATTCAGGAGGCTAAACAATTAACAATTATACATATAAACTTAAATCTTAAATGTAGTTGGTGTGAGTTACAAAGTTAATAAATCAGGTATTTGAATTATGTATACCTTAGGAATGAATAAATTAATTTAGGTTACAGTAAATTTCAATAAGGTATTTGAATAATTTCTTTTATAACTGGTACAAATTTCAAGACCTCTTAATAACTAAAGGAAGTTTGTTACAGGTTTAGGCAGCTGTGTAATATACTTTTAACCCTGCAGTTGTTACATACAAGATTATTTTCAAACTTATACATAAATATTGATTCATTTTGTAAGTGAAGCATAGAGGCTGGCAAGAAGCCTATTTCCTTAAATACATCTATTGAGGGTTTTAAACATTACACCCAAATATTATTTTTACATATTAATTAATACTATGCGGGTAAATTTCTTACATACTTCAGTTACTGTATTTAACTTAGAACATGTTTTGGGAACCAGCTGAGGATGGGAATGCTGGTTCCTGAAAATTGTTCTAAGTTCAATACAGTAAGAGAAGTGTGTAAGAAATTTACCAGCATGGCATCAATTAACATATAATATTGTCTCTGTAAATCGCTTCAAAATTAACAAATACATTATTTTTATAACTCATTTTCACAGCATTTCTATGGAACTAAGTTGCTCTTAATGTTGTTATACCATATTGCATTCATATACAATATATTAGAATGTAATGCAGACATTTTAGATGGCTCTTACACTAATGTATTCAACATGGGCATGTAAAGCAGCTAAAGCAGTTGTAGATTCAAATAGGTATATAGATGAAAGTTGTTTGGGAAGGGATGGTTTGCATTTAAATAGAAAAGTTTGTATGTGTTAAGCCAAATGATAAATAAGGTGATAAAGTTATGCATTTGAAAATGAAATGAGTAAACCAAGTGAAGCAGAAAATGGGAATTTAGAAAATTTGGAAGAAATAACTAAGAAAATCATCGGGGTACCAAGGGTAGATAATAAATGTAAATATAGCATGACATTAGATCAACAAAGTGTACAATACATAAGTAATAAAAGAATACAAATAAAAATTATGTTAAAAGAGATTAAGCCAAATGTTTTAGTACTTACTGAACATGGTCTACAAGCAAAAGAAATAATAGTAAATAATTATGAATGTTATAGCTTAGGAACATATAATTGTAGACAAGAACACAATAGTGGAGGAGTGGTGATCTATGTGGATGAGTTAATTAAATTTAAAGAAGTAGATTGTAGCAAATTTTTAGTGGAAATGACATGTGAATTAGCAGTCATTGAAATTTTATTGAAAAAACAAAATAATGTACTAATAGAAGTATATAGATCCCCAGCAGCAAATGAAAATTATTTATAAAAAATTATTAGAAGATTTTATAATTACAATTCCAGAGAATAAAATGAAAATAATAATGGGGGATTAAAATATTAATCTATTAAAAGAAAATTCAGTAAAATATAAACTAATAGAAATTTTAACTAGGCTAAATTTAAAAATTGGCACAAATGAATGCACTATGGTCACAAGACTAACTAAAACCTGTATTGAAAATGTGTTTATAAATTTAAGAGAGAATAAATGGGAAACTAAAATAATAAAAGCAGGAATAGGTGATCATTTTGGTCAGCTCTTAAAAGTAAATGTAAAAAATGAGACCTTACAAAATAATTTTGAATACAAAAGACAAATAGACAATGAAAGTTTAATTAGATTAAAAATATTCCTCATACAGATAAATTGGAAACAGGTCTATGAAACAGAAAATGTAAATAAAAAGTATGAAATTTTTAGTAATATATTACAGAATGACTTAAATTCCAATAAGTCTTTGAAAAAAGTAAAAATTAAGACCAGTTCAAGGGGTATTCTATAAGAAAAATGGTTAATAAAAGGAATAAAAATTTCATGGCAGAGAGTAAAATTTTTGAATCCTCTAAAGTATGTAAATATGGGAGAAAGATCATTAAAATATTTTGGGAATTATAATGGAATATTTAGTACTGTATGTGAAGATGCAAAAATGAGGTACACAATCATGAATTGGTAGTAAATTCAGAAAATAAGACTAAAACAATTTGGACTATGGTTAATAAGTTACATAAGAAAAGAGCAAATAAGCAATATGAAAATATTACAATCAAAGTAAAGAGAGATAATCAACCCAGATGAAATCTGCATTAAATTTAATAATTATTTTATAAATATTGCAAACCAAATGATGATAAAAGGGCAAAATAATAACGAAGTAAAAATAGCAGCATCAAGTCAGGTAAAGTCAATGGGAATATTAGAAGTATCGGAGAAAAACTATTTTATAAGAAATTGACAAGCTTAAGCCTAAAAAATTGGTTAGCTTTGATGAAATGTCATACAAGATTATAAAGGACATAAAAATTGAAATTTGTCAAAGTGCTAACACATATTACAAATACAGCATTAATTCAAGGGATATTTCCAGAAACTTTAAAGAAACTAATTGTAAGGCTACTATTTAAACAAAAAAGAAGTAAGATGAATATAGAAAATTATAGGCCAATTACATTATGCTCAAAAATAATGGAAGGCATTTTTCTAAACCAATTGAAAAATTATTTTACTAAATTGAACATAATATCAGAATGGAAATTTGGGTTCCAAAAGAAGAAATCAATTATTAATGCAATTAGTAAGGTTAATAATTATATAATTGAAGCATTAAATAGTCAGGAGAAGGTAATAGCTATATTTTTGGACCTATCTGAGGCTTTTGATTGTGTAAATATAAACATACTGATAAGTAAACTAGAAAATTATGGGGTCCATGAATTGGCACTAAATTGGATTAATTCTTATCTTAAAAATAGAGTGAATTGTATTGAAATAAATCATAAAATAGTGCTGGTGTTGTAAAAAAAATTAAATCAAATTTTGAAATGATCCGGAAGGGAGTACTGCAAGGCTCAAAATTGAGCCTGTTTCTATTTCTAATATATATATATATATATATATATATTAATGATGTCTTTGAATTAGCACAAAGAGATGGAAATGTAGCAATTGGATATGCAGATGATATGACAGTATTAATTAAAGATAAGTCAGTTGCAGAGGTAGAATCAAAAGCAAATGAGTTAATGGACAAAATAAAACAATATTACATAAACTTGGACATGATTTTAAATATAAAAAAGACAGCCTGGATAAACATTTAATTAAAAAAATATAGTTTAAATAGTATAAAATTGGAAATAAATGGGGAAAATATACCACAGATTCAATACACAAATTTTTTAGGAGTTTTAATAGATAAAAGGTTAAACTGGAAGTCGTATATAACTCATATAAAAAGATAAATACTGGCTTATATATAATGAGACAAGTGAGGAAAACCATGGATGATGATACACTTAAACAGATGTATTATGCTTTTATTTATTCACGCATAAAATATGAATAATATTATGGGGAAATATTACAACTGAAGTTGATAAGGTCTTTAAATTACAAAAAATAATAATTAAAATAATAGGTAATATAAATAGAAGATACACATGTAGATTAAAGTTCAAACAATTTGGGATATTGACTGTTCATTCTATATACATTATTGAGACAATAAACATATCGTACAAGAAAATGATCCAAAAAATGTTGGTATGCATAATCTAAGAAATAAGGATGACTACTTTAGGCCTGTAATTAGAGGAACATTAAGCAGACACTGTGTAAAAAGTATGGGAAAAGAACTTTATAACAAGCTCCTGAAAAAATTAAAGTAATTAAAAATGCTGATTTAATTATGAAAGTAATAAAGAGGTATCTGAGAGTAAATGCATTTTATAGTCTTGAGAAATTTAGGCATGGGGCTAAAAAGCAAGAATGGTAAATAATTTTTATTTGTAAATAATTATTGTATTTGACGAATCCACAACTTGCATGTTTTCATGGATAAAATAAATTGAAATTGAAATGCTCACATTAACTCCACTTACATAAAACTAGGACATATTTCCGGAACAATCACTCACATCATCAGCTGTTGACTGACTTCTGTTACCTGAAATGGTGATGCTGATGATAAGAGTGATTGCTCCTGAAACATGTCCTAGTTTTATGTAAGTAAGTAGAGTTAGTGTGAACATGTTGAATACATTAGAGTAGGATATATTGCCACTCCATTGTCTACAGCTTTGTAAGTACAGTTTATTTAAATTTAGATGGCTTCTACATACATCAATATTTTTCAATCTATGCAGTATATGAATGACAGTGTTAATATATTTTTTACATCTCATTTTGTATAAAAATAAAATTAAAAATAAAATAAAATATAAATAAAAACTTATTTTGTGTATCAGTCTAGATGCTTAGCAGTGCTATTCAAGCAGAAAGCTTATAGCAACTACCCATGTTCAGTATTACAGGGACCATAATCTTTTTGTATAATTTTTAACTTAATCAATGAAAGATTTTGTTTGTTTGAAGTAAATTTCCCTGACAAATTAAGCCATTAAATTTTGACTTTTGCTCCCCAAGTATTTTAAGTGATTTCCAATAATATATTTGTTATTCTCTCATTTTATAAGAAGATGTAGTATTAATAACTTTTATTATTAAGTAAACTTTTATTATAATTAACTATAAAGGCTACATGCAGTGCTCTCTTTTATAAGTTTTAAATGCAAGATCTTTCAAGATGATGAATGCAATAAATAAATAAATTTGGAGTCCATGACACCTGAAGTTGCTTAACAATCACACCTTTCAGAGCGAGAGAAAACTCCAGAAAAAATATTTTTTCAGACAAAATGTCCCTATTAGGGATCACACCTGGCACCTGGACCTGGCAACTAAGGAACATAATGTTAACATCTGAGGCACAGTGAGAGATGAATATACACTACTATAAATTTGAATAGTTTGGGATTTTCACAGTGAAATATAGTATCATATAACAAATTATTTCTGAGGAAGACACTCAAATTTCACTAGTTTTATTCCACTTACTTGGACATATATTCTTGAATGAAAACAAAGAAAATTTTGTTAATTTTGATCTTCCAAACAACAGCAACCTCATCAAAAAGTTTATAAAATCCAAAGAGCGACATTTTAATACCACGCTTGAAAGCTGACAGTGGAACCATGCTGATGATGAAGGAAATTTGCCTTTGAAACATGTCCAAGTAAATGGAATAAAACTAGTAAAATTTGAGTGACTTCCTGATAAATATTTGTTATATGATAAACTACTATGTTTGTGATCATATCTTCTCTAAAAATGTCTCTATTCTCATCCACTGAATAAAACTGGTTTTGTTGTAAGAATTTATGTATAGGGTTTTAAAAAATTATTACTTTTTACTTAATTTCTTTTGAGGGTTTTTCCACTTGACAGTAGCTAATTTGTATTCCAAGTCCCCTTCCTGCAGATTACATAATTTCATTATTTGGGCAACACAAGATTTCCATGATACTCTCAGCCATTCCACTTCCTCCTTCCAGAAGGCAACCATTCAAGAAATTATCTTAGGCCATCTCTCCCCAGTCGTTCTATTGATGAGTGATTAGTTTTTTCATTTTCATCAGCTGTCTCCCCCTTCATTCCTCCTGTTTTCAAACTTTGATATCCTGGCCCCTCTTCTAATTCCATCCATCTCTGCTGCCTGTATTTTATTTTTATGCCTTTCTATCAACATCCACTCTTCAGCATCATAAGTTAAAAATCTCTTAATGCCTGTTTGCAGAATTCTCCTCTTTGTTTGTCTATTTCTGCTCCATAAAACCCAATTCAGCATTTTTATTCAACCTCTTGCCTGAAGTATTCTATGATCTACATCTGCATATGTTTACAGACTCATGGATTCTTGACCAAAATATTTAAACTACTATGCCTATTTGATGATGACCCCTTGAGGTAATTAAATGTCTTTTCCACCTCTTCCAATAACTAGATATTCTGTTTTGTTCATGTCGATCTATCATGACCTGGTCATCTGAAAACAAGCAAAGAATATACTCACTCACTCACCCACCCACCCCCACTCCCACTCCCACTCCCACTCAGACTCAGACTCACCCACTCACACTCACACTCACACTCACACTCACACTCACACTCACTTACTCACTCACTCACTCACTCACTCACTCACTCACCCACCCACCCACCCACCCACCCACCCACCCACTCTCTTATTTACTACTACTACTTACTACTACTTACTACTTACTACTATGTATGACTCAAGTGTTCCAATACATGCTGAAAATAGATTTTAAATGTGTTGGGAACATGCTGCAACCTTGTCTAAGTCCTTTTGTTGTTCAAACGGATTACAGATCTTCTTCTGTATTTTTACTGTAGCCTGACAGTTTTCATTTACCATTTTAATTAAAGATATTAGTGTGTCATCAACATCAATTTGCTTAATTGCATGCCATAAATGATTTACAGATACTGAATCATAGGCATTTTTATGATAAATGAATATTTAGTAGATATCCTGTCCTTTCCCATATGATTTTTCACCCAATTGTCTAAGGCAGAAAGTATGAGCCATACATGATTTTTCGGAATTGAAACCTGCCTGATTTTTCAAAAATTTCCCTTCAATTGATTTTTTTCAATTTATCATTAAGAATATTACTAAAAATTCTATTAATTGAAGCCCTTACACTAAACTCTCTGTAGCTCTCTCTTTAATATTTTCCTTTTTATGTATGGCGATATCAGTCTTCAAGAATGTTGTCTCCTTTCAGAGCCTAGTTAAACTTTTAGTAAGAAGTCTTATTAACTGACCAAATCCACATTTCTGGAGTTCTAATACATTTCCACCAAGACCACTAGCCTTACCATTATTTTATTTTTGTCAATGTCTGCCTCATCTCTTCCTCTAAACAAGCTTTCACATTTCAACATCAGAATCCTCAGTACAATATTCATTTATTAGTTCTTTTCTTTTTTCTAATATATTTTAAAAATGGTTTTTCTGTTCTTTTAAGTTGATAGACTGATGGATGAAGGTTTTATTCAACTTTATTTTTCTCATAACTCTTGATATTTCTGCTGATCTTTTAAATCCTAATGTTTGGTCTATTTCCCCACACATCTTTCCCATGCTTCTTCCTTAAACTTTATAACCAGTTTTTTATCCTTCCCCCCCCCCTATATATTATGAAATCCTCTTAACTCTTATATTTCAGCCTATTATGATAGCAATTATTTTTATTTTCAATTGTGTTAAGGATATCTAAAATCATCCATTGTGTCCTTCTTTCCCCTTTTTCTCTTTTTCCAACATCTCTTCTGCAGCTTATTTAACAGATTATTTTTAAAATTTATCCAACAGTTCCACATTCAAATCTTCAGTCACTTTTGACAATATTTGATCAATTCCTCTCTGATATAAATATCTAACACTGTCTTCTTGCAGCAAAAGTACCAAATATCCCGGGTTGCTACTAGCAGTAACATTGTTTACATTCTCTATTTGTTCTTCATAGGAAAAGCAACTTTGGAGACAACAATAAAATGATCTGTACCACACTCCAATCTTCTTTTAACTGTAATATATCATCCATCGGTCCTGGTGGTGTAGTGGTTACTATACTTGCCTCATAAACACAAGATTGCGGGTTCGAGCCCTGCCAGGACTGATGAATTTTTTTCGGGTGTAAAAATCCTAAGTATGGGGCTTACTTCTGAAGGGAAGTAAAGCCATAGGTCCTGTATCATACATTTATGGCACGAAAAAGAACCTCAAGCCTGAAAGAGAGGCCTTTGAGCAAAATTTGTCGGCCATTTCACACCCTGAGTTGAATGGGAAGCTGATGACCCGAGATGTTGAAGAGCGCCCGTAAATAAATCAATAAAAATATCTCTAATATCTCTTTGAAGACAACTCCATGGTCCAATTGCTTCCATTTTTGCTATTCCACTCCAGAAATAGATATAATCACCATTCACATTTTGTTCCTGTTCTTTTTCATTTCATTTTATACTGGATATTCATTTATAGCAATTTCATTTCTTTAACTATTTTTTCTATTTTCCCACTTGGATGTTCTAGGTAACAAATATCAACATCCTTTTCCATAGCCAAAGTCAATGTTTTTTATCCATCGAATTGCATGGAAATGCATGGGAAACATAGAAAACTTGAGTAGTTTGTTGTATCTGGGATTTTCACAGTGAAATATACTATAATATGAAAAATTATTGTTACGAAATGTCTCAAATTTCACTAATTTTGTTCCACTTACTTGGACATGTTTCAAACGCGATTGCCTCCATCTTCCATGGAGATGGAGGCAATCACCTTTAAAACATGTCCAAGTAAGTGGAACAAAATTAGTGAAATTTGAGAGATATTGTAACAATAATTTGTCATATTATAGAAACTTGGTTTTATAGGAACAGGTACCTATAAGCAATTTCATCCCAAATCCTAAGAATTATATCACTTTATAGGTTGCAATTGTCTTTCTAATCCAAAACCGTAATTTGTATGGAACTTCAGATTTGTTATTTAGTTTTTAAAGATGCAACATTTATTATAAAAAAATTAAAATGTTCTTATAGAATTATGCAAAAAATTTTTTTAAGATGCAATGAATATTTTTCACAATTTATGAATAAACTAAGACAACTGTGTCATTGCTTGCTTTGTGTGTATACTCATCATATTGACAGCCTTATTTATACACCTTAGGAATTTTTGCACATTAAGAAAAATGTCTTATATGAATGTTATCTTTCAGAGCAAGGACAGCAGAAGATATTCCCATTTACAATTACATTTCTTCAGTTCAAAAACCACTGACATGGAGAGATTTCAATACTTTAACACATGATCATGGCATAAAAGTCCCTACTGTACGTGCCATTTGGTATTATTCTTTTACACTTAATCGCTACAAAGCAGTTCATTTGCTCTATGTGGCTCTATTTCATTTCCTGCCAGCACTCCTTGTGGACAGTATAGCTCTTCTAGTTGGAAAACAACCAAAGTGAGTATTGTTGCCAAGATTTCTGTTGGTTTAAAATGAGTTGTAAAATGGCAGCAGATCTACATTAAGGTAAAATGAACATATAGTTAAAACGATAAGAGCTCAGTACATGCTCTTTATAATTATACTCTCAATAGAGCCCTGTATTTGGGCACCAAGAAACTCCAAGCAATCAGCAAAGTGTATCTGTGAATGGTAGCAACCCACCCAATACAGCACTCCTGCAGGTAGTAGAGGGGATGGGCCTTTACTCTAGATTCAACTATTTTGCTCACCATGCTTTCCATTCAAAGCAAAAATTCTATCATTAAAAGAACACTTAATGAGTCAAAGTGAAGATTCTATGATTAAAACAATGATATGACAGTAGTAATTAAAGGTAAATCAGCTGCAGAGGTAGAATCAAAAGTAAATGAGTTAATGGAAAAAATAAAACAATATTACTTGAACATGATTTTAAATATTAAAAAGACAGCCTGGATAAACTTTGAATTAAAAAAAATGTAGTTTAAATAGTATAAATTTGGAAATAGATGGTGAAAAAATACCAGAGATTGAATACACAAATTTTTTAGGAATTTTAATAGATAAACAATATATAATGAGACAAGTGAGGAAGGTGTCCAAAGTTACCAAATGCAGAAATCTAATTATCAGATATGAATATTAACAGCAGCATATTCAGAGCAATACAAATGACCGAGCCTATGATTTTTGGATAGCTGCATATCTCTGCTTGCCTGTGAAGAAATATTACATTTTAGCTTTCAGGATTTTAATTAAAATGTAAATTGGAACTTATGCAGTGAAGCTAATCACACATATGGCAAATAAGTGAAGTATAGTTCAACTGAATCATAAATTGATATCAATTTCAGGATTTTGTTTATATTGTTCTGAACATCTTGCTATTGTTAACTAATTGTGCATGTTAGATACAGAGAAAATAACATCTGCAGTACATCTCTTTTAGCATGCAAACCACTTACCTATGAAATTCATTCCACTGATAATTATCTTCCCTAATGCACCTTGAAGCTTTCATACTTTATGTTGATATATTTACCTTTTTCCTGCATGTATGTTAGAATATGACCATTTTTAATTTTGTATCCTGAGGTATATTTATATGTTTACTGAGGCAATTACAGATTATATATCATATTTCTGGAATTCACTCATCCCCTGAAAAAATGTAACAATTCTTTCATGAGTGCATTTTCTAAAGGCAAACTAAAGTCTGATCCCTCTCACAAATATGCCAAGACCTTGGACCAAGACCTTCCAACAACTCTTGGAAGGCTGACATTCTAAAAATTAGAAGCCAACACTGTATTTACATCATAATTCTACAAACACTAAAATTTACAGAAGATGAGATCATTTCTTTAAGGAAACTAGCAACTTAATGGGATGGAAATACTAAAAGCTTTAATATTTAAAAAGTGAGAGCTGAAATATAAAACTTTGCACCAAAATGTAGGACAGATTTTCAATCAAAAAAATATTATCCCTTCTCTTATTATATTAAATGTCATGTTTTCTAAAATTAATGATTGGTAAGGCTTACTGAAGTTTTATGTAGTTCCAGTCTGTATAAAAATAATTCACTAGACACTGTTGAAAATATTTATTTTCTCATACTTAGACATATTTATTTGAAGATGACATTTCTGCTTGTAAATCTTCATACTAACTTAAAAATATTTACATTTTACATTTACATTTACATTTCTTTAATTGTACTTCTTTTCATGTTTAAAGTCCTGCCAACAAAGGTTTTTTGAGTACACGAATGGAATGATAGACAAATGAGTTATAAAATTATAGAAGGCATCTAAAATTATTAGCCTTTTTAGAGTAAGGGAAAACTCCTTATCCAGTAAAATATAATAATCAGAGATCAAACCTGGGCCCACAAAATGACAAGCAGACATGCTAACATTTGAATCACAGCAGTGGACTTTTATGGTACTGAACCAAGATCTTTCAGTGATTCAATGAATACGTTATTTTTAATATTATCTGCTGAGTGGACACCAAAGAAAACACTTCTACTTTAGTAAATTCAAAGAAAAAGTTAAATTAAAAGTTGAACAAAGTTCTTAACTGTAGGACATTGTAGTACTTTTTCAGCACAATCAAACACAGGATTAAATGGATGACATGATTAGGGAATATAGCAATTTTTTTATCCTTTGAAATTAAGAAGGGATATAAATTATGCCTTTTTTATTTTTTTGTCTTTAATATTTGGTATCAAATGCTATAAATACTTCATTGCAAACAAAAATGAGCCTGGGGTAAATAAGTACCTATATACAGCTATTTAGTATATGCCTTTTCACATTGAGGAAAACCTGCAGAAAAAATCCTACCTAGGCAACTCATACCAGTTGGGAACTGTAGCTGGTAAACAACTTTAAACAGATGCTTAATTTTTGAGTCACAAATGCATAATGTCATAACCTATTTGAAATGTAATGTTGAAGTCTCTGAAATTGTTACCATATCTGGGCAGTTAAGAATTCAGAGCCGGTGGCTCCACCAATTATATCATGACTCATTGGGACAGGAGGGGATTATAGATAAAGAAAGATGTTAGAGTTTAACTCATTTAATATTATATTGATGGCAAGTAGGTTACAATTATATTGATGTAATCATGAACCCAAAACAACTTATTACCTTGAGATGTGCACTGAAGCCCAAGTCAATTGAAATGAAGTCTGAATTTTTTTGTCTGCAGTTGCTCTGCCTTTAAAAGGTTTAAGTCTAACTCAGTTACATCTCAGCTCACACTCTTATCACCTAGCTCTAAACAGACACTAACAAGTCAGAAAGTGTGAAAATCTATCCATTAATAAAATATGCACTCCTAGTAGTAGTGGTAGTGGTAGTGGTAGTGGTAGCGGTAGCGGCAGTAGCAGTAGCAGCAGCAGCAGCAGCAGTAGCAGTAGCAGTAGCAGTAGTAGTAGTAGTAGTAGTAGTAGTAGTAGTAGTAGTAGTAGTAGTAGTAGTAGTAGTAGTAGTAGTAGTAGTAGTAGTAGTAGTAGTAGTAGTAGTAGTAGTTGTTTATTGATCCAGCTTTAGTACATAGTAGTACAATTGATGTTGGACACATCTTCATAAAATACTGAATTATATATAGGAATATCAAAAGTAAAAAGTAAAAGTAAATAAATAATACAATTAAGTGTATACAATAATATGATAAGTACATAGATGTAGTGCATGGCCATTCTCATGCTACTAGGATATAGTGTAGTTATGAAAAGTTTTATCATTATTTACAAGGAAATCTTGAATAGAGTAGAAGCAGTGGTTAATTAGACGTGCCTTTAGGGATAGATTGAAACTTTTATCTTATTGTAAAGATTGGTATCACTCCACCAGATGTAATGAACCTGATACCCTTATATTACTTAAGTTAATATCAGCTCTCATTAAATAACTAAATACCATCATTATAGTTTTCACTTAAACTGTAAATTATTTTATTTAATATATCTCAAGATTGCTAACTATGTAAGTCCCAGGTTAACACATGATAATAGGGCACAAGGGAGAACACAGTACTCATGTGAATAAATGCACATTATTCAATGTGCTGCATTTATCTGAGAAACAACAGAGAATAAACTAAAAGATTTGCAAGCCTGTATTATTCTCAGCTAAGGAGTGCAGCTAGGCACATGGATTGAAATCATGCTTGGATCCTGTTGCCTGGGTGATTTTTACCCCAGAGTTTTCCCTAACTCTGCAAAGGAAAATACCTGGTAATGTTAGGCAGAGGTGGACTGTGTCTTATTTAACCAACAGTTCATTCCATTTAGTGTTCTGAAGATGTCAGTAACTGACATGGGATGCTAAAAAGTTACAAATACAAGAAGATATTTTCTACTCCTACACAGCCTAGTAATTGTTCAGGGAAGACTATGTAGTTTTAAAGACAAAGAAATAGTTATAAGTATTTATTTGCCAATAGCAAACATATTATAAAATACAAAATAAACTAAGTGCTAAATTTTATGTAAAGGATACTTTTTTGTAACTGTGAAACTATATATTAAAATTAGCTTTAAAATATAATTAAGACATTCTCCCATTTTTGCTGTGCTTTTATTAGAATGAAAAATATTTAATAGCCAACAGCAAAACATTTCTAAGATAATATAAATTTGATAGTCCATCAAATATATTAAGTGCATTACTTTGAAGCAGCCATTGTTATACTCATAAATATGTATTAACATAGTAATGATATACATCTAACATTTCAAATTCAAACATCATTATTTAATGCTGAACCTTATAATAATTTCAGATTAACTAAAGTCTACAGGAAGATAAACAGATTTTCAGATGTCATTTCATATTTCTCAACAAGAGAATGGAAGTTCACTGATAAAAATGTGCAATCGCTATGGATGCAGCTAAGTGAGGCTGATCGTAAACTCTTTAACTTTGATATATCATCTCTGAACTGGGACCATTACTTCTACAACTATGTGAGAGGATGCCGTGTATATGTTATTAAAGATGATCTGAGCACATTACCCCAAGCTAGAAGCAAATGGCGCAGGTCAGTATTCTAAACATACATCACAAATACTCTTGCTCTTTGTAACACACAAAAATAATTTTCTGTTGAAAATTTTTACCTTTATTTCTGCATGTCAGGCAGACCATAGCAATAAGACAATATAATTAAGATTTGGAAAATGTTCTTTTATGAGTTGTAAGTAATTGTTTCCCCTTACTAAAATAGGTTAAGGTTGCTTACTTTTGTAATACCTCTAATCCCATTATGACATTTTTAGAGTTTGTATAGAGAACACTTGCAAGCTTAACTCAATAGGTTATTAGCTGTCATAGTGGGCTGCCAGCTGCTCGTAAATCAAAAATTTCATAGGCAGAAATATTATAATCTCTCTTTTTGCATTTTATCTTAATACTGTTTATTTTATTATCTTTTATTTGTTTGTCTATTTAATGTTGGCATAATATGTACAACAAGTAGTAAAAATATATTCATATAGCACAAAATACCACAGTTATTTTCAAAAATTTTATAAAAAATTAATTTTCTTATCTCTCAGAGATAAGCACTCCATAAAAATTTAGATTTTTCATGATATTTATTACACATCAGATGGAAAATTTCTGATTGTGCACAGGAACTTAAAAAACATCAGGATTCACAATACTCCAGAAAGTTTCCAGATATTATTGAAAATTTGAAACTTACTACATGTTCTTAATTATCAAATTGACTCACTAGATAATTAAGAACTTAATAGTTGTTTCAATGTATTGGTTCCGACATGAAATTAAATGTTATATATAACTTACTACATGTTCTCAAAGTATTCCCCTCAGTCTCTACACACCTGGTCACTTTAGAACCAAGACTCAGAGCATTGGCACCCTCATTGTCCTCATTAGTGCTGCATTCCCCTTTACATACTACTACAGCATCTTCAGGGCTTGAAAATTGCTTCCCTCAGAGTCAGTTCTTTACCAAAGGGAATTGGAAGAAGTTACAGGATGCAGAACTGTAAGGAGGATGGATGGCATGCTTCACTTGAACACTCCCCTGAAAGTTAAGGGTAACATTGGTGGTGTGGGCAGAGGCATTGTCACGGTGCAGTCTTATTCCTATAGTCCAGTTCATAATTTTTCCCACACCTTTTGAAAAATTTCCTGGAGACAAACTGCTGTATACAATCTGCAACAATTGCCTTCTCTTCAATGAATGCTAATGGAGAAGAATGTCAGCACCATTTTTTTCTGCATAATCCTTGCTCTTCAGACTTTCATTGGAGTTGTGTTGACTGGGAAGATGCAAAACAATGACTCTCACTTTGTTTCTGGATCATGTTGATAAATCATATTTTATAACCTTTTATAATTTCTGGAACATGGCAAGAGTTCCTATTATTGTACCTTTGAAGGACTTTGCAGTACCATTTTACTCCAATGACCTTCTGCCTTTCACTGAGGTTATGGGGAACTCAATAAGAAGAACAAAAAATCATGTAATATTTTTAAGCACTTCCTGATTCAATATTAAAGGATGCCTCTAAATCCTTATTGATTACTTTGGAGGTTTTCTTACAACATCTTCCCCACAGGAACCATGTTTTCTGCAGCCACTGTTGTTGAAGTTCTTCCCCTTCTCTCTTTGTATTTAAAATCTGTTGGGTCCATTTTAAATGCCACAAACCAATTGGAGAATTTTGTACAAAGGAGGAAAGTTGCCTAAAGTCTGTGTAAGACTTTCAAGGCACTGTTCCTGGTTGCACAACACAGAATTACAGGCACAAGGGTTTCTTTCAACCAACATTGTTGAGATTGCACTGGTAGGAGCTCGTAGAAGTTAAGATTGATTTACAGATTAAAGCATGGGCATAAATATATATGTATACCATATATAATTACTGTAAATAGTTTTGAGTATTTACATGTACTGAAAGATTAAACTACTAAAAATGTCAGTTATTATCAGGTGTTCAATAGGCACTTGTGTGTTAAGCCAATTACATAACTGCATTATTTTTCCATAATCCCAAGGATTAAAAATGTTTAATCTGTCATATAACTCAACTTTATAAGGGTAGAAATATAGAATTTTTATGGCATTTTCATATAGTGATCTTAGAATGTCCAATTTCCTGTATTAAAGATATTTAAGGATAAATTTCTAAGCAATGGCTCATATAATCTGACTTCTCCTTGCCAAACTATGTTTCACTTTTCAGGGAGTTTTCACTAATCTGAAATACTTTGGACAGAGTTTGTAACCTGGGATACATATGGTGAAACTTCCCCTTGCAATAGTGATAAGGTTTCATTTTAATATAGCAGTCAGTGTTCCACATTATAACATTGATAATATACTACTTGACAGAGAATACAGTCAGAACTAAATGTATACTTCTAAACATACATAGGACTGAAAATCATAAGCCAGGAGGCACGAAGGTCAGGATAGTGGCTTACTCAGCTGCAGCAGTGAGATTGGGTTAAGCTGAAAAAATAATTCCTGCAATTATATTTTTTTTAGCTTTCAATAGATATTACATAATATTTTGCATTATTATTAGCTTATTTATAGAGTTCTTATGCAATAAATAACTTGTTAATGTTGAATAACATTTTATGTTTCTTTTGTGCTTCCTTTCCTCCAATTCTTGGGTTCCAGCTAAATTTTTTATATTACAGAATTAGAAAATTACTTATGATTTTAGTACATCACAGAAATTTATCTCTTGTTATGAGTTTAGGAAACTATACATCAAACTGTCTTTCAAAAATGTAGTTCTTTGCATTGAAACTAAATTTTGAAACCATTTCACTGTAATACTTTGTGTAAATTTGAATTCCAAATATGTCATATATACAACAGTTCAGATTCATACCAAAGAATTTGGAGCACCTTGTTCTGCATACTGCATGAAAGAAGTAATGTCTATCATGCATTGTGATTCTTATGTTACAGATTTTATTGGCTACACCAAGGAGTAAAAGCTGCAATTCTGCTTGTTTTTCTGAGAATGATATGGTCTGTTGTTACTTGCATAAGAGCAGCACTATCCATTTAATAATTTGATTGATTGGTAACTTTCACTATGTGGTATAGTGCCAAAAGACTTACATTATACCCTTAACTATGGAAATGTTGCAGGTTTAAAATGGTTGTGACAGAAATAATTGATCTTGTATAGTAAAGAGAGTATAGGTGACATTTTCATATGTGCTAAGATATTGTAAGATCTTAAGGAGTGTAAAGCATATTGTATAGAGACTAAATCTATCTTATAAACCTACACAACAGATCTCTATCAGCCTTTGAAAGATAAACTGAGTACCTCTAATTTTATATCTTATCTAGAATAGTGTCTATGAAAGTAAGGAAAAACTTGTGATAATATGATACAAGGAGAGGGAAAGGATATAGAAGCAAAACTGCACAGTGTTTATTAAACATTTTGTTTATCACAGAGGTAATTTTGTCAATTCTGTTAGTTAAATCCTTGTTGGTTTTCATTATTTTGGGAACAATGCATATGGCTGCTAAGTGCAAGGTATAATGCAAATGAAACTAAAAGAATACACATTTCAGAATTTCACCCATAATAAAGCTGGTGTGCTTTTATGTGACACAAAATATACTCACAGATTCAAAATTATTCATAAAATTTTCACTGTCAGACTAAAAACTAATTTTGTGCTCCACAATTTTTTTTAATCTAGCTTCCCAGACATCAGTTTCATAATGAACTTGACATATTCATTTTATATGAAGTGTTACATTGGATTTAGATTATAAAATTTATGAAGCTTATTTAAGTGTACATATGGCATATAAAAATAATTAAATAAATTAAATAAATAGGGAATAGCAGAATTAGAAAAAATAAATAAAATAAAAAGTTTATTTTTAGAAATGTTCATATGAGCATTCATTTTAACTAATTAGGAATGGCAAAAGATGTACTTATTAAAACTGTTCTGTTTGCCTTTTATGCCCTTGAAAATCTCATAATATTGCAGCCAACTGGATGAAATGTATTATTGTAGTACCTCAGCTCTTTCACACCTCTTTTTTAAAGATGCAAAATCAAACATTAATGACCTGTATAAAGCCAGAAAAGAGTGCATATTAAATTTGCTGAAATAAGATAACAGTGGCCAAAATTAGTTTAATTCTATGAACATTTGGCATGATGAGATAATCTCATAATTGTTTTACACTGTTACGACAAAATTTAAAAAAATCTAAATCATTATATGTAGATCTTAACAGGAGACATTTACTTAATATTTATTATCAGACTGTGAAAATTAAATGTAATATTTATCACAACATTTAGCTATAAATTTTATGATTTAATATGTTAATTTTAAGAATTTTCTGCATTTGGTTGTTTCATTCAGGAATATTTACAAGATCAATATCCTGTGTGATATTGTAAGCAACAACAAACTGCATGAACACTTTTTACTGTAGTAGAAATGATTTGGTTCTTTCATTTTAAGAAAACAAAATAAATATGTAAAAATACATCATAATTAGGCATTACCTTGTATCTCAGTGTATAGTATTGCCATATTATTTAAGTGTAAAATGCTTGATTAAAAAATAAATACATTGCAGAAAAAGGCAACCATTTTATTTATACCAGTTAGTTTCACCAAGTATTTTAGGAACATTGTCATAGCCAAACAGTGATACAGCAACGATCATGAGCTTATGTTAGCTTGTTAGGGATGGAGGAGAATATTTTGGTACTTAAACCTTGCTCAAGGTTTGGCCATTTGTGCCAAGGCACCCAGGGGGGGTACCTCTAGAAGGAAGGGATCATCTAAGGGAGACACCAGGAGGCCAGGATCCACAGGCAGTGAGGTACAAATGTAGATTGGGTCCCTAATATTGTTTCAAGATATAACATACCAATGCACCCCCCCTCCAAGAAGTTTGAGTTCTTCAAAAGGGCTGCCTCCATACCAAATGCTGGAGCAGAAAACTTTCCAATAGAATGAAATGATATGAATTGAGAGAGTAGAAAATTCATGGAAAGGAAAGATGCATCCCAGCTTTCACTTAAATGACATGGGGAAACCAGAAAAATACCCAAGGTCACGATGACCGACTCCAAGGGATTTTAAACCAGAATCTCTTGAATGCAAGTCCAAGAGTTACCCCTGAACCATCCCAGTGTGTATGATCTTATGTTACTCTTTTTTTAAAGCAGTTTTCCTCTACTATTCTTACTGGTAGGCTTACAAATGTAGGTAATGATTTGAAATGGAGCTAATTCAGATTTTTTAATCAGAAAAACAGCTGGTTTAATATTTGCCCAATTTTAGTCAAACCAAATGTCTTATGAAATTTTTTTTCATAGAGCATTACTTGCATTGCTGCAGTTAGCAGATTAATGCACATATTTATACTTGTTACATTTCAAAAGTGCATTTTATTTATTTTTCTAATTAATACCACTTGGTTCACTACTTTTATTTTTAATGGCACGTATCAGTGACAAAACCGCCTTTTTCATCTTGAGACACATCTCCTTATTAAACTGTTACCATACTTGCCTCCTAAACCCAAGATCGCGGGTTCGAACCCGGCCAGGACCGATGGATTTTTTCAGGGCGTAAAAATCCTAAGTATGGCTTCCTGCGGAAGGGAAGTAAAGCCGTGGGTCCCGTGTCGTACATTTACGGCACGAAAAAGAACCTCAAGCCTGAAAGAGAGGCCTCTGAGCAAAATTTATCGACCGTTTCACGCCCTGAGTTGAATGGGACGCTGATGACCTGAGCTGTTGAAGAGCGTCCTTAAATAAAGCAATCAAAAAAAAAAAAATCCTTATTAAACTGTCATTCATATTTATCAGTTTCTCCATACTAATATACTTAATTTCTGTGAAAATTTCCTTAAGTTTCTCTAGTATATGAGGACTGGATGATGGAGTTGTGTGGTATTGGCCACAGAATTATTAGCAGTGGTTTGTGGCCTATTGTTCCCAGGACCTAACATTTTTTTTTATTTCTATCTCTGGGGAATATTAAATAATAAAATATATGAAACTATAATCCTCATATACTGGGAGAACTTGAAGAATACATTTGAATGTAACCTAGTGCCATCTTATACAGAACTGATAAGTGTGAATGATAATTTTGTAACATGCAGGGGGTTTCGTAACATGAAGATTGTTACAAAATAGGGAAACAGTTCCAGCAACTACTATGTTTAAGGGCAGGTACTGAATTATGTTATTTAATTTGTAATATCTAAGTTTTACAACAGTAAAGCACTGAAATACTATGAGTTTATTGGAGAAATTGCCAGCAATAGCATGGGAATTGCATCACCACCTGCTAACTTGCTAACTGAAAGCTTTAAAGCTATCTTTTTTTAAAATTGCATTATATTATCTTATCTCATGTTTGGTTTCAAAATTTAATATTCAATAGTTTGAACAAGTTTTCTGGAATTAATAAATAACATTATAAATCTACAATGACTAGCTAGAAATGCTAATTAGAACCTGCACAGTGAAGCTAATCACATAAGTGAAATCATTGTATGATTTGAGTCAAACTAAACACTCTTATTGCTCCACTTAGTTGTCTATAAATGTAGAACTGGTTTCACGAACCCTGGTTTGCATCATCAACTACAACTTTGACTACTGGATACTTTCTTATGCTATGGGAATGTATATTCTGCTCTGGTAGAGATGTGATGAACTTAAAGTTTATATTTTCCTCCCTGTAAGTGTCAAAGTTTATTAAACTGTTTTTGTATTTGTATATGTAGATTTTTTCCCATGTTGGTAATTCTGTAGGTCTTTGTACTGATTTCAATTATTTTGCTTTGTTCAATATGTTGTAGTTTTCTGTCCAGAAATAAAATGCCACTGCTGATTTCCCCATTTGCTTATGTTTCATTTTCCTGAAATGCCCTTCAATTATGTGCCTATGTTTCTCTTTGTCTTTCCAATATAGATTTTCTCACATTTTGCACAACTTATTTTGTATACTAGTTCATTCTTAAAACCATTTTTAATCACTGTACTTTCTGTTTATTTGCATTCTTTGAAGTATTCTTCTTTGTTAATTTGTAGGTTAACTAGCCAGTGTGTTAAACTATAAATAATTGCATGTTTGTGCATTGTGGGGTTGAAACTGTCAGCTTTGATGTGATTGACTGCATGTGCATTCTTCCTATATAATCCAAATACCAGGTCTCCTTGATTCTTCATAACTCTGATGTCCAAGAATGGACATGTTGTCTGTTTCTGTTTTGTATGTGAACGATATGCTTCTAGCTTGTATGTGCAGAAGTTTCATGGCATCATTAATGAGAATACAAACAAATAGAAAGTACAGCAGTTAAAAATGGTTTTAAGAAAGAACTAGTACACAAAAAGTACAAAAATTCAAGAGGCAAAAACTTATTAAAGAAACCACAACACTTTCAACAAGAAAAGATAAGCTAATTTTTAAAATATTCACTTATCATCCATGGAGTACAACAAGGTTTCAGAGCATTCTTAAAGAGTTTAATATCAGGTTAGCCCCTGTAAACAGATTTAATGTAAAAAATCTCCTGATAATCAATGTTAATGACAATATTCCACACAAGAAAAAGACAGGTAATAACAAAATAAGTTGTGCAGAATGTGAGAAAATCTATATTGGAAAAACAAAGAGAAACATAAACACATAGTTAAAAGAACATTTAGGAAAATAAAACACAAGCAAATGGAGAAATTAGCAGTGGCATTTCATTTCTGGATAGAAAACCACAACATATTGAACAAAGCAAAATTATTGAAATCAGTACAAGGACCTACAGAATTAGCAACTGGGGAAAAAATCTACATATGAAAATACAAAGACAGTTTAATGAACTTCGACACTTACAGGGATGAAAATATAAACTTTAAGTTCATCATATCTCTACCAGAGCAGAATACACATTACCCCAGCCCAGTAATCAACATTGTAGATGATGATGCAAACAAGGGTTCATGAAACCAGTTCTATATTTATAGACAAGTAGGTGGAGCAATAAGTGCTTAGTTTGACTCAATCTTACAATGATTTCAACTACAATGACTATTTGATAAGCCTATGTGAACTAAAAAGATGGTAGTACCAGATTATTTTCAATGTTACCTTAGCAGTATGGCAATTATTGAGGGATGATGTTCATGGTTATAAACAGTTACAAAGCTTAGTCTTTTTATGAGAGCCATTTTCTATGTAAATTGATAAACAAGCATTTCAAATGGGAAAATATGAATTTTGTGGAGCAATACAACATTAATATTTGAAAGGGGCATTGCCTGCAGTAACTAAGACAAAACTGGATAAACATTATGGAAAATCTGCACCTTTGCTTAGAAAGATTTGGTGAGTTTAGATTTTTTATTGAGTAGTGTTTAATGCCCATTTTTATTACTGAGGTACCACAGGCTGTGATACTGATGATACATGAGATGAAATGAGATATTGGGAAAGGGTATTTTTTAAGGAAGGAAGTGTTCCAGGCCTAAGTTTAGGGTACCTCCCCGGCATTTGCCATTTATGATGACTGAGGAAAACCTGGAAAAAACCTCAATCAGGGAGGATAGTCCTGGTGGGATTTGAACCCCAAACATTCCGCTCATGAATCCGCACCTTAACGACTTCGGCCATCCATGGCGTTGCTTAGATGTGGCCAAATGAGCAGAGTGAATGAGTGTTTCAAAAAATCATGAAGAGCTAGATAGCAAAAATAATGTTACTCCAACTCCATCATGTTACTATCTTCAAATACTTTCTATTGAATCTCTTTGATTCCATACTGTTCTGCTCAATAGTAGTTTGCAGTTTTTAAATGTGATTTATTTCAAATATTCACTTTCATCATTAGATATCACTGTTTTTATTAACAAACTTCCATATAAATATTGTAACTAATTGTTAATATTCTCATTTTGCTGTTATCCACTATATCATTACATGATAAAGCTGTACATCTTGTCTGTATATAACATTAGAATTTAATGTTTTAACTCATTTATATTTACACATATTTATACATAGTTTTTGAATTGAGGTAATTTTCACAGTGAAATATAGTATAACTTAACAAATTATTATTGAGGAAATCACTCAAATTTCACTAATTTAGTTCCACTTACTTGGACATGTTTCAAAGGCGCTTGCCTTCATCGTCAGCATGATCCCAATGTCCGCTTCCCCGCGTGGTATTCAGATGTTGCTCCGTAGATTTTATGAACTTTGTGATAAGGTTGCTATTGTTTGGAAGATCAAAATTAACCAAATTTTCTTTGTTTTTATTTATGAATATATTTTCCCACACTGTCAATTCTATTGGTTTTTGAAGAGCTTTTAAGAGTTTTGGTACCTTTTGGAATTCGTGGTTTTTTTGCCAGAAATGGTCTGCCACTGCTGATTTTTCCATGTGTTTATATTTTACATGCCTCATGTGTTCCTTAAACCGTATGGAGATATTTTTTTTTTTTTTTTTTTTCAAAAACCAATAGAATTGACAGTGTGGGAAAATATATTCATAAATAAAAACAAAGAAAATTTGGTTAATTTTGATCTTCCAAACAATAACAACCTTATCACAAAGTTCATAAAATCTATGGAGCAACATCTGAATACCACGCGGGGAAGCAGACATTGGGATCATGCTGACGATGAAGGCAAGCACCTTTGAAACATGTCCAAGTAAGTGGAACTAAATTAGTGAAATTTGAGTGATTTCCTCAATAATAATTTGTTAAGTTATATTTATACATGTTTGTTCCAATTAGAAATGCACAGTGTTCTATAATCTGTGCATACAATATGAATTATTTATGTCTATCATGTACCTATGAAATGACAAATAAACCACTACCACACCCCACGATTGAAAAAATTTATGACATAATGGTGAGTAATCAGAGATTGAAGTTGCAGAACATTGCTAAAGCTGTGGGCATTTTTGGAGATCAGAGGCATAATATTTTACATAATAGTTAGCAAATGAAAAAAACTGTTGATAAGATGGGTGCTGTTTAATAATGATTGACCCAAAAGAGAATGAGTTGTCACTCTACACAGAATTTGGAGCTGTTTAAAGAAAATCCAAGTGAATTCCAGAGACAGTATGTGAAAGGTGAGGAAATGTGGATCCACCACCACATGCTAGAAATGAAAGAGCAGTGGAAAAAGTGAGTTGCTAGTGGAAATAGCACTTTGAAGAGGGTAAAAGCAATCCCCTCAGCAGTGACTGTGTTTCAGGATTACCATGGCATAATTTTTATTTACTTTTTGGAAAAGGGAAAAACTGTTTGGTGGATATTGTGCTCTGCTACTGAGCAATTATGCTATATGCTCGAGAAAAATCACCCTTGTTTGGCCAAGAAAAAGTCCTGTTCATTTTGAAAACTTACTGGTGCACAACTTGATGATTGCAACCTTAAAATTATAAGACTTAAGGTATGAAATCATCCCCCTACTGTCTGAATTTAGTTTCTTTGGACTACTTGCTTGTCCAACGTATAGAAAAAGCTAGCAGGAAAGCAATTCTCACCTAATGACAAATAAAATAAAGTGATTTTTTCAAAAATATGTTAAATCTTTTTTGCATGAACTTATCAAACAGCCCTTGTATTTTATGCTTTGATAAGCATTAGTAAATTAAATATAAGTATCAAAATGTACTGAAAACTCTTCAATACATTTGGGATGTTCTCTTTTGAAAAACATATGGCATAAAGTTATTGCAGGGAGGAAATTCAGCATTGTGATATGAAGGAAATAATTAATTGGTTTGATGATATGCCATTGACCTGATACTGCTCTTAACTTTATTAAGAGCCATCCAGCATATTTGAATATGAAGAAGTTTCCATGAACAACTTAGCTAGATAACAGTAAACTGAGGAATTCTTGAAAATGTGCAAAAGAAAACTATTTTCAGAGGTCTTCATATCAAGAAAATATTTGTATAGAGCAATGTTACATCAAACAACTTGGTGTAATTTTGCAAAGTGTGGTGGGGAAATATGTAGAAGTAAAACAGTTGGGCAGCATATAGCACATGTCTTGGGAAAGAGCATGTATGTTAATTCAGCCAAATTTCTTGCTAAGTGTTGAATTATTATGGAAAAAAAGTATTCTTTATACTCAATATGTTCTACAACACCATATTTTAAGTAGGGACTCAAAATGATACAACTTCTGCTTGTAATATAGGTGTTGCTGTATTATCACACATAGAAGATAAATTGCAAAATTTAATAATATTATAAATTTTTTAAAAGGGGAGGATGTCAGAATGAGGTATTTACTCCAATATGATGTTTGTAAACTAAACTTTGGTTTCTCCATTTGATTGTTTCCGAGTAGTTCATAAGAAGAAGCTCATAGTTCTGGTTTGTTGCAATTAAAGAAATATTTAGGCATAAATTGACATGCATTTGACCTTTTGGAAGATTGGCTTATTATCTTTGGGTATAAATTCTTTGGAAATAAAATATACATCTTCCTGCAAAGCTTTCTAAAGCAAATCTATCATAAATCAAAGGGTTGCTGACTGCATCTGGTAGAGCTGTCAGAAGGCTACTCTAGCAGGATTTAGGTTCTAGGATTTAGTTCCTACTTGCTATGTAGTTCTCCCCATTCTTCTGTCTTATGTTTTGCCTAGGCTGCTGGCAACCTGTCATTTACATTACTGACTAATCTGTTCATATCATCTTACTGCTTCATGGCAATGCACCCCTTCTGTTTGTTTACTAGTGGAGCTAACAGTTTGTGCCCCTAAATGCAGTTAAATTGCCAATGTCAGAATAATATTATGATAAAATCTGATCAAGATTACAGTTTTCTTAGGGCATTTATTTCAAAATGCTCCACTTTGCTTTGTACCCCTGCGAAGGAAGGAAGAAAGGAAGGAAGGAAGGAAGGAAAGAGGGAGGGAGGGAGGGAGGGAGGAAGGAAGGAAGGAAGCTGGTATGGTTCCACAGTAAAAGTCCAACAGTAATGCAATACAATAAATTTACTTTTGTTCGCTATGTTTTCAGTGAATGTCATGCACTCACACATTTCCTACCTGGTTCCCATTTATAATATATTGTTACCATAATAGACAAAAATGTCTAAAAATACACCCATCCCAACCCTCTCTATGACATGCATGATAGGTACTTTATTACATGTAGACAAAAAAGTAAAATCAAACAAGCATTGAAAATAAAGCTGCTTCACAGAAGGAATTTGCATGTTTGTTAAAAAGTAAGAAATTAAAACAAGTAATGAGTCCAGGCAGTGATTAATTCTTTGATATTTGTACTGCTAGTGCATATGATATTGCCGAGATGACTATATATGCAACTACAGTTTACTGATGTAAAATGGTTGGTACTGTATGTGGCCAAGGCACGGCTGAAGTAGACATATTTAAACTTAAAAAATCAGACCATTTTTTTTTCTTTGTCTTAGGGTGTACATGAAACGGCAGACAAATTTTGCTCAGAGGCCTCCTTTTTTAGGCTTGAGGTTCTTTATTGTGCCTGTACGACACGGGACCCACGGCTTTACTTCCCTTCCAAAGGAAGCCATACTAGGATTTTTATGCCCAGAAAATCCATCGTCCTGGCCAGGATTGAACCTGTGATCTTGGGTTTAGGAGACAATCAGGACCGACGGAACATAGTTTCAAAGGAGCAAGAGAATTGCAAATATTAATAACATTAATTTCATTATGAATACTTGAGATAGTAAAGCAAAATTTTAATGTTTAACAAATAAGGGAAGGGGAATAAAATGGCAGGAGGCCTCATCTCCCTTGCTTTCTCCCCAAAGCTACCAGTTTCCTGCACTGACAGCTACACATGGGCAGTTTGTCACAATTTGCTGTTTTCTGTCTTTGTTTTTTTATAATTGGGTTTGCTGTTAGGAGATCAGTATAACTCAAGCCTTTGTGTTATTACAGGCTATTTGGTGTGCCATTGTTATTGTAAATTTTACTGTAGTATATTCCATTGAAATGTTACCACTAGAACAGAGAAGTTTTAGGTATGATACTTATATATAAGAATACATTCTTGTAGAGAAGTATGTAGATAAAAATGAAGAATCATTAATATGGAGGAGTAAAAACAAATTTCATTAAAAAGATGTCAGAAATGTATTACTGCAGACAGACACTCCTTGGATTGATCTATGTTGTGTGAGTAGAAATGTGAGGGGAACTTATCCATTGATGCAGCCAGCAACTGGCAGGATTTTGGTCTTGTGTACATTCATTCAGCTATGGATGCAGGTGAAGTAGTTGTTAGCAAAGGTAAGTGCAAATTCTATCACACACTTCTATATGGTAAACAGCATTGTTACTAATTTTATTGCTTAGGAAACCTTTGAGTGGTGAAGTTATTTTAAATGCTGAATTTTGGTATTTTTAGTTAGGTTAGTGAAGTTCTAGTGTTATAAATTCAATAAAATATTAGAACCATTAATGCTTTCCAGAGATGTATGGCTACCTCCATTCCTTAACTGCAACATTATATAAAATCTCATCCCTATAGGTTTTTATTTTACATTTTTACCTTCTACTATATTTTCAATGAAAAGACCAGTAACCAAAACTGATGCACCAATACAAGGTAATGAGAACAATTGCGGATAATATAATTAGGTTTTCATAAACCATTATAGAGTGAACAAAATAATTTTCAGAGCAAGGGGATAAAATGAATATAAATAAGTAATATCTAATAATCTCTGTGATTTGGAATATTAAAACACTCTTTTTGGTTTCACTTAAATGTGATTTTACTCAGGACATATATTTCGTGGAAATGTTTTCCACATTATCAGCTGTTCATGACTAATGGATCATTCGTAGAAGTTGGGAGGTAGGAATCTGGGTGAACCTACCCAACTTTTACGAATGATCCAAAGTCCTGAACCGCTCTTGATGTGAAAAACATTTCCAGGAAACATATGTCCTGAGTAAATCTCATTTAAGTGAAACCAAAACTGTGTTTTAATATTCTGACTCACAGAGATTATTAGTGCATGTTTCACTGTGTTCGATTCCAAATTGAACTAATATTGAAAGTAGTATCTAATTTTATTTTGCTCTAAAATAATGGAAGGAGGCAAATGTCTAATGAGCACATGTCTAAAACCAACATATGTTGGGTGAATGCTGATAAATAATGGGCATTATTACTTCTGCTAATAAAGGGGAGAATATTTCTCTTGTGTAAAAGAATCCTGAATAGAATTTTTTCTGTTTAAATCTGCAGCAATTATACCAGTGGATGTTTGAAGAAGTTCTTTGTATAGCCCTACTAGCCGACTGTTGACTATGTTTATTTTCAAATTCTACATGAAATACTGTGCTATTCTGCAACTGAAAGTAAAATGTGCAACAAATTAAAAGAAAACAATTAAGTTTTTATTTTCTGCATAAATAGTGAGCTTACCTAAATCTCGCTGTTTGAATATATGTTTTTATATTCCCATATTAAAATTTAATAAACTGCCTTCTTGGTCTACTGGTTTGCAATGCTGACTGCTGGCAGGGAAGTACTGGGTTTGATACCTGGTACCTACTTAGAAACTTTCAAAGTTAAGGAGGTCTAGAATTGGGTTCACCTAACCTTGTAGGGAGAGGACCATTGGAAAGCTGATAGAGAGGAGGCAAATGTCTAAGCAGCCTGTGTATAAAACCAACATTGGTTGGGTGAATGCTGAAAAACAATGGGCATTATAGAGGGGTTTTAATCAGATTTCCACTTATTTATTTCTGTAGCTATGGCAACTATTGTTCATTTGTTTATTAATGAACACTCTTTAATATCTCAGGTCATCAGTGCCCCATTCAATTCAGGGCATGAAATGGCCAACAAATTTTGCTCAGTGGCCTCTTTTTTCAGGCTTGAGGTTCTTTATCGTGCTGTAATTGTGTAACATGAGACCCAGGGCTTTATTTCCATTCTGAAGGAAGTCATATTTAGGATTTCTATGCTCTGAAAAAATCCATCAATCCTGGCTGGGTTTGAATTCCCAATCTTGGGTTTAGAAAGCAAGTATGGTTACCATTATACCATCAGGACCAACTCTAAGGCATCTAGAATACATCAGCACATATAGTGTTTTGATTCTCACTATTTCAGTTGGTATATGCAGTTCCTTTTTGCACTGCCTATGGTGCCTCAGTAGTAAAAACAGGCGTTAAACACTACTCAAAAAAAAAAAAGTTCCTTTTTGCCAATATCGCTAAAATCCAAAGTTTCTGAAAAAATGTACAATTTTTACCTATTATAAATGTAATTGGTTGTAGAATAAACTATGATAGAACTCTTATACATTGATTATAAATACATTCTTACTAAGTTTATCACACTTGCCAAGAGTTGCAGAGAAACTTACTTCATATTCGTGTCTTAATAGCTATCATCATGTAATAATTATGTAATATACTATTATGTCATTGCTTATCATCTTCTGGTAACTATGAAATTATATAGAATAGGAAATACCATTAAAAACGGGTAAATGGTATTGCATGTTTTACAGTAATGCAGTACACAAGAATTGCTAATAACTTAATTTTGATACTCAAAAGATTAGATATGTTAATATTGTGCATTTATGAGCTCATATTTTAACTCTACATATCTTCTTGACACATATGAGTATGCACTATTATTTCAAATAGACAATAACTTAAAATGGCACAAACATACAGAAAAGGTTAGCAAAAAATTAATAAGGGCACATAAATATTAAAACAGATAACACAAACTATGGATAAAGATAGTACATTAAAGTTTTTTATGCATTAATACACTGAGATCTAAATTACTGGATCATTTTATGGGGCACAGCGGGTAGGAAAATTATGAAAAGTATATTTATACTACAGAAAAAATCAATAAGAATAATGGAAAAACTTCAAAGAAAACAAATGTGTAAAAGTAGATTTAAAAAACTAAAAATCCTCAAACTACCCTACCTACATATATTTGAATGTCTTAAACATGTAATAAGAAACCATATTGAAGAAAAAAATAGGAATATTTATGAACATAACACAAGAACAAAACAGAACTACTTTAGAACTAGGTTAAAGGGATCATTAATTTCCAAATGTATTTGAAAGTTTTATATAAAAGACCTATACAATCACTTACCTCACTCAATCGAGGAAATGCATGAAGAAGTGAAGAAAATAAATGCAATAAAGACTTACCTGATAAAAAATGCTTTTCACTGAATTAATGCAGAGGAACAAAAATGAGTAATTTATAAATTAATTTTCTAACATTTGTTTTCTAAGTTCAGATCTGAGTTTAGGTTCACTTAATTAATTTGTAATGTAATATATATGTTTTCTAGCTTTTGTAAATTAACAATGCTTAATCTACCATTAGAGCTCTAAAATTTGTCAACAGATATTTTATGTATCTATATTTTATTCAGATTTGTATTTATAACTACTTGTTTAATTGTAAGGTAAATATGTATTCTATCCTTGGTAAAATTGACGATTCTTTGTAAAAATATTGCAAATGGCAGAATAAAACAGAAACTGGAAAAAACTACATGCTTTCTTATCAACTCTAAATAACAGGGTCATTTCAAATGTTCTGCATACTGCAAAAAGGCAGCCAGTAGAATGATGCAATTTTTCTATTTTCATGTCAGTTATGAACAATACTTCTATTCATAATGTTGTTTATAAATTCAATGCTAAGTTGACCCTGTTCTACAAAACAGGATATTGGAATGGACGAACAAGATGGTTTCACTGACATCTTGCAAAGTGACCATAAAAATTGAAAATTTGTTACAAAATCTTGCCAAAAATATTGCAAAAAATAAACTCGTATATTTGATATTATTTTACTTAACTATGACTTGTTCTTAAAATTGAAGAATGCTTATGAGAGGTTTGCTAATTTTGAAGAAATGTCAGATGATGTAGCTGAACAGCAAAATACATTAACATATTAGATGTCCTCCTAAGAAATACCAAACTTGTCCAAACTTGGACCACTTTAATGGAGCAAAATGGAGATCTTATGGCTTGTGTAGTATTTTATAAAATACAATTTTTAAGAAAAAACCTATATTTGAAATTTCCTTTATTTCTAGATTTATAAATAATAAAATTCATTATTTTATTACTATCTGCATTCTATTGTTCCCCTCCTACATACTTTTTCTCCTTTTTAAGAAAGAAGCTGTAGAAGAAATTCTTGAGCAATTATCTTCATTTACTCACATCATTAATAATATTTCTTACTAGCAAATAATAAATATTGAGACTATTTTCCAAAATATTTATTTTTGTTTCAAAATTTACAGTGCACAATGATACAACATACATTTATTAACGTCACATGTGTCTGTTTCATTAAAACCATCAGTTAGTGATATGAATTACTTCTACCTCCATTAAAACATAGATACTATGCTTATAAACTGGATTCACAATGACCATCATTTTGTTTCTATGCTTAGATTTGAATGTACAAAAAAAAAAAAAAAATAATAAATAAATAAATAAAATGAACATGTCACCATAATACACAGCTGAGAAAAGTCATATAATCTGCAATTCTTGTACTATGATAACAACCTAGACTAAGAATAACAATCTTTACATTTTCCCCATATAAGTGTTAATTATATTTCTGTAATAGTACACTGGCCTTTCATTTCAATCATGGCATGCTATTTTGATGCTGTGCTTTTCATGTTTCTGTTGAGAAGTGGGGTGAGGTATAATCTTTTTAAGAGGCAAAGCTCATATATCATCAATTTATTATCTCCATCCACAAAAGGTATTAAACACAAAACTAGCAATATTGATTTTCCTTTTATGATGTATTAACTTGAGATTCTTGTCTGTTTGAAGTGCTGATATGAAGTCTTCCTTTAGCAATGTTGCAGTATAAACCTCAAACTATATTCATTTGAAGGGATCCTTATTGTATTTCACAACTTATTTGCAATAGGTATTTTCACAACACTCATATTCATTTCTAAGTAATCCTGTATTGCTTACAATAATTTTTTATTTCATTCTTAAGTAACTCTGTAATTACATCAGCATTGCTGATATGCTTACAGCTTGATTAACTGGAGTAGGTTGTTAAAAAGTTTCATGTTCAATATTGCAAATTTGAAACATTTCCTTTTGTACTATTTGGTGTATATGAAATTGTAGAAACCAGAGTTTTGCATTAAGGGAAGAAGCTCTGTGTGTGTGTGCATGCATGTGTGTGTGCATGTGTGATGCAGTTCCGTCTCTTAGCAGAGTATAAGAAGAAGATGCAAGTCTGTTCCCATTATAAGCTTGAGAATCAGTAATGACATCAGCAGCCAGCAGTAGTAAGGTTCACCATAAACCACTAACAATGTAGTTAAAAGCACATTGTATATGCTTGTAAATTCAATATATACTTATATTATATCATGCTCTGAAGTAACTTATTTTTAAGCTTAAAGGCATGCAAAATGCTTTACATTTTTATGTATTACTGGTTATTTTATGGAAGATTAACATTTCATATTTGGTTTTATATATGCACATTTTTGGAAAAGTGCAAGGAAATCTTCTCTTTGAAAACTTGGCATACTGCCATGATAACCAGGGTCATCTCTGTGTGCAATAGTTCTGTACTTCCAGAGCTTTGAAATTAATAGTACTAGCTTCTCATATATGTGTAATAAGCATGATAATTCTTATATTCTCATTTAGTAAAGTTATTCTGGTTAAAATATATCTGATGTTATGTCCAGTTTTCACCGCGATAGTAAAATATTCCCTTTCAGAAAAAATATTTTCAAGAATCAGTTTCTATTTCTTTTGCTAAGCTATTTATCTTCTCTTCAAGAAGTTTGGTCATGTCAGGCTCAGAACTTAAAATTGTTGCTGCTTCCTGTAACAGAGCCATTGACTCTGCCAATAGTTCCTGGAAAAATAACATTTACAATCTCAAAAGGGATATAAAAGTTCTTAATATATTATTTAGTATTGGTTAAGAAGTGTTTACTATGATATTTATGGATATCAGCAAAAAAGATTTTGATTTACTTCATGTGGCACATGTACATGTAGGATTTACTTGTATAACTAGATATTTCTTTATGCTTATGGTAAAACGAGGTAGGAAACTTTTTAACTTTTTATTTCTGCTTTTGGCAAACTGCTTGAAAAATTTTGTTGATTAGGTTAATAGATTTATTAAATAAAAATGGTATACTAAATAAGAATCAATGTGGTTTTATAGAGACTATTTAATATAACAGTAATATTTAACAAGCTTTATCCACCAAATTTTTGACAATCTTGATAAGGAGTTAAAAAAGCTGAAATATTCTTAGATTTGAGTATGACATTTGATAGTGTTTTTCATGAGAAACTGATACTCTGAAACTTTATAGAATTAGGGAAAAATATGTAAAATGTTACAATTATATTTAAGTCATAAAAAGATGATGACAGACATTTCTTAAAAAGCAGGTAAAATTAAAACAAAATTTACATTTGTGCCTAAACCTAGCATTGTACTAAAAAAGAATTCCTAAAATCTATGTGCTATGGAACATTATATTTGCTACTGTATTATGATATTGAATCATGGGCAAGCTGTAATATTACTAATATGCACAGAATATTATTACCACAAAAGAGGTGTTTAAGGTCAACATTTATATGGATTAAAACCTAGGGACTTCAGTTGAAATACTTTTAGAACTAACAGGCTATTTACAGTTATTGAATTTTGTGTGTTTATGTGCATGCATGCAAGCGTGTGCTTGTGCATGTGTGTGTGGGGGGGGGGGGCAGGGGAGATTTATACTAATTGCAATTTCAAAAGTTATAACTTAACCAATGATCTCTCTTATTCTTATAATACAAGAGGAAAGGACAATTATCAAGAATAAAGTTAAATTTGAAATCAATAGACAAAGATTATAAAATTAAAGGATTAATATTCTATAATAAATTGCCTTTGTATGAGGAAAATTGTGAAGGTAGTATTTTTAAGTTTAAGAGGACAGGGTAGTCTGAAATGATCAAAAAAAAATTTTTTAGATTTTATCATTTGAAGCTTCTAGTTTCAGAAAATATCCACTTTAGATGTATTACAAGAATTTTTAGATATTTAAATGGGGTTGTAAATGCACAGCACCACCCTTTATGTCAGCTGGATATTACCTACTATGCCCCCTTTTCAGTCTTCATGTTTCTCTATTTTCTGAAACGATAGAAACATTGGATAAATTTTGTTTGATGATAGAAACATTGGATAAATTTTGTGTTGGCTGCATTGCAGCATCATGATACTTCTTTGTTTCATTGTTGTTGTGAAAGCAAGTTTATTTTGTGTCTGCAATGAAAGTTATTTATGGTGTTAGTAAAGTATTTTTTCCTGCAAAGGCTTTATGAATAATTATATACAATAACTTGAAGTAATAGAGTTTGAAAGACACAGAAATTCATGGAAATCAGTATGCATTTAAAAAGGTTCATAATGTTGACGAAAAAACCATGTGGTCAGCCTACTAAAACTTTAGTTAACTATTAAAAAAAAAACTCGGTTATAAGCAGGAGAGTGACTTAAAATCATGCAAATATTATTAATAAAATAAGTAGTATTAGCGATAATTACATTATTATTGCAGTTTTTATACTTTCTAACTTTATAAGTAAACATGCAGTTTGTGGAAATTGCAAATCAGCTGATATACTTTATATTGAAGAAAATATTAATGGAAGAAGAGGACTATATTCTGAACTTATTCTGAAGTGCAGACAATATGATATGGTGTTGTTGCAGCCTCTTCCTGCACCACAGAAAAAGTTTTTGATATGGAAATTCTCACAAGGAATAATGAATTATATCTAAATATTAAGTATGAGTTTCATAAAATATTGTATGATGTATAGAAAATTAATTCTGATGGTATCTTGAAAGTGACACACTTTCAAGAAAACAATTTATGGCATACCTTCTTCATTTCAGGGGAGAAAACAATGATATTAGTAATATTTTTTTAGTGAAGTTTTTCAAGTTCATTTCGGTATCAACTCAAATTTTTAAATGGGATTCTAATTTTTTTTCTGATTCAGATATTATGCAAAAAGGCAAAAAACTTTTGTCTGAATCATTTATTTTTATTAAACCAGCAGTTATTTTATAAAATATTTGAGCAGATTCAAAAATATTATTACATGCTAATACTTTGAAAGAATAACTTAGATTTCATTTAATTGCATATAACAAAATACAAATGCTGTTTAAATACAGAAGCTAAATTTCTTCTGTTTACCTTTCTCACAAGCATAAGCAAATTGTTAATAGCATTATAATTGGATAGGATTAAGTCAGAAACTGGCATTTTGAAATACTGTACCAAGGGGATATTCAGGTGCTCTTCTTGGTGTACACTTTATAAGACATTAGTGTATAAATCTATCTACAAGAAAGATTTTTTTGATTAGTGTTTAATGCCCGTTTTTACTGCTGAGGCACCACAGGTGGTGACACTGATGATACATGAAATGAAATGAAATAATATATTGAGAAAGGATTTTTTTTTAAGGAAGGAATCATTCCAGGCCTAAGTTTAGGGTATCTCTTCAGCATTTGCCATTTATGAGAATTGAGGAAAACCAGGAAAAAATCTCAGTCAGGGAGGACAGACCTGGCAGGATTCGAACCCCAGACCTCCCTCTCACGAGTCAGCACCTTAATAACCTTGGCCACCCATGGCAGTTACAAGAAAGACAAATAGACAGATAGCTTGCATGTTCTACAAAAGAGCTCCTGGTTGAAGATTATATCATATTCAGGTACGTAATATAGTTGGGAAATTTAGACAAGATCTGTTGCTAATAAACAAAGAAAAATATTGTGTATACTTGATGAAATCACTATAGTTGAAATTTAGGATATGTTTCTGCTAATGTAGAAATCTCACTTTGTGAAGCATATTCTTACATTGGGATTTCAATGAGTTCAATGTATAAAATTCTCATAAAACAAAATTTTAATTTTTATAAACTTGAAATACATAAAAATTTATTGAAGATGAGTTTGATTGAAGAGTCAAATTTTGCAAAATGTTGAAGGTACTAAGAGAATCACCTGAATTACTAAGAAATATTTGCATTTCTAATAAGTGCCCATTTTACCTTAATGGTTCTGTAAATTGATATAGTAGGTATTGGAGTGATAATTAACTATGTATTTTGAGAGAAGACCATATATAATGGCAGGGAAACATAAATATCTTGGCAGGTATTGTAGGTGATACAATCATTGATTCATTATTTTCTTAGGAAACTCTCACTGGTGCTATATACCTTGAATTGTTGGTAGATATTATTAATCTCTTCATTAATGAAGAAATTGAAAATCAGGAAGATGGGAAGGTACAGTTGCTTTAAATGAAAACTTGCTTATATCCCACCATGATGGAGCACCACCATATTTATATACAGAATTTTTGACACTTGTTCAATAATACATTTCTAAATAAATAGAATGGTAGGAGGAGGAATGTTGAATGCCCTGTAATATCCCCTGATTTAAATCCCTTAGATTTCTTTCTATGGGGACACACAAAATCATTTGTTTTTAAAATACACCCTGCTACAATTGAAAAACTCTAACAAAGAACAACCACAGCTTACAAGAATATTCCTAAATGCTTGTTTCAGAAAGTTAGATGAGTTTTTGAAAATATACACTATTTTTGTATGAAACAAAATGGAGAACATTTCAAGCATGTATTGCATTTCTTATAACATTGATTAATAATGAACCACCATTATTTTTAAAAGAAATTTCCATTTTATGTATTACAATCATAATTTAATACACATAAACAGTTGGTTTAATAAAAAATATTTTAGATAAGAATTGTTTGCCTTTTTGCATAAAACCAAAATGTGATAAAAAAATTGGAGTTCCCAATCAAATAAATTGATTGGCCTTGAACATTTTAACTAAATTTATGGTAACTGTTATTATTGTTTATCAAAGGAACATTTGCCATAAATTGTTTTCTTGAAAAATGTTGCTTTCCAGATAAGTGGCTGGAAATTTTTTATAATATCCTGTATATGTGTATAATAAGTTCACACTTTCTCCCCAATTGTTCATATATATATTATTACCCAACAAGAATACTATATAATTTTGAATGGATATTGTATATTTATAACTGCTATGTTTTAAAGGAATCTTATCAATGATGCAAAAAAAAATTAAAAATTCCAGATTATAAACTCCACCCAAAGTAGAAATTTTCAAAGAAGCAGAAAAAATGCTAAACTGAGGTATTTTTATTCATAAAAAAGCCTTAAAGACAGTTTGGAGAGAGAAGTTAGATGTTACAGACCATTGCTTAGAAAATTATCCTCGGAAATCTTTGAGGCAAGTATCACAGTAAATTTAAATTTTAAGACCAATGCATGAAAGCAACAAACTTCTACATTTCCATTCTTATAAAGTTAGAGTAGTGCAAAAAAATTAAATCTATGGATTATAGAAAACGGATGCAAATTTTGAATTAATCAGATAAGTGCCTGATAGAATTCCTGAACTGCAGCTGACTCATTTAGTGACAATAATTGGTTTAGTCTTTAAGGGAACATTAATACTCAAAACAATAGGTATTGGTGAATTGTAATTCTATTTTGTTTTTGAAGTTCCTGTGCATGATCAGAAAAATGCAATCTGGTGTTTGAATTATATATATGAATCTTGGTATATTTATGTATATGGAATAATAATAATAATAATAATAATAATAATAATAATATCTTAATATCTATCTAATAAAGATAATATCTTTATTATTACCCTCATCATCATTATTAATATTATTATTCCATATTCATATCAAGGATCTTATGCTTTCTGAAGGGACTCTGAGAGATATTGTTCAAAGACAGAATATTTAGTTCTAGTTTGTGGTCTCCAAGGCTTCCATATCTTAATCCTTGCAACTGTTATTTATGTGGTAATCTTAAAATAAAGTATTCAGAAACAACTTACTTTATCTGGAAGCTCTGAAAGAAAATGCTCCTCAGGGACACTTAGTATTAACAAAATTGAGTATCAAGTTATCTGTAGTCTGTTTAGAGGGATACAGGCATATCTGAGGAGAGAGAAAGAAAGAGCGAGTAATACTGCCACCTGCATAGCTTCCATCATTGGCAACTGGCACCTAGCTTTAACTTAAAATTGCAAAAAGCCTACTACGTTTAGCTCACAAAAGAATTATTTCCTGTAAAGGAAACGTTTCACATAATATTAAACTCAGTGGTTAATATTCTCTATAAGAGAATATATTTTATTATGTAGAAAATTGAGATATATATACTATTTATGCCATTATGATGTATATTGCTTATTTTTTAATTTGAATAATTAACTTCTATATTTTAATTTATCAAATTTATCAATGTCTCAGTAAGAGTGAAACAGACATAATAAACTGATTTGAAGCTTCTAAGCTGGAGGTATGTAAGCTAATAACAAAAATATTTTATGAGCTTTCCCTCTAACTGGGTTATATAATTATTCTAATTTAGATGTACTTCATTTTTTTGTCAGTATATGATTGAATTCAGTGTACCAGTCCTCTGTTTCTGAAGCACAATAATGACTGTAACTGGAAACTTAACTAATATGATACTTATATTTATTTCATCTGTTCCCTTATTTTATTTTTTTATTTATTTATTTTTTTATTTTCTTGCCTATTTTATGTTTCTGTATATTGTTAACTGTGCACATTAATCAGTGGTTCTCAGAAATGTGTTTCAAAGGAAATGTAGATACTGACTTCTCACAAACAGCCCTTAGAAGCAGCACTGAATGGATTAATGCACTCTATAAAACAAACGTATAGGGCATACACATGTAATGGCAATATGAAACCAACTAAGGATTATGCACATTTTCTTAGAAACTAGCATTTTTTTTCCAGTTTTGTTAGCAAATAATTAAACCTAAGTAAATAGTTAGAATTTGCAATTCTTAAAGCTAAAAAACGAAATCTCAGGAGGCTAACCTGTGCTGCAGATTTTGTTATTTTTTCACTGTTAAAGTCACGCTTTGCCTGCACAACCATTGCTGCTTGTAATTCATATAAGAGGAGTCCCCGTATACGAGATGACCCAGGATCTAATTTGTCCATAATTTCCAGAAGTTCTGTGCACAGATTTATTTTCCTTTCCAATTGAAAGTCATTTAGTTCTATAAAATTACAAAAACACAATAGATTATCTGTGCAATACTTCTTGAGCTGCAGCTTAAGAAAACAAGTAACTCAAACGTAAAAAATGAATTCTACATTAATGTATTCAATTTGTTAACACTAACTCCACTTTTTAAAAAATTGGAGTAGTTTTGGGAGAGGTCCCTCCCATCATTGGCTGCTGTTGACTCAGTCCTCTCAGGACCTCTCCAGAAACTAGTCCAATTTTTTAAAAAGTAAGTGTAGTTAGTTTTAACAATTTGAATACATTAATGTAGGATATATTACCACTGCATTTTCTACAGCTTTGTAAGTACAATTTTACTTAATAAAAAATTAAAACTCATTTGTCATCTGTAGTTGGCCTCAAAGATGTAAGAGGTACAAAAAGTACAACAAGAACAACTTCTCAGTCATAAAATGTAATTATTCCTAGCATATATTCATGTGTACATATGCATCACTCATGCATTTATACATGCAAATCACACACTATATATATACACACAAGTTATAGTCAGAAAATTACTGTAAAGTGCATATTTGGTATGTAATTATTGGTGTGCATAGTACTCTGGAAGAGCATGTGCTGTTGTAACATCACAGTACATTGTTTAGCATTGACACTGAGAAGGCCTTGGGTCTTGAGCAGCAAACATGAAATGATGATATGACCAGTTCACTAAAGTTGAATTGCATAGAATGGTGCATTTAGGAGTATTTTTTTCTAAACATGATATATGAAAAATTTTTTGAAATTGAGTTATACATCGTAATGACATAATTTTGACTTTCCACATCATCTTGTAAATAAAATTTTAGCAAAAGTCAACAATCATCATGTATAGAAGCAAGCCAATTCATGGGTTATTATAAAAAATTTATATATGCAATCTGAGAGATAAAGCAACAGTTGACAAATGCAATAAATGTTTTACTTTCATTTCATATTGAGCATTTTGCAATAACAGAAGTGAATGTAATTGATTATATGCAACTCATTGTTGTAATAATATTTATTCTTTGATTGACTTCTTATAATCCCACAACCAGACTTCATTGTCATCAACATATTCCTAGGTTACTTTTAGAGAAATTATCAATGATGAAGTCGGGTTTGTAAGAAGAAATATTTCAAGTTGAATCAGAATGGATGGTGATTCCAGTTACTCTGAAAGTGGTATAAGGGTAAAAGAATATTTGGGTAGCAGAAGATCTATGGACAAGAAGGGTGCCACCCTTCAAACTATGCTCTGTATCAAAATACAAGAATGTATTCTATAAACATTTTAATCTATCATTTCAGACTCTGCACACTGATACATGCTCCTGTTGTAAGGTTGGTCTCATGAAAATAAAAACAGAGAAATGTTTGGAGCAGAAAAATGAATTAGTCTTAGACTGAATAAACTTCATGCAAAACAGTTTTATAGAATAATGAAAGGAGAAAATCCAGGTGCCCTTAAATTGCCTTTGATATGCTGCAAAACCAGCCACATCCAAAACTGTTACTAAGCAAAATTTTCTATGCTAGGCAAATATGGTTGTACAAGTCTAGTTATTTTCTGACTGTGTGTTATGTTTACATAAAACTTAAAATAACTAATGAGGAGTTATTTGCCTAACCATTCATTATTTATTTAACTTGCCTCTAGAAATAAGACAAGCTTTTCATGAAAAATATTCCTCTAATTTTAAATAAAAGAGAAGATAGGGTCAAGCTGCTATGTATTGTAGTATATTTATTTGTTATACCTTTTATATGTATACCAATATTGAGATTCAGTAGGGTTTCAGTTACTGTGTGCTTAATAATGAAAAAGCATTAAACACAGCATAAACCACTTTGTTCTTATCCACCTTTGTCATTGTTCTTAGCTACTTTTTATAGCTAGCAGAATAATCACAAATGAACAAAAACATAAAAACTTTTAGCATTATAAAGTCACAGTTATTCTTTTGTTTAAACTGCAGAGAAAGAACCCAATATGAAAATTATTTGTGAAGAGATTAAAATCAAATCCTCTGTAAGTATTAGATTTTGAGGATATTTTTAATATAATTTTAATCACAATGGGGAAAGATCACCAATATAATTCAAAAAGGAAGAGAGACATAAGCAGACTAACTAAAAGAGGAAGGGATACTGTAAAGATAGAACAGAAAAATGCCTAAACTGTGAAATACAGAAGAGGAAAATCAAAACCTGAGCATGTAGCATAAATTGAAAAGGGAGGCTTTTATAACAAATTTTCTGAATTTTAACTGTAACATTTGATAAAAGATGAATAAATTTAATCATAGCTTACTGCAGCCTTGAAAATACATAGTTCATGCCCAACCAGAGTGACTGATATTATCCAAAGTGTGAAATTGCCCCCCTAATTTACAATGCTTTCATTTCCTTATAATACATCATTACCCTAATCAGAGATTAGGTGTTAATTGCCGCTCTAATGTCACAGCACATTCTACTTTTTTCTTTGTTTTCCTCAATCTCTTCTGTCTTTTAAATTTTACTGTAGAGCAGCTTTAGGCACTATATTCTCATCTATTTTCTTTACTTTGGATTTCAATTATACAGAGGGTGCCAAAAACTGTATATACACTTAAAAAAAAAGTGTTAACATAAGAAAAATGAATTCCCACAAACATAAAATGATGAGCTATAATCATCTTAGACTTTTACAGTTATAACAGTTGCTCAAAACTACCATCGGCATTGATACACTTCTGAGTACGTTGAACTACTGACTGAGCAATGTTTGCAAAAGTGTCTTCGGTGATTGCAGCATATGCCATTTCAATTTCTTCTTGAAATGCTGCCAGTGTAGCTGGTTTTCTATGGTATATAATATCTTTAAGAGTTCCCCATAGGAGAAGTCCAACAGAATTAGATCTGCAGAATGTGGAGGAAACTCAATCTGACCTCTTCATGAGTGCTCAAAACATTCCAAAACCATAGCCGAGGAAGCAGGGCTTGTTGCTGTACGAGGTCTCCCAGATTAGCCCTTGTGAACTTCGCATATGGTACCATGAATCTCAAGTTTGTCTCAAAAGCATGCAATTGTTACTCACATTGGTGGTTCTGTTCTGTACACATGTCTCTATTGCCCTTGAACTTAACATTCTCGGTTTTCCAATACCACTTCAAAATTGCTTTCCACTGTTCAAACAATAATCTTGGCTCCATTTTGTTGTAGCAATGCTAGCCTAACGTAATGTGAGTCACATCTGTTTACAGAACATCATACAATAATCATGACTTCATTTGTTCACTGTTGATTTACCTGTCAAGTAGCAAACGCTATCATAATGTATGCGAGTCACATCTGTTTATAGAACATCATACTGTACATTACTGTTGTTTTTTGGTGCAACTTTGAAATATATTAAATAGATATCTACTGTGAAAGTGTGTATACATGTTTGGCACCTTGGTATGAATTTATATTTCTCTAAATGTTCTAGAATTCATACATTTGCTCCACAGAATCATAGTCTATAGCCAAATCTGATATAAAATGTAAAATAAATTATTCTCTAAGTGTGTTCACTGTTATATATTGTGCATACAAAGTTAAATATGGAAATGTAAGAATCTAATTGCACTTCTCTAGCCTATGCTGGTTATGTTTGCAGTGTTTTTACTCTTATGCCCATATTCCAAACTGCTTTGTGGGTCAATATTTGTACTCAATAGTCCTTGTGATACTGTGTCTTCTACTTTGGCTGGTAGTTGCCATTAAATGTAATGTAAATAACAATAAAATAGGAAGATAAGGCTTCTAGTACTCAATGAAGGCATGTATTCTATGTTCCCTAGAAGTTTAGAGAGACATACTCTATTAATATCAATATGCACAAACAAAAATTTGAACTATGGAAGCTAGTCACCAGAACTGATGCTGGTCAAGTCCATGGTGTTCATACATCTGAAAATGAAGAAATTGTGCTGAATTTGTTGAATAATGATCTTATCCCAAGTGCATGTGATAACCAAACAAATGAGAGAGGACCACCCCACAATTGATAGGGTAATTAATAGTGACAGTTTAATCCATTTTCATGTATCAGAGTGCAACATTTAAGAGAAAAGGATATCCACAACGTGTCAATTTCTGTGAATGACTGCAAACAAGAAGACAAATTAATGGTTTCAGTTCTTTGAACTGACAAAGAACTATTTATAAACAAAGTAATACAGTTTTTTTCACACTAACTCCATTCACTTACATAAAATTTGGAACATATGTTTTGGGAGCGATCCCTCCCATCTTCAGCCTGTTGACAAACTGTTGTTAAACGTGGCAGTTGGGTCTCTTGATGTTCTTGTGGCAGCATCTGTTGGTTCTATTAGGAATTTGCTGAGTTCATCCAAAGGAGGGAAATCGAAATTCATCAAATTATCCTTATTTTTTGTAATGAAAATGTTTTCCCAAGTGGAAAGTTCTATTGCATTATGAAGATGTTTAAGTAGTTTTATCTCTGGTTTAATTTCATGATTTTTATTCCAAAAGTGCGCTGCTATTGCTGATTTATCAATTTGTTTTAAGCAAATATTTCTGAAGTGTTCCTTTTTCCGGATTCCCAAATTCCTCTTCGTTTTTCCAATGTATTTTTTGTCGCACTCTGCACATTCTATTTTGTAAATACCTGACTTTTGTTCTGTTGGCATGTAGTCCTTTACTCTGCAACCTAATAAGTTCTTTATATTAAAATTATTCTTTGGGGCTAACATAATTCCTAACATAATTAACAAATTGATAAATCAGCAATAGCAGCGCACTTTTGGAATAAAAATCATGAAATTAAACCAGAGATAAAACTACTTAAACAACTTCATAATGCAATAGAACTTTCCACTTGGGAAAACATTTTCATTACAAAAAATAAGGATAATTTGATGAATTTCGATTTCCCTCCATTGGATGAACTCAGCAAATTCCTAATAGAACCAACAGATGCCACCACAAGAACATCAAGAGACCCAACCACCATGTTTAACAACAGTTTGTCAACAGGCTGAAGATGGGAGGGATCACTCCCGAAACATATGTTCCAAATTTTATGTAAGTGAATGGAGTTAAGTGTGAAAAAAACTGTATTACTTTGTTTATATATATACCACTCCATTGTCAACAGCTTCATAAGTACACTTAATTGAATAAAGAACTATTTACTAGGGAAGGTATTTTTAACTCTTAAAATAAACATTACTGGGTAATGGTGAATACAGTCTAAGTCATAGTTATGGTATTCATCTATGTTGGAATCTGAATGTTGAAAAGGAGTTGTCCATAATCATATTGTTGCATTATATTTGCTGCCATATACCAATATGTACAAGATTTCATGTGGATGTACTTGTAGAGTTGGTGGAAGAAGGGTCATTAGACTGTTTGTTGTAGGAGAATGTGTTACCAGCAAAGTGATGCACCTGCCCCTTATGCTTTCACAGAATGGTGGATTGGATGGGGTAGAGCCACTGTAGGACTTGATGGATTACTGTGTTTAAATCACTTGGATCTGTTATGAAAATTGATAACACTTTTTTGCAACATATAAATCATATACAATAAATTGATGCATACAAAGTAGTTGAAGATAGAAATTCTGAGCATCTTTTGCAGCTTTTTCATGTTATTGCTCCATTAACCTTTCGTTGGTTGCATTAATCTTCATTCATCACTTTTAATATAATCCGCGAAGGACCAGCCAAGTGTGATAATAAAATTTGCATTCAAAAACACTGACTCCTTAGTGCAGGTTACTATCAATCACAATGCAGTAGAAAATGTAAACTCTACAAAACTCTTAGTACTGATCATAGATAAAACTTTTACCTATGATAGCCATGTAGAAAAATTAGGACTGATAATCAGTAAAACTAATTTGTACTTAGATATTTAAGATAGATTGTACCTGATAATACAGCTAGAATTTATTTTTCTCTTATTCAGGAGCACATCACTTACACCATCAAACTTTTGTTTTTTAATAGTGTTTAATGCCCGTTTTTACTACTGAGGCACCACAGGCAGTGAACACTGGTGATACATGAAATGATATATTGGGAAAGGATTTTTTTTTTTAAGGAAGGAAGCATTCCAGGCCTAAGTTTAGAGTATTTCCCCGGCATTTGTCAGTTATGAGGACTGAGAAAAACCTGAAAAAAACCCCAGTCAAGGAGAACAGTCCTGGTGGGATTCAAACCCCAGACCTCCTGCTCACAAGTTTGCGCCTTAACGACCTCGGTCACCAGTGTCGGTTCCATCAAACTATTGGCAGTACTTCCAAAATAAAATTTAATAAAATCTTTACCTTATAATATGTATCTAGGTCATCTTATATATAATGATTCCTGTAGGAATACTTTTAGACAGCTGAAGATACTAACTCTGCCATGTTTATACATCTACAAAACCATTCTTTACTTAATAAAATATAATTTATCTATGCAAATAAAATCTCTGATGTACACAAATACAACACAAGGAATAATAATGACTTCTCCATCCCAAGCCATAGACTTTGCTTTTATGAAAAGATGCCTAGCTTTATGACAATAAAACTCTACAATGCTCTTCCTAAAGAAATCAAATCCTGAAACAGTCATATTTAATTCAAGAAAGTTTTGGAAAATTATTTAATAGGTAAAGCCTGCTATAGCATTGGTAAATATTTATTATAATTTAGATCTTAATTTTATTGCACATATATTATAAATGAATACTCATTGCAACTTAGAGGCTATCCTTACTGTTCTTATCTGCTTTTTTTTATGTCTGATTAATGCAATCTGTATTTTTTATCCTGCAACCCTAATGTAATGAATATCTTATTAATTATTGTACATAATTTATTGATTAATCTGTTTTAACTGTATAAAATTATCCTGTACTGTAGCTTCATATTGACATGGTTCAATCTTGTATTACACCATACTTAACTGCAATAAAGTGAAATTGAAAAATGAAACTGAAAATGTAACTGTTTAAACTTAGGCTGTGTGTGAGTTGGACACCTTGCATCATATTGATACATTGTAATATAACTTATAACTATTTTTATCTGCTGATATTAAATATTGTGTTGGCTAAATGCCATTTGTCTAGAAACAACTGTATAATCTAGAAGATCCATGATATTTAGAAGCTGCTTTAATGTTAGTCTATATTAATGAAGAGGGTGAATGTTCTACTTTAAAGGAAGATCAAGATGACACTGATATGGAAGATGTAACTGTAGAAGAACATATGGGTGATTTGTATTCTGAAAAAGTGGAATTGAAGTAGAGCTTATTTTTATCTGTGAAAAGTTAAGGTTACAAAATGATTGTAAGTGCTTGATCAATTGAACCAGTAATCTACTGGTATTATCACACAACTTTCAAGAGTTATTCATCAAGCTAAATCGGCTTTAGAATGCTGAAGCATCCTTTTCTCTGGTGAAATGCAGCAAAAAAAAAAAAAAGTTGAGAATGCAAAGCCAATTCATTCATCTGGAAGAAAGAGACCATTATGTGAGAGAACAGGATACAAATTATAAAGATCTGATAGAAATGAGAGACTTCATCTGACTGTTTTATATTGTGGGAACTTTTCATTATAACAGTAGGATGATGCTGGAGTACCTATGAGAAACAAATGGTCATGCAGTGGAAGCATTTAAATTGGTTATGTGTTTTGGAAGACTTAAGTATCTTTCAAAATTTTTTAAAAATTGTAAATCTTTAAAAAAGTTTTCATATGGAACTAACACAGTGAAGCTCATGTGAATTGAATCTGTCGTCTTAACACTCTTCATGCTTCACTAACCTTAAAAATATACGAAACCGGTTTCAAAGATATGTTATCTCCATCTTCGGCCGTGGACAACTAGTATGAAAGGTTGTTGTTGCATAGTATCAGAAACAATGTTCCATTCTGGTGAAACTTTTATGTTCTTAAAATTTATATTTTCTTCTTTCGGAATGTAAAAATTCATCAAATGATCCTTATGTTTGTAGATGTAAATCTTTTCTCAAATATCCAATTCTACTGGTCCCTGTACAGCTCTCAATAATTCAACCTTTTTCTTTATATCATGATTTTCAGTCCAAAAGTGATATGCCATGACTGATTTTTCTATTTGTTTGTATTTTAAATTCCTCATATGTTCTTTAAGACGTATCCCCAACTCTTGGTTTTTCCTATGTAGATCTTATCACATTCAGCACATGAAATGTTGTAAATTCCTGATTTTTTCTCCTTTGGAGTATTATCTGTAGTATTGTCTTTCAAAACGTTGTTTAGACTAAATCTATTAGTGGGAGCTAATTTTATATTAATATCTTTAAATATTTTTTGAAATTTATATATCACTGTTGGGTTATATGTGAATTTTTTAAAGGACATTTTTTCTTTAACTGTTGATAATGTGGTGCAATTTTCAATTCTTTTCTTCTTCTGGAATTTTTTAATCTTTTTACGTATTAAGTCTTCATTAAAACCATTTAAAATTGCTATTTCTTTAATTTTCTATATTCCATGTTATATTCTTCTTTACTGATTGGCAAATTGATCATTCTGCATACCAGACTATTAACATATGAGGACTATTAACATATGAGGAATTTAAAATACAAACAAATAGAAAAATCAGCGGTGGCATATCACTTTTGGACCGAAAATCATGATATAAAGAAAAAGGTTGAATTATTGAGAGTTGTACAGGGACCAGTAGAATTGGATATTTGGGAAAAGATTTACATCTACAAACATAAGGATCATTTGATGAATTTTGACATTCCGAAAGAAGAAAATATAAATTTTAAGTTCATAAAAGTTTCACCAGAGCGGAACATTGCTTCTGATACTACGCAACAACAACCTTTCATACCAGTCGTCCACGGCCGAAGATGGAGATAACATATCTTTGAAACCAGTTCCATATATTTTTAAGGTTAGTGAAGCATGAAGAGTGTTAGGACGACAGATTCAATTCATTTAAGTATCTTTGTTTCGATGACTGCTTAACAAAACATGAAAGTAAAGCTATTGACAGCATTTATAAATTTCTGAAATGTTTGAGAACTTTATTCTGAACTGCAGAAAAAGTTATTGTGTCACTGTTGGTGAAAAACTCGAGAGTTTTGTAACTAGCATTATATAACATCAAAGCAAGTATGGAGTGAAAATCTACGCTATGTGCAATTTAGTAGTTTTCTATGCATAACCTAGAAATATATACTATTGAACCTTGTGAGCAAAGTTACATGCAATAGATGTGATGAAAAGTTTGATGCAAGCTATATATGGTACAGGAAGAAACATAATGACTGATAACTGGTCCTTATGTATGATTGGTTAATGAGTTGATGAATAGGGGAATCTGATTTCTTGGAACTCTGAATAAGAATAAAATAGAACTTCCAGAAATCTTTAAATGGCAAAAACTGACCATTCAGCTCAAGTTTTGGTTTTAGAACAGTTTCTCCTATTGTATGGTATGTGACAAAAGAATAATGATGTTCTGGTTTTGTCCATGCAGTATCTTGATGATATTATAAAAAGAGAAAATAGAAGCTGATGTTGACAAACTTTGTGCTGCCTTCAATGTTGCCAGAAAAATATATAATTGGTCAAATGTGGTCTTCTTTTCTATGCTAAACAGTGCAGGCTTCAATGCTTAAGCTATTTAGATTGGCTATGAATGATCTTGTGGATATGAAGCATTGGATGTTTCTTTGAAAAATAGGAAATTAAATGTTCCTTCCACAACCATACAGAAGAAGCCTTCAGACATATGACTGGAACTCTAAGTAGATTTAGGCAACATGTAGAACCTGGTAGGGAGCTGGACCAGCCATGGCTCAAAAAAGTCCAACTGCTCCTTCAAAAGCAATGTTGTTGTGCCCTGTGTTACACATGCTGGAAGACAGGCTAACTAAACAATGTGCAGGAATTATAAGTGACATATCTATGGTGATTATATGATTGTAGTCTGTACAGAATATTATCCTTGGCTTCAAGAAAAGGAAGATAACTTGAGCTATAAGTAGGTCTACTGTGACAGACAGTATAAACTGACATGCTGTTATTTTGAGGTATATGTGGGAAGGTTCACTTTCAATATTTATTAAATTTGGAATCTAACACAATGAAACATGCATTAATAATCTCTTCTGAGCTAAACTATTTAAACATACTCTTTTTGGCTTCAGTTACTGGATATTTACTCAGGATATGTTTCATGGAATCTTGTCCACATCCTCAGCTATGCAAACAGAGCAAACTTTACTTCACAGTATACAATTTGCAATGATAGGACCATGGTGTTACATTCTAAGAGAGATGATTTTTCTAACCTCCATAAACTGTACATTCTTGCACAGTAAGTAATTATATCCTATAGCTTCAAACCACTAGGTAAGCATGGTAGATCTCTCACAGTATCTGACATTAATGTAACAAAGAATTCTAGCCCCTTATTGCACAGCTATAAATAATATAAACTTTCAATATACAGCAAATTATTTCTTTTATATTCCTGTCTTAGATTTATTAATAGAATAAATTTAGGGGTATGTGAATTCTGAGAGAGATTTTATTACACTTCATAAAATGTTTACAAAGAGATAAAATATTTATAAATAGCTTTAAGTATATTTTTTATTACAAATAATAAAAACATTCATTATTTGACCACTATAGTAGTCAGTTTTATGTAATATACAGAGTGGCTTATAGGAAGACAGATGGTAGGCATTTAGTTACAACTTAAAACTAATAGGTGGTAGGATTATGCTTTATTATTAAGGGTGTCATGACCTAATCCCTTATTGTATTTTCAGAATAGCGTGCGAGATGATAGGTAATTTGATCCCTGGGCAATAGAAGTGAATTCTGAAAAACTTTGGAAATAGGAAAACAAAGTGTTTGGGAGAAATGGAGGCACATACCTCCTCAGATGACAAACCATTTACAAATGCCATAACAAATTTGATAGCACAGGTTCTGTGTATAATAAGCCAAAATGTGATCAACCACAAACTGCAATATCAAAGAATATTAGGCATGTTGGTCATTGGGGTTTTCATTCATGAACAATAAATAATATCTCTGAGAAGAGCATTGCAATAGCTTGTTGTTCTATAACTTACTGCAGGTGTGTTATATAGTCTTGGTATTATGAGATTATCATTCACAGTGTATTGGTTTCTATTTTATGAAAGGTACTTAATAAGAAAGCCACTGAAATTTTCATAAAAAAGTGTGATCAGGCAACATTTCCCTTAGGTTGTCTGGGGCTTTTTATTTATTTATTTATTTATTTATTTATCACACATTTTTACTGCTGAGGCACCACAAGCAATGGACCAGATGATGTATAAGATGAACTATTAAATTGGGAAAGAATTGTTTTTAAGGATGGGAACATTTCAAGCCCTAAGTTTTACCACTATGGTAAATCTGACAAAAATCTGCCAGGGAAGATGAGAATCAAACCCCAGACCTCCCACTCACAAATTCATACCTAATGACCTCAACCATCTATTTTGGTTGTTTGGAGCTATAAATCATCATAAGGGAACCCCAATGTAACTACTGAACCAACTAGATATGATAGCTTAGCATGGTTGCAGTATTATGATGCCTTTGGTCCTGTCATTATTGATGCCTACAAGGAAATGTTGGAGAACATTGTTATCCCTCTATTCAAATGCTGTGTGATGACAATTTCTTTCAAGAAGATGGTATGTTACTGCTCTAATGCCAAGAGTGTTTATCAGTTACTTCAATAGGAGTCTCCCAATAAATGGACCAAACTCTTGAGGTCGCATTAACTGGGGCCCCAGGTACTCTGATCTGTCACTCATAGGTTTCTTTCATTTGGGAATTTTCCAGGACAACATGTTCTCTCAAAACCATATTTCCTGGACCCCATGAAACAGTATATAACTGATACATTGCATGAACCACCAAGAATTCCTCTATTGTTGGGTGTGTAGCAATGTTCTGGGAAGACTGTAACCTTTCCAGAAGGTTAACAATTTGAGATTCACATAATTTATACTACTTTCAAATTATATATTTACTTCCATTATATATGTGAAGAAATAATATAACATCAGTTCTTTCACCTGATCACCTACTTATAAATCATTCTATACAATTTGAGTTGTAGGATTTCTACATTTTAAATCATAGTGTTGGTAAACATACATCTATTAAGCAGCTTTCAGAATGGAATGCTATTTTAATTTTGAACACAATAACTGCACCAAGACAGAAAATTGTTTCATATTTACATGAAAAACAGTAGAATTCAATGGAATACAATATTAAGATCACATAATGCATTGTGGATATGGAAATCATGTCACATCCATTAGTAGAAAATACTATCTTCTAAAAACCATAGCATGCAATAAAAGTAATCATCATTTAAAGTTACTGTAACATCATACCTTTAAGAAAATATCCAGGCAAGTTTCCATATATTTGAGTAAGTGCATATTTGACTTCCACTACATGCCAATTTGTAGGGTGGAGTGTATCTGAATATTTCTCCAAGAACTTTTCTAGTGGTTCTGCTCCTTTGCTTCTGTCAAATGCTGTTATTTCCTTTCGGATTGCTTCATTACCCCAAATCATCTGACGAGCTGTAATTGTATGTTCACATTTTTCACAATGCCATGGTGCTGCTGCATCAAGTGAGTTAGTGGAAATGATCAAACCATTATTCTTTTGTGTCTTGCATCTGGAGCAATATATTGCACCTAGATATGTTTCTAATTCAGTGGGATCTGCACAACGTTCACATGTGCAATCAAAACATTTACTCTGCTTAAGATGTTGTCTTCTAGCTAAAGTTCCCCACAGAGTCTGAGTGTATGTGGCACTGATTATTTCTCCTTTTTTGATGGGCACTGTTGCAGTTATAACATTAGTAAAGGCTGCACCATGGAATGCATGCTTTGTCTTGGGTTTACAATCATGTGCAAGCATTGCTGCTGTGGGATATAGTCCCCTTAATTTTATATCACCTTCTGAAACCCTGATCTCAAAAGAATTTGTATCCAGAATGCCAGCTATAGACAAAATCAATTCCTCTTCATACTCCTTCATACCAAGAATCTCCCTACAGAAGTTTACTATGTTGGTCTTGAAGGCCTTTAAATACAAATAATTAATCATCATTATAAATCCCTAAATTACAATTTTTATTATTAAAATATTCTTTTAACTCTAAGTATCTTGGCCCTTGTATTAAGCAAAAATCTAGCATAAATGTCCTAAAACAATAATAGTCTGCTTTTGTATTGTAGCTTTTATTGCAATAAACCTAACATATAACCTTTCTCTTATACATACAATATTTACTTATGTTAATATTAGAATTGCTGGTACTTGTTATACACATTAAACCATCAATGTGGTCATTTAGATCACCAACGTTAAGTACCTATATATTAAATACAGTGATTACTAAATCTAATCTAAATTAAATATTAGTTATAATTTTGTAATATATTTAATAATGAATAGATATGAAAATAACTCCATAAAACATAAAATGCCTATGGAAAGCCTTTATTGACATATTAAAGTGCATTTGAAATTTCCAAGATCATTTTACATTATGTTTAATCAAGGCTAACAAAAACACAAAATAAAATAATGTAATACATTAATATGGTATGAACATTTTATTTGTGTTCAATAGAATTACTTTTTTCTTTTGTGCAAGGTTTGTAAATGAGTTTTCTGCATTTATTGCACTTTATATTTGTCTTCTTTAGACAATTCTTCATTTGGCACTGCAGTCTGTGATTAAGTGGTTTTTTTTTTTTTTTTTTTTTTTGGTTCCAAATATTGTTCTTCTTCATTTCTTCTATCCTCCTGGTTTGATTCCTATTTTTTATACATTATGTGGATAGTTTTCTGTGAGCTTCAGGATAAAATTTTTGCATCTTATCATTCTTCCTGTTACTGTTCTGAAAATTATCTATAAACTAATGGAATCTAAGTCAAGGATGTTACAGAAAACATACAATATCCATCAGTGTGTACCAGAAAGAATAGAATATTTACTCATTAACTGTTCCATGATATGCCTTCATTATCGTCTGTTTTGTTCCAGAATCTATTTGCATTCAGGAGTCATTTTCCATTATTCTGGCTAAATCTGAATGCATTGAACATACAGAAGGCCATGATTGTTTCTTTTCCCTTGATAAACAATGAGGGTTTTCTCTAAATTTTTAGGAGAAATGATATGCAGAGAACAGCTTTCTTGCATTTTATATTAGATATCTGAGTATTAGGTACTCGAGTTATTTATTAATATTTAATTACCATATAAGAACTAACAGCAGCAACAACAATCATAATAATGATGATAATAAATGATGATGATAAATAATAATAATAATAATAATAATAATAATAATAATAATAATAATAATAACAACACCAACAACAACAGAGTAATTTCTAAGTTTAACTCTTTAAATAGTCAATTTGTGTTTGGCATAATGATATGCAGTGTGTACTGACAACCTGATATAGTAGAGTTCAGTTGCATGCCATTGCATCATACAAAAGTTTTGGAAGGGATTGTACATACTTACATGACATAATTCTACTGGGTAGGATATTTTACAATGACTGTTCAATAAAGAACAAAAATAATAGTATTTTACAGGCAATGTTTTTCATTCTAAAATTTAAATTTACAATATTTTGTTAGCTTAGTATGTAATGCATATGTGGTAATGGTTTCATTGTTGTCACTTCCAGTTCCTGCCTATGAGAGGTGTGCAAGTTGAGACATGTTCAGTTACATCTACATCAAAATGTAGGTGACACATGATGAACATTATGCTGCTCTGAAATTCTGCTTTTGTCTCAACAAATCTTTAGCTGAGTACTAAGCAATGTTATAGAAGGCCTATGGAGAATGTGTGCTTCCCCATAGCACAGCTTGAAAATGGTTTAAGATGTTTAAAGGGGGAGGTAATCAATTTCAAAGGAAGGTGGATCCAGTGCTCCAGTTTGTGTTCTAATGGAGGAGTACATTAACACCTCTGCTGTCATTGTGAGAGAGGATCATCAAATAACATTAAGAACACTTTAATAAATTCTGAAAATTTCACTCGGTACCACCAATACATTGGTAACTGAAAAATTGCACATGAGACATGTTTGTGTATAGTGGGTTACAAGACTGCTGATTCCTGAACAAAATTATGTTTGCATGCAGGTTTGCATGCAGTTGAAGATGATGTTACAGTAAGATGCAGAGATTATTTCAAAGGTAATCATAGCTCACTGAATTTCTGCATTTGAGTTCTTCAAAATTAATTTATTTTATGATGATACTTGATATAGTTTAAGCAGGGGCATATGATTCCAGTTCAATCAATGTTGGAGGCTGTAAAGTTCTAGTAATTTTTTCTTTTGCAAATATGTTCAAGCTTCTATGATTTGTTCAAGTTTTCCACAGGATGTGTATAACAGTAACTGTAGAGAGAAAGGAGTGACTTCCTTACTAACAATAGTAATGCCACTGTTTCAAAAGGCCAGAAAACAACAGAGGAAATATCTGCCTTGTCTTAATTAGCATATACGTGAAAATTGTAAGTTATGACACAGACACTTTTCAATGTAATGTATCATTTTAAAGCACACATTAGTCACTATTATAATGCTCCAAAACTTCTTTGAAACAGCTTATTGTTACAATGAACAAAATATAGGTACCTTATATAATGGGGTATTGCAACGTTCTTCTAGGTGTGATTGCATTTTTATTATTTGCTCAAATTTTGCAGGGTTGGTTCTCTTAAGTAGCAAACAACGAATAGGAGCTATGCTGCAGTAAGCTGCTTCTTTCTTCTCACTGCCACCATTAAATGTAGCCTTATAACCATGTTCTTTCATAAGTTTACACTCATCAACATGGTACTCAGAATTTTCACATTTTGGTGAGCATAGTGGCCAGCCACATTCATTGCAGCTGTATGATCCATTCACACGCTGTCCACATCCTAAGCACAATGGCAAAGATACAACCTGAAATCATTATGGAAATGCCATCAATTTTTTTTTTATTTAGCCTTTTTTAATAAAGTGGTATTCAATCAATTGTGTGATTGAGTCCAATTAATATTCTTTTGCTCCACTTGTTTAAATATGTAGAACTGGTTTCAAGAACCCTTCATTCCCATCGTCAGCCCCATTGTCAGCTGGAGGATAAACCATTTTGCTGTGGGCATGTGCAATTAAGTTCATCACACTTCCACCAGAGCAAATTAAACATTCCCACAGCATAAAATTTATCCTCCAGTCAACAATGGGACTGACAATACAAGCAAAGGGTTCGTGAAAGGGATTCTACATATTTAAACAAGCGGAGCAAAAGAGTGTTAATTGAATCTGTCGTCTTAACACTCTTCATGCTTCACTAACCTTAAAAATATATGGAACCGGTTTCAAAGATATGTTATCATCTTCAGGTGGATGACAGTCATCCACGGCCAAAGATGATAACATATCTTTGAAACCGGTTCCGTATATTTTTAAGGTTAGTGAAGCATGAAGAGTGTTAAGACGACAGATTCAATTCACATGAGCTTCACTGTGTTAGTTCCATATGAAAACTTTTTTAAAGATTTACAATTTTTAAAAAATTTTGAAAAGAGTGTTAGTTCGACTCAATCTCACAATGATTTTAATATATGATTAGCTTCACTGTGCAATGTTTCAATTAACAATTTTAGTTAGTATGCTGTTGCTTCTATCAGTGATTTATAAACCTATATGCTATGAGATCAATAAAGAACTGCATCATTAATTCATTTCCAGTAAAAATGTTTAATAAAAACCAAGAATCAAAGAATATAAAAGGATTCTATATTGAAATATAATTTACTTTAGATTATTACCATGGAAATATATGTAATAAAGGTTTTAGATACTGGATATCCTAACAGTCACTACTGGTACTGCCATCTTCTCCAACACCACCTTCATCACTGCAGGAGGAAATTCTGAATATTTTGGGTTGGAAATATGATCATTTTAGCTAATCATGTATTGTGATTTGCACTATAATTGATCAATTAATTAATTTATACTCTTGCAAGTTTAATTTTTCAGGCTGCTAAGGAAATGATTTAGATTTTAACCCAAGATTAGCTGCTAGTCAAAAAGTTCTGTGAGTGGTCACATTTGAGAATTTTGCTTTTGGTATAGATTTGTTTATTTTTTGTGGATAGTATTTTAATTTTAAGGAAATAAAATGACTGAATTTATGTTGTACATGCTTAAGAATTTTATTGCTACTTATGAGTATGCTATAAATTTAGAAGTCTTTGAAATAATGAAAAATTGAAGAGCCTTCCTTGATTTTGTAAGTGCTAATCCATTTATTCTTCTCCCTTTACTCATTTTTATACAAGAAAATCATATGATCTTTAGTTCTTGGACATGAAGGAAAAATAACATATGGATGAAGTCACTCAAGACTATTCACCAGATGGAAAATATTCCCAAGAGGATGGTAGTATCAAAGATTTGGCCCAAGTACATCTGGACTATTCAACAGAAAACAGAATTTTGCGGATAAAAGAAGGTTTTAGAGGACAATGAGCTTTAAAATAAAGAATAACTTTTAGCTTATGGACATGCATTTCAGTTACAGTGATCCTCTGGCATCTCTACAAAAACCCCTATGTAGTTATTTTATAAAAGATGATTTTATAAAATAAGAAATTCACAAATTTTACACTTTAAAATAATCTATGAGCAAAATGCTCACATAGCAACTAATGACAGGTTAACATTTCAAAATAAACATTCTATTTAAGGAGAATGAAAGTAATTTGTTAAGAAAGTACTTAGAATTTCAAGAAAAGAGTCTAAGGAGTAATGAGCGGAGTAGTAGTCTTAGGATTATTTTGTAGAACAATGGAATGGGAGATATTTGGAGGAGGAGGAAGAACAATGTAAATGGATTTTGGAAAGTTGTAAGAAGGAGACTGGAAGATATAGAAATGCAAAAACTGTTTAGCAAGATAGCAGGCAAAAGATCCTTAGTATTTTATATACCAATAAAAAATAAATGGGAAAGAGAGAAGTAAATTAATAAATCAAATAAAGAACAAATAGAGAGGATTGCATGGATAAGAGCAGGTGTGTGGTGATTAAAAGGAATAAGGAAACAGTTTCCTCATAATCAGTGTCAAATATGTGGAGAAAAGGAAGATATGGAACATTCAGTGTTTGAGTGTGAAAGGAAGGGACTCTGAAGGAAAGAGTTTATAAATGAGAAATGGCTTAAATTAGAATATAAAAATAGCCTTGATGAAAATTTTCAGTAAAGATAACAGGAATGTAAGAGAGTAGGAACAAAAGGAGGTATAGAAGAGCAATGGGAGAGTATATCAGAAACAGTGAAGGAAGTAGCAAAAATAAGCAAAGGGGAAAAAAAGATGGAGAGAAATGTAAAGTGGTTCAATAAAGAATGCAAACAAACAATCCAGAAAAAGTATATGGCTAGAAGGAAAAAAAAACTGAAATAATTATGAAGAATATTGCCATAGAAGGAGAGATGCACATAGTCTCTGTAAGAAAAAGAAAAGAGAGTACTAGATAAGACAAATTCAAGAATTAGCAACATTAAATCAACAGAGCGAGGTAAAGAAATTTTATACAGCAATAAAACAAATTAAGCAAAGGAAATTGATTAAGAGAATGTCTTAAGTAAAGAAGGTAAATTCCTAGGAGAAGACAAAGATATACTGGAAAGATGGGCTAAATATTAGAAAGAATTGTTAAATAAAGAATATAGAGTAAGAAGTAATTTCAAACAGGAAAGGGATAAAAATGGAAATGAAGTAGGAGAAAAACCTGATTTTTGGGATATTAAAAATAACAATATAGAATTTGGAGAATAATAAAGCACCTTGAGAAAATGACAATGTCCAAGTTAATAAAAAGATGGTGGGAAGGAAATTATTAAAATGTATATAATTTGATAACAGAAATGTGGAGGAATGAACAAATGCCTGAAAGCTGGAAGATAGGTACAATATGCCCAATATACAAAAAGGGAAATAAGTATTAAAGTGATAATTATATGAGAATTACATTATTAAGTGTAGAATATAAAATATTCATAAGTATTTTAAATGATTTAGGTACAATATTCCCAATACACAAAAAGGGAAATGAATATTAAAGTGATAATTATAGGGAAATTAACATTATTAAATGTAGAATATAAAATATTCTCAAGTATTTTAAATGATATAGTAAAGAAATATGCAGAAATATTTTCAGTAATTACTAATGTGGATTTAAAAGAGTGAAGAGTACAGTAGATCAGAAATTTGTAATATGATAAAAAAATACGATGAAAAATTTTTACAATCATTATGCAGATTTGTGTTTTTCATTTATTGACTTTAAAAATGCATTTAATTGTACTCTATGAGACTCTCTAGTTTTAAATTCAAACAAAATATCATAAGATTAATAAAGATGACAAGAGAAATGCTAAAGATAGGATTAAATGATGAATCAACTAAGTCCAGGTTTCTATTATAGTACTGGGGTGAGACAAGAGATGGGCTATTGGTGACACTTTTTAATTTAACTCTACATATAGTAATAGATGAAATAGATCCAAAAAAGAACTATTCCTCAAGACTAGTCAAATATGTGTCTATGCAGATAGATAGAACAAGTTAGTGGAAGCCTATAAAGAACTTGAAAGAAGGTCCAAAGAAATAGAATTAGAAGTAAATGAAAGAAAAACTAAATATATGAAAATGACAGAAGATGAAAATAAAAGGAAATATATAAATCTGGTTAATGAAGAAAACATATTTGAAGGTGTATCATAATTTAAATATTTAGGAGCACTTGTAAATAACAATAATAATTTAAATGATTGAATAAGAGAAAGAATTCAATCTCAGAGTGCAGCATATTATGCTAATCTATACTTATTAAAAAACAGACTAATTAGTAGAAGAACAAAATGTAAGAATTATAAAATGCTAATAAGACCAATGGTAACATATGCTGCAGAAACATGGACCCTAAACAACACATGAAATACTACAAAGATTTGAAAGGAAATTATTGAGAAGAATTTATGGACTGGTAAAAGATAAATAACAATGAATAATAAGATGCACTCATGAATAAGAAGAATTAATAGACAAATAAGATACTGTAAAGTCCATAAAGGCACAAAAAATAAGATGGATAGGATATATAGAGAGAGTGACTGAAAATAGAATTCCAAAAAGAATGTTAAAAGGAAGATTGTATTCTAGAAGGAATTAAAGAAGTGCAAAAACAAGATGGTTAGATGATGTAATAGAAAATCTGAGGAAGATGGAAATTAGAGGATGGAAAAGTAAAGTGCAAGGAAATTAGAGGATGGAAAAGTAAAGTGCAAGATAGACAGTTGTGGAGGAAGATTGTGTAAGAGGCCAAAGCTCACATAGAGCTGTAGAGCCAGAAGAAAATAAAAGAATGTAGGGGAGTTCCTGAGTAAAGTTAAAAATAAATGGAATTGGACACTAAGAAGGGAAGTAAATAAAATAATTTAAGAGTAGTCAACAGCTGTATGTTTAGATAATAAGGAAATTTTGGAATATGATCATGGTAAGCAAAGAGCTTGGATTGAATCTCTAGCCATATTATCTTGTATTTGAAAAATGTCATGGAACTAGAATAGCTGGGAGTGGAAATATATTACATTTTTACAATACAAAACTGCTCAATATCAGCTTAACCTTTTCCCAGTGCTAGAAAACCTTCTATCACCTGTCAATTTGCTGCAAATGGTGGAGAAGAAGAATCTGAATTTATACTTGGACTAGTGCATCTAACAACTAAAACCTTATCCTAAGAAAAACATTTCATCTGTAATTTAAACAAAATCTCATTCCCTCAGGCACACTAGTATTCAGATCCTCAGCACCACATTCACTGCATCTGAATGAGTTGAAAATATTACTCCAAGTATCTTTATGGAATATCACATAATCTGACATAGCCTGCTTTTCACTCTCTTTATGTCAACAGCGAACAATGACAGCTTGCTATTCTAGCAGTTTCTTTCATTTTCTCATCATCATTTCCCTTAATGGTACCAGCAGTCTCCTTGTTTCCTTCATTTGCATCACCATCATTAATCCTACCATATTCTTTAACAGTTGCTTTATTTTTCAAAGCATTTGCTCTACCAGTTAAAACCCTCTTAGAAAGCTGTCTCTTAACTGTTTTACCCTTTAGTATATGCATTATGCAAATATCACGGAAACCAATTACTAATAAATTGTATATTAAACGTATGCTTCCCAAAAACTTGATTTCCTTTACCTAAAATCACCAACTACTAATATTTATACTTTATTAACAAACCACACAGCCTTCATTTGGATGTGTGGCCAGGTTAATGGGGATTTGCCAGCTCAGTTTTTAACCGGTTCTGTTTCTCCCTCCACTTTATCCCCTCTCGTATGTTGGCTAATCAGTGATGCAAAGTCTTCGTGCTGTACAGAAGCTGAACATTGTGAGACCACATGTTGTAGTGTGTTAATGTTGTTATAATGCTAAAAAGTTCATATACTTTAGCACACAAAATCATTATGTATGATTTCTATGTGACAACAAACTCTTGTAGAGAAGTGAGAGGTTGATTTAGACAGATTCCCTGTTTTTCATGTGCCTCACAGAGAGATGGTTCGTAATCTTATGAATATATTTAGGAAAACGGATCTATTTTTAATAAGAAACCGAAAGTTAAAAGGCTGTGTCCTTACACAGGAAAAACTCCATGACATTCGAGAAAAGTTAGAGCAATATCCAAAGAAATCTCAGAGAAATCTTGCACAAGAATCAGGAATTTCACAAACCTCGGCTTGGTATGCCACTAAACTTTTAAAATTAATACTCAATAAGATAAATGTAGTTCATAAATTCCAACCAAGCGATAATGTGAGTGGAGTTAATTCCTGCAATTGGGTGTTGGATAATTTTAATATTAGCCAGCGTTTAATTTTTTTTTTTTTGTGGACGAAGCACAATGTCATTTGCATGGTCATGTAGTGACAAAACAATAGATACTAGAGTGCAGAAAAACCTTATCATGTACACGAAAAAACCATTGTATGAACAAAAATTTGGTGTTTGATGTGCTGTGAATGCTTACAGAAATCTGTGCCCTTAAATTTAAGGGACTATGAATATCTGGCTTCTCTGCCAAAAAGCGTGCTTCCAGGTGCTAAGCAAAGCCCTGCCTGCTAAGCTGGCCACGGATTCAATCTGGAGCTCTGTATATGTTTTAGCCCATAAATAGCTTTTTATTATATACTTAGCTTGTATTATAAAACTCTATTTATGGGTTCTTTGAAACAAAACCACACAGAAAATGTGCACAAAGCAAAATGCAATCACAAGTTTTCACCATGTGCTCATCACATTTCCCTCTATCCAAAGTAAGTAAGCTTATAATTTTTGCAATTAATATCTCTCAAATACTAAATCTAATGTAGCCAATGGGTTTCAGCAAATTTACCGCAAGAAACAGCGTTATTCAAATGTAAAGAGAATGAATTTTGAATTGGAAAGAAAATTCATGTGCTTCTTGGCATTTATATTGCCACACTTCTTTGTGCATGGCCATTTAAGTCTCCCCATTACACAATTTAAAGGGTGGGATGCATAGATAAAAACATGCAAATCAAAGCTAAAGGTTTAAACTTAATTATGGTACAAAAAGCCTAAATTGGGAATTTTTTATTATTTTGGACCATTTTCACCAATGACTTACCTGTTCTAATACATATAATTATTAAAATGTAAAGGCCTTGTGTGTGTGCGTGTGCGTGCATGCGCGCACACACACACACACATATTGCACTTTAATAGAAATGTAGGACCTGGGATAGGCCTTAGGTCTAATTCTTGAAAGTCAACAGTATATGTACATTGTTTATATATAAAGCAAGTATAAGGGCTGTTGTGAAATTAATGCTTCCAAATATTGAAGATATTCAACCAAATCTTCATATTATCAAGATGGAGCAATCATGCCAGTAATCTGTAGAAACAATTAGTTACCTTCAAGTTAAATGGCTGAGCTTCATATACCAGATTTGCAGGCAAATTTAATTCCGTGTATTAATTTTTATAGAGTCATTTCTATTTCAAATTTTAAACAGATATTTTAGTTTACTCTATATAGTTACTAAAGAGATATTTATGTGTGAAAAACTTAACCATAAACTATAGTATAATGCAAAAATAAAAGTATATGATTTGAACTTTTTATGGCCACTTTAATGAATTAAAAAATTCAAGATGCAAGACGGCAGTTAAAATCACAAAGTAAAATTAATACCTTGAAAAAAATTTACAAATAGCTTTGTAAAAAGGTAAGCAAAATACTCCCTTAGAGCAAATAATTTATACTGAAGTCAGAAAATGTGTGAACAAAACTAGAGGTAAAAGATTGTGTCAGCATTCACAACGGTGCATATTTATTACTTGGATGTTATAAATTTCCACATTTTCTTCTTCTTTTGCTATATTTACCCTTTTATACACTAACACCCATGTCAGTCACCTGTTGGGGAGCTATTTACTCTAGACACATACATACATACTCAAGGGCTCCCTGAATGGATGGTAAACCTGTTTCAGGGCCACAATGATGATATCACAAACATAGATTATGCAAACACTCACAGTTAGTTGGAATTAAGTTAAATTATGAAATGGAATGTGAATTCCAGGCAGAGAAAGCCTATCCTTACAGTTGATGTTTCTTAATATAGATTGATGAAAACCTCAGTCTGATTAGTCAGCCACAGGAGTTGAACCTATGACATACTAAATATGAGTCCTAAGCATTACCACCTTAGTCAACCTACTTGGTAAATTATGTCAAAGAGTTAACTGGTAAATTATATGTCAAAGAGTTAACTTGAAACATATATTATTTAAAGTGCTTTACTAACCTTAGGTCCCACCACTATAGGGTCTTCACGAATAATTACTTCATTTGGTTGAATATCACGAGTTGCAACCAAGTGATTGCCTAGTTTCTCTGAGAAACACAACTTGTAAGCAACACATTGGTTCTTATGTTGCTTCCAGTGTTGTCTTTGGTGATCTCTACTGCAATAAAATGTTGTACGGCAGCTTGAACAGCATTGAGTGGCTTTGGAGTTGCACACTGCACACGTACCAGTCATTACTATCTGTAATTTGGGCTTCAAATATCTGAAAATTTTGCATAAAATACAATAATTTTGTTCAATATGCAAAATAAAGGCAAAAGAACTCTACAATTGATTGTGAAAGACAACTTTTGAAAAATACCACAGCTCTGGTTTATCATTGTCGTCGTCATCATCATTAGTCATAAATATTAAATCATTTTGGAAAGAGAAAAAATTATCTGCTAATATGTTATTGTTATTATTATTATTATTATTATTTAAAATTAATGTAAATTGATAAGATGTAGAGCTTTGTAACTAACCCCATTTGTGTTTGAAGAACATGATATGACAGGCAAGGTGATAAAAGTTCAGAGAAATGCTGTAGTCATGTACTGCTATGGCACCAAATATTTGGAAAGGAGCTCAAAGAATGTAGTTTTCAAGAAACCAGAGTCTGATGATGGAAATAAAAAAGAGAAAGAATCTCAGAATTAGTATGTGTTAATTTTATGATATGAGGGGAGGAAAAAAAACCAGTTGTTTTTAACAACATATAGTATAATTTAAAGTGCATTTTCCTGAAATCTTTGTTTGGTTTCCTATGTTGAGCAGGAATTCCACGCCTAGCAACCAATGTCCTAACAAAATACAGTTTAATCCCTGTCAATCCAGTTGGAAGCAGTATCCTAACAAAATAAAGTTTAATCTATGTCAATCCAGTTGGAAGCAATATACTGTTTGGATGTGGATGTGGTGGTGGTAGTTGTGGTGGTTTATTGATCTAGTTGACCACTTTAGTACAAATTACAATTGATGTTGGGCACATTTTCATAAAATATTGATTTATATAAATGAATATCAAAATTAAAATAATATGATACAATTAGGCATATACAATAATATCAAGGTAAGCACTTGCCATTCATTGTGATTCTTACATTACTAGAACGTATTGCAGTTATGAAATAGTTATTTACCAGGAAATCTTGAATGGGACAGAAGCATTATCTATGGAAATAAAAATTATGCTTCAATTTCTAAGATAAAAAATGCAGAAAGGGACATATATTCATGTGAGATGAAGATTGCTTAGGCAAGGAAAGGGTCTCCATTTATTTTAATGACCAACCTCAAAAAATAAATATTATTGTAAATCTATTTATCGTTTACTTTTGATTTAATTAACATGTGCAACAATGTGTATTCTACTTGTTCCCACCCATGAATCTGTGTTTTCCTTCCTTGTTGCTTTGACAATATCACATGAAATCAGAGAGTTTGAAATCTCACAGAAAATAGTAAATATTTTATACATAACTGTATGTTTTTGTCATAGTAATCATATGTAATATTAAAGTAAATATTGATGAAGGTGAAAATATTTCTTTGAAGTAATGCTTATACTGATTTCTCAAGTGTGTGACTAATGACCTGCTGGACACAACCAAGCATATAATTTTTCTTTAATATGTTCACCTATTATATTTCATGGTTCATAAATTATGTTCCAGCTTTGGGAAAACTATGCACTTATTAATATTCCTATTATGTAGGCATAATAAATAAATTTGAACGTTCAGCGACAGTTCTTATTTAATTTCTGTATGTATTAGGGAATTAGCCCACATGGTAGACAAAGCATTAGAATATTTTTTCTCTCTTTTTGATGATGAGTTGAGCATGAATATCTTTTTATTTGATCTCCTAATGATCAAAAGAATGAAACTCCAGGAGATTCAGGTGTAGAAAAATATGTCAATCTTGGTTGCATAAAGTATCATTTTCTCTGGTTCAAAGCAGAAATTGTGTCTCATGCCAACTCTATAAAGAATACTGCTGACTCCTCTAGATTTAGTACCCCTTATGGATCATATTCAGATAATTCTGATGGTGTTTGATTTGAATAGACAAATGATAATAAAAACCAAATTTGTCATCAGGATATCCCAACAGTAGAAGCATGAGAAGTGAATGCATTCATAAGAAAAGAGTTGCTGCCCTGAGAAACTGGAAACAGGGAGATTTGATTGTCATTAATATTCCTGTACGTGACCTTACATAATCTGTTAAATGTACATTAGGTAAAAAAAGCTCTAAATATAACAAAAAAGAAATGTCTCCATATATTATATGGAAACTTTTAATTTCAAATGAATTTATTGAAAAAATTGTAAATTGCACTTTAATGCATCTAGTGCATTGAAATAATTCTTATATATTAAGGAGATTTATACATTTAGAATTTTGAATTGTTTGGATATATCATATATATTTGCATTTATGTTATTGATATTATTCAGAAACAAAAATTGGGATCCACTTATATTCAAAAAATATAATTATTTTCATTTTAAGGCTCAAATACAGTATTAATTAACCAAGTAAATGTTATTTTTTCATGCTATATTCCACTTGCAAACAAATATCACACATGTTATAGTTTGATAGATATGTAATAGGTATCCAAGCTTGAATGGTTGAATAGTAATTTAGAATGTAATCATAGACTTGTGCCCAATGGGTCATTAATGAACCACAATTTAAAACTAAGTAAGCTCAAACATTTTCTGAATTTTTTTATTTTTTTTATTTTTTCCCATATTTTATTTATTCTGAACAAGAGACCTTAAGTTTTGAACAAAAAAGTTGGGCCTAAATAGATTAATAAAGACATATACATGATTTGGTATATTATTTTTATACTGTTTTTTTGCATTTTTTTAACAATAGCATTTTAAAGATGATAGAAAATATGCAATTGAGATTTGAACTAAAAATTTAAATAGATTGTTAATTCTTAAAAAAAGTTGTGAAATATATTTGTGGTATAAACAGAAGAATATCATGCAGAAGGTTTTTTAGAAGTTAGCTTGTGAAAATTAATATTACTTTATGTATAAGGTAATTTTGTATACAGTAAACAGGGAACAATATATAATCCAAACAAAGATTGTCATAAGTATAACACAAGGATTCAGGATAACTATCATTTTCTAAATGTTAATAAAAAAAGCCATTGAAGGGGATTCCTTAATTATGGCAAACATTTTATGTGACAAGCTGTCTAGAGTATTAAAATTACTGAAATCAAAACATTTAAATGTGTATACATCAAGTAGTAATAACTTAATTTTAAATTATTGCATTTATCTCAAATTTCTTAGTAGATACTGATATGATCTAATCTGGTTGCCAAAATGATCTGTAAATGGTAAACTTTCATCTACAATTACTCCTAAAAAGCTAATTATTTTTCAACTGCTCTATTTATTCACCATTTGGTTTTACATTTATCTTGCTGCTTATGTTTCATTCTATTCAAAAACTTTCTTCTGGTGGGGGCACATGTAGTGAATATATATGCTCCATTGGTTTCAAACAATCCAGTCACACATAATCTCTTTAGCCAGGGTCTCCCTTATCTACTCCGCTCTGTCCTGTAATATCAATACAAGGAGACGATTTTAATTATGTGATATAACCATAAGACACCACAAGGATATATTTGCCTAGTTCAGCTAGTTGAAAGTTTATGCCTTTGCAATGCATGGATGCACACTCGTTCAAAAGTTCAATGTACCTTCGTTAGCAGTTCCACTGCTTCACACCTGGACAGATTTGCTGTTTTGGATATTTTATGTGCGCATATTAGTGGGGTGTACATTTCTTGGATCATTCCGCCGTTCTCTTACATCTGCGTATGGATACTACTTTACCTCTTGTAAGTCGATCAAATTGGAGAACTTAATAGATCTTGCCTCCGGGATTCGCAAATGCAAGAATATTTCCGTGGTCATTGGCAAATTTAATCCTGCAACAGAGTAACTATCCATATTTGGCAGACTGGTGGGATATTTGTGCAAAGCTGAAAATTCTCAGCTTTTTCAAATACCATTCCTTCTTACATTATCAGGACCAGGAGAGAGTGCTGCATTTCTACCATCGCTGCTGCCTAGCTGAAGATTATGAACAATATCGTCCGTCTCTGGAACCGCTTGCACTGATGTCCCGTTGTAAGTCTCATATTGAGACAACCTATCGTCATCGTATGCAGAGTGTGAAGATGAGTAACAGGGATCAAACATTTTACTTGATGAAAAGACTAACTTGTTCTTTCTCACCAAACTAGCTCACAGACGCCAAAGACGGTTCTGGCGTGCCTTAGGTGCGCGAACAGGAGTTTGGTCACGACACAGCGTGCCATGGCTAGAACTGTTAGAGAACATTTTATTCAGGATTTGCTGCGTGTCTTTCACGGTACCCTCCCTTGCCTCCCCGATATCATCTGAAGATAATATAATTGTGGAAATCCCTATTTAGCAAGGGGACTTTTTTTTTTTTTTTTTTTTTTTTTTAAAGCACTTCTACAAGACGGGTCCTTTAAAACTCCAGGATTGAATGAATTTCCGTATGAATTCTATCACCTATTTTGGCCTCGTATCGGTTAGACTGTCACTGAAATTTAATGTTATGCTTTCAGCCAACTTCTTACCTACACCAAGAGATGAGATGTATTGGTGCTTAAAAGAATTAATTAAAAAAATTAAACCGACCTTACCTTAATAATTACTGTCCCATTTCCTACTAAAGTATGATTAGAAATTGTTTGTGCACGTGCTCATCAATTGCCTGAAACCTCCATTGCCACATCTGAGTAAAGTTATGGAATTGCCGGAAGAACTATTCTTAAATACATGATGCTATGGCGTTTTGTCTGTACACTGTACACAGTGGCTGTCTTTTATCATCCATTTTCAGTTGTTTTTCTTTTTTTGACTCGGTTAATCACAATAAGTATCTACTTGTGTAAGTTTTAACATGGCATGGTTTCAGCTCGCAGTTTATTAATACTTTGCGTAGTCTCTATACCAACATTAATCTAGTTGTTGCAGTTAATGTTTTTTTGACTTCTCCCGACTGATTCGTCAAGTATGGATGCTCTGCGTCAATGGTGCTCTGTGCGCTTGCACTAGTCTAAATCTTGTTACACAGTCAAGTTCAAGGCATCAGAATAGAGGATGCAATACTAGCAGTGACGGTATATTCCAATGAATTTTTTGATTAGATTTATTTATGGACACTCTTGAGCATCTCAGGTCATCAGCGTCCCATTCAAATCAGGGCGTGAAACGTCCGACAAATTTTTGTTCAGAGGTCTCTTTTTTCAGGCTTGAGGTTCTTTATCGTACCGTAAATGTATGAAACGGGACCCACGGCTTTACTTCCCTTCCGAAGGAAGCCATACTAAGGATTTTTGCGCCCGAAAAATCCTGGCCGGGATCGAACCCGCGATCTTGAGTTTAGGAGGCAAGTATGGTAACCGCTACACCACCAGGACCGACATATTCCAATGATGTTAGTATTCTAATAACTATGCATGACATTTTACTGATTTGTCGAGTTTGGCCATGAATAAAAAGAAATCCAAATCATTACTCATAGGCGTTAGGGGCATAGAGCCCAGAATGTCTAGTATACACACCTTAAGATTTTGCGGATATATTATCATAGAATCCCTAGTACCATGATCATTATGAATTGGAATATTATTAAATGTCATTAATGTCTGCTAATTTAACAGGTTCCTACCACAGGAGTAGCATGAAGGGTTAATATAGATTTATATTTTTATGATTATGTAATTATTACGTAAGAAAGGTAATGAATCGCGAAGGTCAAACTATAGTGGCACGTGTCTTAAGCTTCTGTAATAAACTGTACGCTAAAATAATCAATACTAAAGATTGGTACCAGTTATTGAGACACTTATATCGAAATTCTAACATGGCTTTAGCTATAGTACTTTTTCAATAATAATATTAATAAAGTAATAACAATGTATTACTTTCAACTGATATTAATCTAAGAGTTAAACAAAAGTGTTCATTTTCACATTAATGTTTACATTGACGAGACCATAAAATATTCGGATGGTATTTAATAACACTTTAACAATTGACAATGTAACTTTTACTGCACCACTCTTTGCTGGCGATCAGTGAATTATACGAAAGTCTTAAAATTAAGCTCAAATGGCAGTTCACTAAGTCAAGATACTTCTAGATAATACACGAACATCTCTAACAGCTAAGGCAAAATGATGATATTTTAAGAATCAAAACATATAAGAGGAACCATTGTAATGAATGGAGAAATAATTGAACAAGTGAGTGAGTTCAAATATTAGAAGTTACTTTTTGTATATAGATCAAACTATGTCAAAATAAAACTTAATGGGGTGTGACATACAGTAGTAAGAAAAGAAAACATGTTGAAATATTATAAAATGACCCCCATTACGAAAACTGTGCCTTTGTCAAATTCACGAATACAAATTGAATAATCATAATCCGATGCTGAGTTACAAAAGAAGCTGGAATTTAACACAACAATTAAATGTACAATCAATTGTAGCTATAATCGAAAAATATAGAATAAATTGCAAAACGTACATCCAGAGAATGCAAGTTTCCACAGTAGCAAAATTTGACTTCCAGTACAGACCGAGAGAGAGAGAGAAAAAAAGAAATGGCAATCCATTATCAAAATATGGCATAATTAATTTTAAGACCGAACCTGCCAAAGGATTTACTCTTTGATGTCGATAATGATGTTTCTGAGACATATGATACTTTATTTCTAACAGCAATATTCCAAATATAAGTGTTTGTTTCATCTTCTTTTTGCACATTAATTGCATTAATACACAAGTGGTGAGATACTAATTTTATTGTCACTTCCATTATTGGCGACTTAGATGACAATTAATTTATATTTTTCCCAATGTTGACTTCTTTAGATTAAAATGTAATGTTTACTTTTCAATAAGCTACCTATTTCTGCATTCCAAATCACCATATTCATGAATTGTTAGGATCTGGTCAGCTGCACATTATTAAGAGCATTTTATCGGCAATAATTATATATCTGTACCTCTGTATTTCTTGTTTCACTTTGTAAAGCTCTTTTAAAATATTTGATTCTGTGTTGAGTTAAGAATAAAATATTAAATTATTATTATTATTATTATTATTATTATTATTATTATTATTATTATTATTATTATTATTATTATTACCACTACTGCTACAATTCCCTTAGCTAAAAAGCTTTCAACCAAAATTTAAAGTTTACTGTTTTCTACCTTCCAGAGCGAAAGGATACCATGCTTTCAGGATCATATTATACAATGCCTATTTCCACATTGTAAGTACAATGTGCTCAATGGTGTACTATCTTCCTATATTACAAGACGGGAAATACGTACAGTTTTAGCAGGTCGGCTCAAACGTGTATGAGAAACAGAAATCGAAACTAAATTTTCTTAATAGCCGCAGTTGAAGTAATGGTGCAAGCATTAAGTGAGGTACAAACATCACTTTGCTTGATGTAATAGTCGACTGTACAACAGTACACTAGGAAATAAAAACAAAGCCATTACATTCTCCACCCCTGTCTGCTTCTCTGTTTAGAAACTGCCTCAGCGCTCTGTACTGTTCGTAATATTATTCTCTCTTCATTATAGTTAAAAAATATTCAGTGCTGCTTACAAAATTGAAATAAAAAGCGTTACCTTAGGTTTGGTGCATTAGGCAAATGTGTTGAGCGGTAATTGATAAAGAAAAAAAGAAATATAATACTAGTACTATACTCACTTAATACAAGTAAATCACAGTATTTGTACAAATCTAACGGTAGTTTAGCCGCGCAGTAAAGTTTGCAATGATTCTAAAAACCAAATACTGTTGTTCGCATGCACTAACGCTTGCATTTGCTTGTTTTAAACTAGAGGTTTAAAAACAGTTACAGCCTAAGTAAAATAACTGAATTAGTATGTAAATGTTTGATATCGTACTCACTTTGATTTAATATACAATTTACTCAAATATGTGAACCAGATAAGTTCTTCAGATAGGCGTATGTGTGTTCATCATGCGTCTGCACTTCTGTCACTGGGGAGCTATTCAGTATTGTGACCCTGCTGCATATTGTCTGAGCTGGCATAGGTGGTCGCTAGCCACTGCCAAATCGGTCCCACACTCCGCTTCTAACAACGCCACTAATGAAACTGCCAACCCCGTAAAGATTATAGCTTTATTTATTCTAAGTTGTAATAGTTTAAGTGAAGACTAAACTGCAAACCTTCAGAGACTCTCACTATTAAACAACTATGTGGGAAACACATCTTAGTCTCACCTTAATCGGCGCATGATCTAAGGTTTGATTACCTTGAAAACAAGCGAGCATTAGATCGATCTCTATCAATACGCATCATGTATCCCACTAAGAAAATTTACCCCAAAAGTTTGCTGGTTTACGAGCTGAACACACGCCGATCTGTCATTGCCTAGCGCAATTCCTCTAGTTCATAACGAACAAATGAAAATAGCGTCTAAGGCAATGATATGGTGAAGAGAATGAGGCCGACTCAGAAAATTTGTTCTCAGTTCTGTTTAAAAAGGCAAACGTTTATCGCGTATCACAAATGTTTAATAATGACATGATTGGAAATGGAGCCTTTTTACTACCTAACAATACATATGTCTCTTTAAAGTCTTCTTACTGCATGCAGCAAATCTAGAAAATCGTTAACATTTAATTCCTATATAATATCTTAATAAATTATTTTATTCCTCATCGCTAACTTCAAAAAATATATTAACATGTAATATTTTAAGTTTCAAATATCCTATTTTTCTTTCAAAAATTAAATTTTACTTGGAGAAAGCACAAAAACTTTGCTGGAATACCAATGTTCAGTGTATTTTCAAGGTATTTTTATGACACAAATTGTGTGCCTCTAATTCATATCAATGGACAAATAAGAACCAAGAAATGAAAAGTGAATCATTGTTGCCATCCTTGGAATTTGTAAATATTTTTGTTGGCCTAAATGGTGGTTACACTTGTGCTTATGGCTGTTTTTGTCCTACTGTCTTAAGCACAATATTCATAAACATTAAATTTGTCATTTTTAGGCAAAGCGTTGTAGCTAACATGCTGATCGTGTTAAAAGTCGTTATTATATTTCTTCTTATAAATAATAGGCGGCGTTTTAGAGGAATCTTTCTTTGGTTCAAATGCACAGAACTTTAGAATTTTAAAATTCAGATGTAGCATTCTTTAGCAGTTTATAGAGTTTTGAGAGGAAAAGTGTATAGCACGATAATTATGTCAACCGTTGCATCTGGTAATAATATAAAAATAGTAAATGTTATATTCAGAAAAGCATAAAATAGTAATTAATGTGTATAAAAGCAGCGCCATGGCCGGGTGGTTAGACTGCTGGACTCCTATCGAGGCGGCCCAGGTTTGATCCCAGTGACTGTAAGTGGAATTTGTGGCGAACGAAGCGAAGACGTCTGGGCAGTTTTTCCCGGTATTCATGTTACTCCTGCCATTCATTTCGCCATTGCTTTACCACCATCACCATCGTCAGGTCTTCCTGAAAGCAACGGAAAGCTCCTGCAATAGGTATCTATCTGCAGAAAATTTATATACGCAGCATGGTTATGCTTAGTGTGCAGTGAAGGACCTACTCTCTGGCAGAAACCGCCACGAGTGGCCGAGGTCGTTAAGGTGCGGAATCGCGAGCGGGAGATTTGGGGTTCGAATCCCGCCAGGACTGTCCTCCCTGACTGAGGGTTTTTTCAGGTTTTCCTCAGTCCTCATAAATGGCAAATGCCGGAGAGGTGCCCTAAACTTAGAACTGGAACGTTTCCTTTCTTAAAAAAATTCTTTCCTAAAATACAATTTCATCTCATATATTATCAGAGTTCACAGCCTGTGGTGTCTCAGTGGTTAAAATGGGCTTTAAACACCAATTAAAAAAAACCTCTGGCAGAACACTACGAATGAATGAATGTGTATAAAATGAAGTTTTAAAACTATTTGAAGTCACTTTGCCGAAAAGCTTACTCGGAGAATTAATATAGGTAATATATGAATATGTGCAAATATAAAGTTTTAAACACATTTTAAATTGGATTGTAGCTATCAAATTATGTTTGCTAAATAACTTATCAGCATGAACACTGTCTATTTGGCACATAAATAGTCTTAATGAACACCTAGTAAATTCTGAATGATTCACTTTTATCTCTCACGAAATGCACTAGTATTGTACCGAAATTTAGTCATAAATCTTGTCCGTTCACTGGGTATTTTACGTCCCGGTACTAAGAATACCGCACATGATGCATCCCATGATTCAGCAATATTATCTTACCTTATAACGGGTCATCGCCAATTTCCTCCGCACTCGAGTGATGTGCACTGCACAGGAGAAAGTTTGTACTCCTACATTTCTGACATTCCTCCCTCCCTTCCTTCGAAACCGGTTTATAGCAGGTAATTTGCCCTTGTTGCTAAAGCTTGGACTTTGGAGTGCGTGCTTACCTTGGCATTTAAGTGAACACACTAACTACATGCTGAGCGCGCGACCAGGGCTTCCACTGGAATTCGCCTCCCTGGTGAAATCTCAGCTGCGCAATGGCTGCGGAGCGACTTCTCGGTGATCCTTTAGAAGATACTGGAATTATCATTCTTCCTCGGCTGAAGGGATTTTATATTAGGAAAACACATTTTGATTGACACGATTAAGCTCAGTTGCTGCATGATTGATTTCATTACTAATGTTTCTTTACCTTCCGAAACCCTCAGGTAGTCATTTCTGGAGTGGTTTTGTGATTAAGTTCAAGACTTGCTCCAATTTCATCTAGTTTTTCCTCTGTTAAAACGGTATGTTTTCTCTTTTAATTAATTTATTTTTTATTTGCACTGAACTTTGTAAATAACTTAGTTTTTTTTATAAAAGTTTAACGTTCGGTTAACTACCAAGATATGTCAATGAATGAAACGATAAGTAAATGAGTTCTTGGTGTCTAAAGTCACCTAAAATTCACATTTTAAAGGCTAGAAAAACTTCCCGACTGGGGTTCGATCCCGAGCTCACCAGTTGATAAGCATGATGCTGACTTTGAGACAATAATACTGTGAATTGCAATTCTGAAAGAATGCAATTTATCGATCGAGAGAGTTCTGAATAAGTTCCGCACTCACGCTACGATCTGCTTCATATTAAAAACATAGTTTACATACAAAAATTCGTTTTATATTATGGATGTACACTGCCCTGAGACTGGGAGGGAACAGAAAAGTAACGTTCAAGGACATGAGGGAGGAGAAGTGGGTACAGCGGCTGTGATACGCCTAATAGCTGAGATGTAAACGAACGAACAAGGTTTGCAACTAAAGCCTTATGCTAATCTTCTGTAGCACTACCTATGGAAAAGGGCATATCTGGTTCTACGTGATTGGGGGAAGCCGTTTGCATCCATATATCCTTGTTATGGGAAAGACAAGCTAATCTTCAAACAATAGTAGTTTTAAAGTTTACTTATAAAATGGTTAGGAATATTATTTGGCATTAATTATTTAACTGTTACAATGCAACTTTCATACATTTTGGCTCATGAAAAGTACCCAATAAGGGAAGTACTTGCACTATCCTTCCTTGCAGCTGCTCTTGCCATTCATATTTTCCTATTTCAGTCTATTCACTCTGCATCTTGACTTTTATTATCCATCATTTTAGTTTATGAATTAATTTTGAATATGATTATTTTATTTATTTCAGGCTTCTAGTGAATTTTCAAAAAGTGCTTATTTCATCTACTTTCACTCTGTGAACATGACATTTTTAAGGAAGTTTTGTTTATCTTACAAAAATATTACACTTCCATAAGAGTCTTTTGCAAAAAATTGTTTCAAAATCCCAAATCTTAATACTGTAAAAATAATTTACACTTTTCTCAATTATTTTAACATAAGAAATGGAAATAGTTTTATTCATAGTCTGCAAATGCCTAATTTTAACACTGGACAAAAATAGAACTCTGCATATACCATCAGTAACCATTGCATATTATCAAAAAGAAGTTCAAAATATTATATGCTTTGCCAAATCATATTATAGGTTGCAACTATATTTTATTCATAACTGTGCTTGGGACATCTCTTTGCAACATGGCATATAATTGTCAGTTTTACATAAACAATAATGTTATAAAATTGTAATTTTGAGATGTATTCTGAATGTGAATAGAGTACACACATTTTTAATATAACTACATTAATATTATTGCTATTTTAGTTTCACTAGAGTGACAATTGTAGGATTTACAGAAATCTAAATAAAATAAGGAAGCAGACAGAATGTGCCTGTTCTTAACTGTCCTTTATTGTTTTAGCTTAGCTTACTTATACATTTTTATGTATATATGACCTATTTTCTCTATTTTGGGGCAGGTTTCTGTCCCCTCTCTTGAGCGCTTTTTGTTTATATTTGACCAATCCTGCAATATACCTGACAGTTCTCCATTTCCATTATTCCATTATCGTTTATGTTTTCGTTTGTTAGCATGATTGCCCTTATTATCTTGCGTCCTTTGTTTTTCTTTATTCATTAATTTCTCTATCCACCAAGAGCGTCCGTATAATATTTGTTTCGCACAGGCAAGTAAGTTTTAAAATATTGATTTAAACTTCACTTATAATATATGAAGGTTACCACCATAATGAAAAGGATAAATATATATTTAATTTGGTTCTTGAGAATATAAAAGATAACCTCAGTGAAGATTTTAAGTATGAAAAATTATTTATTGAATACATCGTAGAAACCACGACTCTCGTAGTTTGAAATTGTATTGGCTATTTGTAGAAGTTCAAAAGTGGTGGAAGTAATTTGTGTAACTCCTTATGGAACACGAAATTACAAAAAGATGCTCTTACGAATTTTCTAAATGCCAAAAGCCACCGTTTTAATCTATTAGATACAGCAATTACGCATGGTTCAATCTTGCCTTGTAAGCGCCATGGTACATGAATTACGGAGCCCACTATAGATTACCTCAGGAAGTTATTTCTGAGCTTCACTCTCACCAGAGCCAACTCAATGCGGAAGAATAGGAATAAACGCACAGCTGCGGAACATTTCAAATCTTTTTAAAGCTTTATGATGTAACTATTGACAGACTATACTGCCCTCTATTGTGCGCACTGCTGGAGCATGCATCGGCACACCATTCCTTCAAAATTAGAGAGCCAACCCGACAGAATGATACAGTAATTATTTAACTTAACGATTCGTTAATTTTTTTTATAACCCCCCAGATCAATTGCAGCGAATAAAATAGGCCAAAGGCGAATTTTAACTGAAAGTGAATCCATTTAGGTAGTGCACAATATTATTTCCAGTCGTGTTCTTGTTCATAGTTTAACATTTCAATATTCTAATACCGGAACATTTCATACATTCATTTAATACATGCCACAGCATAGGATTTAGTTTAAATCGAGACTAAGGGCTAAGGTAAATCAGTCACTTGAAATCTAGACATAAATATGTGAACTGTCATTTGTTTTCCTCGCTTGTTAGAATCACTTCTTTTTCTACGAACGAGGGAGGAACATTTACGAGAATTGTGCAACTTAAATATAGAAAAAAAGTATCTAATATATCATTATATTGTAAGGCAGTTGCGCTATTTTATAATGGTAAGCTTAAAATTTGTTCATTTGATTTATTTACGGACGCTGTTTAATATCTCGGATCATCACCGTCCCTTTCAATTTAAGGCATGAAACGACCGACAATTTGCTCAGAGGCCTCTTCTTTCAGGCTTGAGGTTCTTTTAAGTGCCGCAAATTTACTTCACGGGACCAGTGGCTTAATTTCCCTTCCGAATAAAGCCATTTTTATGATTTTTAAGCCTGAAAAATCCTTCGACCCTGACTGGGATGGAACCCGCAATCTTGGGTCTATGAGACAAGTATGGTTACCCCTAGATCACTTAGATTTTGCGACCTACTTGGAAAGCTCCGTTCATTTCAACTTGAACATTTAGCTCGAGAACACTTTCAACTAGCGAAGAACCAATATCCAAGTCTTAGGTTTTGCCCTTAACCCTGCTTGATGGACCGCCACGGGTGGCCGAGGTCGTTAGGGCGCGGACTCGTGAGTGGGAGGTCTGGGGTTCGAATCCCACCAGGACCGTCCTCCCTGACTGGGGTTTTTTCCATGTTTTCCTCAGTCCTCATAAATGGCAAATGCCGGGGAGGTACCCTAAACTTAGGCCTGGAACGTTTCCTTCCTAAAAAAATCTTTCTAAATATATCATTTCATCCCATGTATCATCAGTGTCACTGCCTGTGGTACCTCAGTTGTAAAAACAGGCGTTAAACACACATACACACACACACACCTACTTGATGCATTTAATTCCTTTTTAATTTAGCATTTAACTAAACAATCTGTTATTGTAGGTAAATTCTCCCGTTATGGAAAAGTTTTACATTGCAAGAAAAGGCTCTAAGAGTAATGACTTTTCAAAACACACTGATTATAAAGATATTTTTATTGACCTACTGAGGTAAATCAATGTCTTGTTTTTATAAAGAAAGGGCCTGACAATTTAATTATAACTAAGGATGTTCATTATTTAACTAGATATACTTAGCTGTACGAAATTGTTCAATTATGTTGATTTTAGTTTATTGTACAGTTCATAATATTTCCGTGAATATCCTTAAAAGTTAATGAACAATAGTCAAGTAGCTGTAACAAGAACAACAACAACAACAACAATAATAATAATAATAATAATAATAATAATAATAATAATAATAATAATAATAATAATAATAATAATAATAATAATTTTCATGTTTAAAATTTATGTAAATTATAGGAGTATGCTATTTTAGCCTATTACCTTTCAATTCTAATATGTCTGTGATCTATATTAAACTCTCGTTGAATTATTTACAAAATATCAATCAATCAATTAGAAGCTATAGGCTCTGGGAAGAGCTGTAGGAAACTAGATACCTAATTGTTGTAATTCGTTTCTGTCCTATAGTGATAAAAGATTGAAGATCTTTATGAAGCTAAGCTCATTATTGTGAAAATAAGCGAAATTCACTCGTCCATGTCATTTTTTCATTAATATGTAAATATTGTCCAGATTTCTAGACCTAGAGCTTAAGTGTGTACGGAGTATTGCTGCTAAAGTAGAAGAAGTGGGTCGCGCAGAATGAATGAATGTTGTTTAACGCCCGATTTCGCTACAGAGGCCCCACAGGCAATGGACACTGATGATACATGAGATGAAATGATACATTGGGAAAGGATTTATTTTTAAGGAGGGAATCGTTCCAGGCCTAAGTTTAGGGTACCTCCCCGGCATTTGCCATTTATGAAGGCTGAGGAAAGCCTGGAAAAAACCTCATTCAGGGAGGGCGGTCCTGGCGGGATTCGAACCCCAGACCTCCCGCTCACGAGTCCGCGCCTTAACGACCTCGGCCACCCGTGGCGGTTGGTCGCGCAGAGAGGTTTGGAGTAAATGTACATACTTAAGTAATGCAACAAACTAAAAACAACAGTGTAAAGAATGCATTATGTTTTACAAAATTCTCCCCAAAATTGCAAATTGTACAAATAATTGTTTTCCGCCTGCATCCGCAGTTGAACTCAAGCCGTGCTGAGGCAAGGGCTCGCCGGTCAACGGTTTCTTCGATGGACAAGTTTCCTCCCTCTACTAGCACAGCTTTGTTCAATACTAGCATGCACACTATATTACGTTTATTTCACGACGAGTTTTAACTTATGTTATGCATAGGTGACACACTTAGCAGTAACTCTTAAGTTGTGTGAAAGCAACATTTAAAGGACATTTACAAGAAAGCAACAGCTACTTTTTACAGCAGCTATACATTTATATCGTAAAAAGTAGGGACTGTGAGCTAGTATGTTATACAGGTTATATGCTACACGGGATCTTGATTTGGTGACCCGACTAGCTAGATAGGATTCAAAGAATGACCTGCCTACCTATAACTACGACCATGGTAACCTACAAAATCTAAGCCTAATTGACCTGATGAAGGGAGAACGTAAAGGTAAAACGGCTGTTTTCAGGGAGGGCTGGGCCCCGGGTATAAGTGGACTACTTGGATTTCCTCGACTTAGAACAAGGATGGTCTAAGGCGGAGTAGTGAGGTCTTGTTCTTGGTTGATGGAGTGGAGGATGTAATCTGTATGGGAGAAGAGCAATTCCTCCACATTCATTGCTGAAGTGAGGAGTTCCTCCAGATGCTGATTTGGCCTCAAGGACCTCCTCAAGCCGGCTCTCGTAGGTGGAAATATTGCTAGTCGTGTCGGCTAGGCATGATGATGACACGGCGGTAACATCGACGTCCACGCAGCACGCCAGCAAATTGACTGCAGATATACGCCGAGCTCACGACGTGATTCCAAAAATGCCACCTAGGTATCAACGCCAGCAAAAGCAAGGTCGTCATGTTCTCCAGGAGATATCTGACTGACCTGCCGCCAATAATACCGGCCGGCAGACAGGTGCAACCTGCTGAGTTTGGCCAATAAAGTCAACAAGCGTATGGCACTATTTTAACCCTTGTTCAACAGGAGATCTGCAATGTCTGTTCACAACAAGCTGTTACTCTACAAACAAATCCTTCGACCAGCCCTCATCTACGCATGTCAGGTATGGAGAATAGAAGCAAGAACCAACCTACCTCATCTGAAGACACTGCAATGCCGATTTCTGCGCAACGCAACAAGCACCCCATAGTAGTCCGTAATCGTAACATGCACCATGACCTAAACTTTTCTACCCTTACAGAATTCATTCATCAAGCAACCAGATCCTTCTACAGCAAGATGTCCCAGAACTTTAACCAACTCATCCGCGGGCTTGGTGAGTACGACCTGGATCAAAAAAAAAGCGCACTAACCAAACCAATATACCACCGTCCCATTCTTTAATTGTCCCACAGCTAGTAGAGGGCATAGTCCTGGAATGGCAAAGGACGTAGAGCGGCCTACCAACCAAACGAGTTTGGCAGCATTCACTTCTCCAATGTCATCTCGCTGTGAGCTGCTTGTAATGCTGGCTGACATGATATTGAGAGCCCCCTCAAGCAGGCTCTGGGAGGTGGAAATGCTGTTAGCCGTGTCGGCTAGGCTGCTTGTAATGCTGGCTGACTTGATAGTGAGGGCCTTCTCAAGCAAGCTCTAGGAGGTTGTAATGTTGTTAGCTGTGTTGGCTAGGCTGCTTGTAATGCTGGTTGACTTGATAGTGAGGGCCTCCTCAAACACGCTCTGGTTGGCGGAGTAGTCTCGGGTCATCACTGAAGGTATTGAATGACACTGTCCCCAGGCTAGGAATAATCTGAGGAGTCAACTACAGTAGAATTCACTTTAGTAGTCCCCCACTGTGATAAAATTGGCATACCAATAAGCTGTAATCAAACAAGGGCTTGAGTTATACTGATCTCATAACCACAAACTGGGTCATAACTACAAATAATCCTTGCTCTCGTAACAGCAACTACGACTAACTGTATATGTGCAGCTATCAGTGCCGAAGTGTCTGTTTTTATGGCAGGTTACTGTTGTGACCTCAGCCCAGAGCGCCTTGCACTCAGTTGCGAACGCAGGTAAAAATGATTTTCGGTATTTTTTCTGGTGTAAAAAGGTTACTCTGTACAGGAAATGCAAACAATTAATACATATTTAATAAAATTACCAAGTCAGTCGCAAATATGTAATATTTATAACATAAATATTATTATATATGATATGTATGTAATTTAGGAAAATATTTTTGATGGAACAAAAGCATTATCATTGAAGAATCGGATAGCTAAGAGCCAAAATTATCTTAGATGGGAAGTCTATTGAGCATAAACATCTCGTTGAAATATATCTTATATAAAAGTGGAAGATGTCCAGAGAAAGATCAGAAGATTCAATTATATATGTGGTGTTCTTCAGATCCCTTAAAATACTAGAATATAATTTACAATAACAATTTATAAAATTATCGAAGTTTGATGCTGTTTTACTGTTAGGATTTTTTCAAAAGAAGAAACTAAAATTGAAACTATTTAAATTAAATGTTAAGGAAGGACTTTCACCGATTACACAATAATGGAGAAGCAGAAAAACGAGGATGTAAGAAGAGAACTCAGATAAAATACGAAAATACACAAATAATGATTGGAAAGAACGTCTTGAGAGAATGATTACAGACAACATACAAAGGAATATTTAGCTACAATGCAAGAGGCAGAAGAAACATTGGCAGAGCGAAGATCAGATGGAACAACTTAGTCCCTGTGAACATACGGTTTTTGAGTGTTTTACATTAATACAAATATCCTGGACTCGAGCAATAACTAATAAGTTGCAAAGTTACGAAATCATGTTTGCTATTACGAAGACCTTAGTATTCTCAGGTTTAAGTGAGGGGAGAGAGGATGTGATTACTGGCCTCCTAAAACTAATTGCAACCGTTTGCCTTTCTCTCCTTAAATCAAATGAACGCGGCTAAGATTTCGTTGCTCTAAAAACTAGATGACTCAAAAGCAGTTCCTGCTCTTTGTTTTGTTTATTTTTGTTTTGTTTTGTTTGTTTGTTTGTTTGTTTTTTGCATTAAAACATTTACTACCTTTTACCCACATCATCTCAGGTGGAACGACGTTTGCGTAACATCACACTTTTTTTTCTTCTGCTCTTTATTCTGCCTTTCCACCTATTACGGCAGTCCTCCTATAAAAAATCTAAACATTTTCTTTGACTTGTAATTTACTTCAATTTTCGAAAATACTGCGTAGCTCATTCGACTGAAATATTTAAAACATTATTTTTTTTATCGTAGAGTGTATCTTTGTCTCTGTGACACTCTGAAAGCTGCATCAATCTATGTTATCGTTGCATCTAATAAAATACGAAGTCAAACTTGGATATTAAAGAATCGAAAACGGAAACTTAGTAGAAAAAGGATGCATTTTTAATTTTTACAGAAGGAACTTTAAAACAAGTACTCAAGCGTCACTGTGGAGGAGTGAGGGGTGGTGTTGAATCTCCGAGCATATTCAACTTAGCTGATCAGGTTTCTTCTATAAGTCACATTAAATTATTTCAAGTTCTAGATTACAGCACGAATAGAGTGATTGTCTTCCTAGAACCACCCCCCTCCATTTAGGCCGCATTTAAAAATAGCATCAGACAAGACAGAACTTCCCGAGAGGCAACTTGGGTAGTGCACACTATGCGCCTGGAAACCACGTGCTCTCGCGAGTGTTTCTGGTCACATCTCCTTTTCTCTAGAGTGGTTAATTCCAAAGCACTTTATATATACGCAGTCGAGATACTGTGTGGTAAAAGACAGCGACATAGAGATAAACGTTTTGGTTGTGCAGTAATTTGGGTCCGCAACTTTGTAACACTGAAGTGGCGTGTCATTTATTCTGTTTATCTTCAAGTGAGTATCATATACAAATGCTTTTCTTATATGTACATTATTAAAATTCTATATCTGAAAATAGAAAGATAAACAAACGTTGTGGCTCAACACAATATGGGTTTGAGTAATTATACCAACTAATGTATAGTCAACTTCAAAACAAAGTGCATTGTTTTACATCATAGTATGTCCAGGCGATAACCAATCATCTAGTAATTACGGAAAGTAGCGTTTAGAACTATTGGTGGCAATTACAACTTACGAAAGGTCTGATATTTTTAAGCTATTTGTTTATTTTAACCAAATTGAAAAGTAACAAGAAAGTCACATGATATTGCATTTTTTTTTAAAATAAATAATTAAAACAATGACATTGCCATGTGATTTAGCTCAGTTTTCTATTTTGAAATGTCAATTTATTACCAGAATTATCTCCGATTATATATAAGCATTTTCACATATAAATATGTTCCACAAGCTAAGATAACGCGTATTTTTAGATAAATGTCCAGATTTATTAAAGCAGCTTACCAGAAAAGCTGCCACCAAGTTTACATACATAAACATGCATAATTATTTGTAAATTTGGAGAAAATCTAAACTTATGTTATTTTTGGCATTTAATGTTTTTAAGAGCCTTCTTAAGTTAGATGTCACTCACTTCCCGTACAATAACATGCGGGGAGGGGGACACAAACTTTTAACAGACATTTCAATCATATCTCGTATTAATCTTTTAACGAATCACGCAATCATGCACCAAATCTTGAGTAGTACAGCATTTTAAAGCATGTAATGTTAAATACAAGTTCAGAATAATACAACTCACTTTCTTATTTTTCTAGTTTATGTTAGTGTATATTTTATGCAGAAATGTGAGCTTTATACGGAGCAAAAGTTAATATATTTCACGGAAATATAAATTTCCTAACAGTGTGCACTGTATTTATCTATGAAAACGCTCTTTTCTTCTTGGTAATATTTCCTTTAGAAATTTCTTTTATTTACAATGTATGACCAGGAGGGACCGACACACTGCTGTGCATTTGGTAAAAGAGCAAAAAGTATGATTGTTTTGTCTTTTTAATGGAAGTTGAACAAAAGTCCACGTTATACTAATTTGTAATGTAGTGAACATTCCTGTTCATATGCTTACAACTTGTCTTTTTCCAGAATATTTGTATTCTATAAAAAGATTCCAATAAGAAAATTTCGCATTCTTCTAGAACATCTTTCTGCAATTGCTGAAAACATCATCATACTTTATAACGTGCCTGAGACCTTGCGGCATGTTCCGGACTCAAAGAAATCAACACATTATATAGAAATTTATTCTTAAAACACACTTACTAGACTATCGCCATTAATAATAATTATACTTGGTCGTCAGATTTTTCTTCCCTCAAAGGCGATCTTATGAGACTCCATCCTGAAGATATGGTCTTTCCAATTCTCTGTATTTTTTTATTAATAGTTAAAGCTATTAGGGTAAAGTTTATTGCGGCTATTGTCATGCTTGTGATCCGTCAAGGAGTAACCAGTTAACGATCTTGAAACGCGCTTCAGGTGTCTCAATTCATTTATGTTAAGAACAATTTCTGAGCCAAGTGTAAGAGAGGAGATTACCATGTTCTATAAATTTTGTCATAGTTTCTAATGTGGCTCTTTCATGAAGTTTTGTTTATTGTGCCTTTTATACGACGAAATTTTAAGCTTGTTCTCAGAACTGTTGACAGTATACAATACATTGCAGACCAAGTAGAACAAATTATTTGCTATCAGTATACATTGCACACCACGTAGCAGAAATCATTCACTTGTTTCTAATATATTAATCTGTGAAACTGCTTTCCCTAATTTTATTCGTCGAGAAAGTCGCAGTTTTCCGCCATTTTCTCCAAGTATAGACGAATATTTGAAGATTATTGTTGTTGCCGGTAAGACTTATTATGCAAGTTTGAAGGGCGTTTTTCGCACCATGGACTGAGAATAAACTGTTAGAAAGGAACGAGAACCGATAGTATTTTGCGCATGAACATGTCGTCTACCTACATTTCTCTGAAGAAAAAACAAAATATCGAACATAATTTTTTTTCTAGCTAGCCTACGTAGATTTTCCATTTTCTTTTTATTCAAAATGTTTTTGGTTGACCAAGATGTATAAATTTTTATCATTTATGGTAACAAGGTCTGTGTACCAACTTCTACCAGTCTGTGCACCCATTCATTTGAGTAATGCCTAAACTGCACCCCCGAAGTTTGGGCCACTATTGTTATTTGTCCTATGAAACACAATCGTCGACAGATACGCATAGTTGACGTCAAGAACAATGTTAAGCATAATTTTGTACATTTATTTATGTTCCAGTATTGCAGCAATGTCCGAAGATAAATGTGAAATTTGTTCCGACCCTGCACCGCACAAATGCAGCGGCTGCAAGCGGGTGAGCTATTGCAGCAAAGAACATCAAAAGGCAGACTGGAAAAGTCACCGAACTGTTTGCAGACCATTTGAGGTAAGCAAGTAGTAAAGATATCTAATTTAGATAAGCGATTTTTTTTGTACTAATTCCGTAAGGACTGCTTTGCACTCCTGTAGAGTTCCACTCTTAGCGCAATATGATAGGATTTCGCTTTCAATTATGTTAATCCCAGGAGGAAACACAGCAAAGCAAAATCCTTGCTGCCACCCAGATGCCCCTGTACTGGGAGACCAAATAGAACACATATACAGAAAATAGTTCATTTTTACCTTTCTTTATTTGTAAAATTTTTAAGTTGTTAACGTCATATCGGCTGCTGCAAAACGTTATCAATGACAAACTGATCTTTTGCCTTTAAAATAACTAAATATAGGTTCCAGCTCAAACTTACTCGCCATCCTTTGGGGGACTGCGTGTCGCAACATTCAGGGTGTCGGCTGACAAGGCGAAACAAGGATTTCATTAATAAAAGTAAGTCTAGCCCAAGGATGCAGATAGTCGCAGCCGATCATGGGTTGGTTGTCCTCTGCCTTTACTTTAAATATAATTAATCCATAATGTCCAGTGCTGACTGAATGCTATGAACCCGGGGACATAAGCACAAGCCTGCAACAAACCTCGCTGAAGACTTTCTACCATCAACTGGGCTGTATCTTGCCAACAGGTCAGAACATGTCCGGAGATGGGGAAATATTTGGTTGCCACGCGGCATATTGACGCTGGAAATGTGATTATGGTGGAGAGTCCACTATTGGTCGGACCAAAGCTGCATATAAACAACTCCCTGTGCCTCGGCTGTCTCTCGCCTGTGCGACTGGATTCCGACCATCGCTGTCCACGGTGTCTGTGGCCAATGTGTGGTCCTTCTTGTCCAGGCGATTCCAAGGGCATGCATGCAGTCGAGTGCAGTGTGTTACGTCTGCAGTCTCGTCGCAGTGCGGAAGCGGCTGCTGGCAAGGATGTGAGCTTCTATCACTATGATGCCATAACAGCTTTGCGATGCTTGCTCCAGCAGCGCAAAAACCCCAGAAAATGGCAGCATATTCTACAGATGGAATCTCACTTCAAGCAGCGAGGTCCCGGTACGGAAGCGTACAAGTAGGTATTCTGCCCAATTCTTAACCGGGCCATCAACAGTCGTTTATTTAAAATAATTTTCATGGCTCTGGTAAAACTTCTTGACTTTAGCTAAATTCTTTGGGAGTGATACTCATTGTAAATGAAAGCCAATATACATAGAACGCACATCTGATGATAATGGGGAGGAGTGAAATGCTGAGGTTTTTTCAAATACATATATAGACTCTTGATTTTCAGTGTTAGATCATATAATTATTTTGTGCACATTTTTGAAGATGATATACAGAGCTGGCACATGAAAGATTGCACTCCTTTAAAAGAGTTTGACATATCTGAAATTAAAGTTCTGAACAAGACATCATACATCATACTCTTGGTGTAAATAAAATGATGCTTCAACATTTGACATTCTAGAACTCAAGAGTAACATGTTTTACTAGTTTCTACGGAAATACAAATGTTTTTATGCATGAACCAATTTATCCAAGTTTAAATTTACATTAAATTTATATTTGATCAAGTGTTCAAAATAATTATAATGATCATCTGACAATGCTAAGGTACAAATTATCTCACTTTTTATTAAAAACTGTAAAACTATCTTCAAAATAAAAGACAAGACAATTTGCATGGAAAATAACAACAGCCAAACTTGACAGATAGAAAAGAACTATTTAAGAAACTTGTATCCCTTTCATCAGTAATATGAATAATATATCTGTATTGTATACACACTTTCAGAGGCATAAAATACATAAAGAAAAACGAAGACTATAACACATTTAAATTGATATTAGAAGAACGCCTTAAGGCTACATTTAAGAGTCACAAAAACGGAGAGGATTTAGATGCAGAACTCGCTAGAAAAGCCGAAAGCTATACCGACGTAACACCTAGTCGAACAGGGCCAAGTTTACATAGATGAGATATGTAAAGGGGCATTTCGCTTAAGCAAGGCAAGAAAAAAAAAATCAAAAGGGAAATGTGTACCGGGTGGACTCTCGAACTGACATTAACGAGGAAGAAAATAAACGCACTACGACGACGGTATCAAAGAACTTTCAATAATGAAGAATTAAAGAAATCAGGAGAAAAATCTTTGCCGGCAATTAGTGAACGAGACCAAATTAAAACACTGGAAGGAATTTTGTAGCTTTACGGACGAAGCCAATCCTTGGCATTTAGTTCACAAAATAGCAACATGTAAAAAGGACAGAGGCTAATTTACAATGCTCAAGAAGGAAAACGACACTACACTGATGACACAGAAGATACCTTAAAACACGTGATGGAACATTTTATGTCAAAAGGCGACAAGCACAATGATAAGGAACTCAATGCACAAATGATAAGAGAAGTTGTCGAATCTATGGAGATTCCAAATGACGTAGAATTCATTCAGGAGGAAATCATTAGAGTTCTACATCACTTTGACCTCAAAAATCACCGGGAGAAGACGGCCTGACTATTGATGTTATTCTTAGATCTTTCATCACTTTTTTACTGCAGTGTATAATATTTGTTTTAAAAATGGACATTTCCCCAAAATATGGAAGAGATTCACAATAATTCCAATATATAAACCGGGGGAAGAAGACGTTTAAAAATACCCAGCCACCAGCTTAATCAACATAGATGGAAACATTTTGGAAAAATTAATGATAGACAGGATACTCCATTACATGTACTTAAAAAGTCTATTTAGTATCCGACAATTTGGATTCATGGCATAGGGAGGTACAGTGAACACGGTGATGGAAATAAAGCAATTCATATTACATCTACATAACAATAATTGTGTCGCTTTGATTAATTTAGATGTGGAGGGTGCATTTGATGTGGCATGGTGGTCAAGCATTTTGAGTAACTTAAGGCAAGTAAGATGTCCTAAAAACTTATATGCACTGACCCTAGGCTACTTTCAAGACAGGAAAGCAAACCTATGCTCCAACTTTTTTTTATTTGGTTTATTTACGGACGCTTTTTAGTATCTCAGGTCATCAGCGTCCCATTCAATTCAGAGCGTGAAACGGCCGACAAATTTTGCTCAGGGGCCTCTTTTTACAGCCTTGAGGTTCTTTATCGTATCGTAAATGTACGACATGGGACCCACGGCTTTACTTCCCTTTCGAAGGAAGCCATACTTAGGATTTGGACCAGGAATATAGAATATCTTATTCAATCCTCTTTGGCTGTTATAATATACAATACTGAGGTGATTGCCTTCACTGATGATTTGCTTTTTATGATGAGAGGAAGGACTATACTGGAAACTGAAAACTATGGGAAACCAAGAAGTAATGAAAATTGAGCACTGGGCTCAAGATAATAAAATCAAATTCAATGAAATAAAGCCAAAGGTGGTAGTTGTTACCCAGGAGAAAAAAAAGATATAAAATGAATATAAATATTTACATTAGCAGCAAACCAATAGAACTAGTCAAAGAATTAAAATATCTGGTAATTTATATAGACAGAAGATTCAAATTCAACAAACATATGGATCACATAGACAATAAAGCAATTGCCTTAATACATACCCTCTCTAAATTGGTGAAACTAGCCTGAGGATTAGGGAATAAAGCATTATATACAATATAAAAGGGGGCAATTGAATCTATCTTGACTCATAGAGCACCATTGTGGAATGAAGCATTACTACATTCCAGAAATGAAAATTTCAACACATCCAAAGACTGGTAAATATTAAAATGACTAAAGCATACAGGGCAATGTCCTTTGATGCTTCCTGCATCATAGCTGGCATTCAACCTATAGACATTGTAATAGATGACAAAGTTAAACTATACAAAGCAACAAATGGGGAGAGAAATTATGATTCACCCTTAGAACTAAGAAACTGAAAGCAGAAAAGAGGACCATTACAAAAACTCAGGAAAACACAATATACACAACAGAAATATATACAGATGGGAGCAAATTGGAAGAGAAAGTAGGAGCAGCAGCAATATTTCAACACAAAACACTCATCTGTCAATTAAAACACAGGTTACATTCAAAATGTTCAAATAACCATGTAGAGCAGATGGCCATCTGGAAAGCCATACAGGAACTTCAAGAAATGGAGGATCTAACAAATGAAAAAAGAGTAGCAGCCGATACAATGACAGTAATATTACATTATCATTATTGAAGGAAAATAGAAAATACAATATACTAATGGGTAACTTATGATACGGTTATAGCTTTACAACAAAGTAATTGGACTATTCACTTAGCTGGGTAAAGGCCCATAATGGTATAGCTGGGAATGAGCCTGCTAACAGGTTTGCTAAAGAAGCTTCTGAAAGAGGTGAAATATTATACAACAAAATTCCCAAATCTACCATCAAATTAAAAATAAAAGAAACAGGTCTAGGGGAATGGCAGGCCAGATGGAACAGCACTACTAAAGTAACAGTGACTAAATCCTTCTTTCCGTCAATCAAAGACAGACTAAAAATAAAACTACCAGTAATGCCAATATTTACAGCCATAGTGCCCAGTCATGGAAAAATTAAATCATGTTTACATAGATTCCATATTATAAATGATTCGGTTTGTACATGCAATGGAGGACAACAAACTCTCAATCATTTCATTTACAGATGTACAAACACAGATTATCAAAGTCCAGTCTCATAAAGGAATAATATTACATGGAGGTACTTGATCTACTAATAATCAGAATTAATATTCCATCATTTACAAAGTTTCTGCAAATATATTAACTAGATGAACATCTAGACTAGACAGAACATAATATACGTAATACGCATTAATATGGAATACATGAGTAACTGTAAATTAGAGCTGTACAATTATTATAAATTGTAATAGTTGATTTATAGCAATTTGGTATTCTAAAGGAAATAAAAGCTTGTATTTATTGCAATTAACATTATTATAGTAATGTAAAATAAAATGTATTATGTAACGTAGTGAAGACATGTAATGTTACTATGATAAAGGGTAGCAGATGAATCCTTCCTTAATAAAAAAAAAATAAAAAATTAACATACCTATCTTCAATTATTCAATTTTTGGTGCTCCGGGGACTTTGTCCAAATTTATTAATAATTTTCTTTACGAAATATTTAATAACTCTTTTCAAATCCAAAAGATCATTACTCAAAATCTCAAAGACTTATTAGGAATGTGCATTTCCACGTGTTTTATTTAATGCTTAAAATCTTGATTATTCTTCCTTTGCTCATTATACATTTCTACTACTTCTTTTCTTTTTTATATAATTTTGCTTAATAAAAAAAATATATATTATTTTTATGCAGCATAATTGTATCATGCTGATTTCCAAATCCTTGTAGTCACATTTCTTTTAAGAACAGAAAATTTGATTTATATATATATCTTTTTCTCTTAAATGATTAGTGAATAATTTTGTTAATACAATAAGATGTAAAAATAAATGAAATGTTGTTTAACAATACTGGAAAATTAGAAAATATTATCTTTCAGGTGATATGAAAACCAGTAGGATGTCATTTAAAAATTTTGTCTATGATGTTATAACATAACATACATCATAAGAATTTAAATATGTTTTGCTTTCATTAAAATAATTTCTTTTATAATATCGATATATTTTTTCAAAAATCTTATTTAATTTTCATTGACATTATGGGCTATTTTTGAAAAGTAGAAAGTAGATTTCTCAAAAATCTTATTTAATTTTCATTGACATTATGGACTATTTTTAAAAAGTCCTGTGTATCTATTCAGCCTGCTGATCAGATTTTTAAAATGTCACTTAACTCATCATATTTGGATGTTCATATCAACCAATCATGCTGTTTGTTTGTTATTAAAGAATTTTCTTCCTGCTTTACTGAATTTTCCTATTCATGCAGTGTTCCATTCTATTCTTTTAATCAATAGTCAATCTTGTCTTGCTCAAGCCTCTTCCTTGTTACCATGTTCATTTACTGGTTCAATTATTGCATTAAAAATCTTTGGTATATCTTACTTATTTCTCTTTCCCTAAATGTTCTACATACAGTTCATCTTTCCAGTTATTGCATTAAAAATCTCTGGTACATCTTACTTATTTCTCTTTCTCTAAATGTTTCTACATACAGTTCATCTTTCTAGTATATAAATGCACACATATCTTAGTTCCAAAGTCTGTAAGAATAAAGACATTTAATCATATCTCATCCATGAATGTTTTACTTCATAACTACTTGATATTCATAGTTCTAATATGCACAAAAATAAATCTTAATATTTAATGATCTGACAATTGGTATACAGAATACATATTCTTACAGCTTACAGTTAATGCAGTTTATGATCTTTTGTGCTTTTCCTCAAAAAAGATTTGCTCTAGCAGTGTAATTCTCTCATTGTACCCTTATGCCTAATTTGTGTAGTAGCAACCTTAGGATGCAGTTAGCAATGGATGCTGTATTGTCCTCAGAGGCTGCATCTCTGCCTTATATCTATATGTTCCAATCATTTCTGTTATTTACTTTTTTAATGCTGAATTTTAAAGCAATCAGTTATTCTAACTATAAAGAATGAAGGATAGACCCTGTTATCTTCAACAGAATTATGGGTAAATAATGATTATTTAATATAGAAATTTAACTTATTTTTGTCAAATTGTGTATTTTTTTCCCCCAAATGCTGTCCATGTCTGTAACTTCTTAATTTTCAGAAAAATATTGACCCAAGTTCAGAAGAAATTCCCATAACTGCTTTATCTGTTTCATCTATTTGCCCAATCAGAAAAGTCATTTTTTTATTGTATGAGCTATATCACTTTGCTGTCTTTCTATACTTTCAGAGACATCAGGGATCGAGTTTCAGACTACCTAAGGGAGAATTTTTTAATGGAGCTCGAGAAGAAGAATGTGCTAGCCAATGCTTCTGAGAAAGCTTTACATCATATATGTGGAGTAATTGATGTGAATGCTCTAGAAATACACCTTCCTCTTGGGTCTGAGATTGTGGCACTCTATCCTAGTGCATATCTAATGCAGCACAGCTGTTTACCAAATACACACCACACTTTTGAAACTGCTCCTGGAGATCATCAGTTTCGTCTGACTGTCATAGCTGCTAAGCATATCTTTAAGTAAATAAATACCCATTCTATTATGGTAGGAGAATCAACAGCTTTCCTCTATTGTGAACTGCATAAACTTAAACTGCACATATTATAAATTCACACAACTGGTACTGAAAGGTAAAATTGCAAAGTTTACTAAAATTGAGAGCAGCTTATTTTATGTGGTTACAATAACTGGGTTTTAAAGTCTCTTTACTATAAGGGAAATCACTTGAGCATTTAAAAAATAGTCAATCATTATAGGAAAGATTACCAACTAGAGCTATGTATATACTTCAGCATTAGATTGGACACTAAAATATTCCTCTTCTACCATATGAAGTACATATATAAAGTGAAATCTTGCCTAATTCTAGATGCCAAGAAACAAATCTCAGCTATGAGAAACTACTTCTCAAAAATTTCTGGTTTCCAAATAATTTCATCCTTCATTTAGCAATATTAACATCCAGCTGAGACAAAAACAAACTGTGGAAATGACTAAATTTCTTATGTCATTATTCCATTACACTAGCAAATATGGAAAGAGGATATTTTATTTTGAGCACTTAATGTTTATACAAAATTTATGCTGAAGGAGAGGGTAATATGACCATTGGACTAATCTTTGATTTCCAACAGGAGGTACATATTGCTTTCCTTTTACATGAGTCTATCAGGATTTGGTCACTAAATGCCTGGATAAAGAATATAAATCTGAAACAAGGAATACTTAATTGGTTCACAGAAACTTGCTTCTATCATTCCCATCTTTTTATTACAAAGGGTTATGTCTGCAACCAAACAATTACTGAGTGGTGCTCTATGCACTATCTTCTTCACTTTATCCTGTAGAATACATTAGGTTTATTCAAGCTAACAATCATTTCTTTATTTGTTTTATTAATGCAATAGAGTGTCAGTTATTCACTAATTGGAACTAAGGGTATTCAAACATTTAAGTTAATCTAAAAAAATAAAAAATAATAATAAACCTTAAATTATGATATAAACTTAAAACCTATAATATAGTTAATTTTTATATATAATATAAACTCTAGTAGATATTAAGAACATAATACATAGTAAGTCAGAAATAATCCTCAGAAAGTGCCCTTTAATTTTCTGTACCTATTACTCAACATAGTTGTCAGATAACTGAATGCACTTTTGCCAATGATGAACAAGTTTTATGAAGTCATCACAGTTTATGGTGTTATTGTAATAGGAGATGAAGTATAGGTAAATTTTTATGAACCAGAAATAAAAAGTCAATCCATAGAATTTCAACACAAAGATATGCAGTCAAAAAATAACCAATCATGGAGTGCAGCTAAAAAATTAATGGCAACTGTTTTTTTGGGATGCAGATAGTGTTATTCACATTGGGACAAGTCGGTCCTGGTGGTGTAGTGGTTACCATACTTGCCTCCTACTCCCAAAACGCGGGTTCGAACCCGGCCAGGATCGATGGATTTTTTCGGGGCGTAAAAATCCTAAGTATGGCTTCCTTCGGAAGGGAAGTAAAGCCGTGGGTCCCGTGTCGTACATTTACGGCACGAAAAAGAACCTCAAGCCTGAAAGAGAGGCCTCTGAGCAAAATTTGTCGGCCGTTTCACGCCCTGAGTTGAATGGGACGCTGATGACCTGAGCTGTTAAAGAGCGTCCGTAAATAAATTAATTAAAAAAAAAAAAAAAACATTGGGACAACAGTCAATGCAGACCATTATATTTTGATACTAGAAACTTTGAAACAGTAGTTAAAAACAATCTGAATGAGAAAGGGAAATATTTTCTTGCAACATGACAAAGTAAAGTCACATATTTCATGTGTCAACCCAGCAGCAACTGAGAGATTAAATCTCACCACTTATGACATCCACTATGCAGTTCAGACCTGGTGCTCTGCGTTTCCATCTTTTCCCTAAACTTAAAGAACACCTTCACAGTTACCACTAGCATTCCTTAATGGGACAAATTTTCTTGAAGTAAAACACATGCAGGAAAAGAGAGGGTCAATTCTTCTTTGATATGAAATTTGTTCATTGTTGGCAGAGTTATCTAGTGACTATGTTGAGTAATGAGTATAGGTAATTAGATGGCACATTCCAAGAATTATTTCTGTATTTCATTTTTTAAAATGTTTCTATCCAACCATAAGTTATGCAAATAGAAACAGGCTTTTTATACAATCATTGTAGTTAGATGCAGAATAAATAAAACAAATTTGCATTAAGTATAAATTGTATATTTATTATTTATGAATATATTTTAATGCAAACTGCTATACTAAATTAATATATTAAATAATTTATGGATATCCATTATTTATTTACAGTATCATCTATTGATGAGATTAGTAGATATTGTGCAGAATGGGGGTTAAAGATAAATAGAAAAAATCAAAGATAATGGTATTTAAAAAGAGTATAAAGTTAAGGAAAGATGAGAAATGGTAAGGTGAAATAGTAGAAGTAGTGAAGGAGTTGATTACTTGGGGATGAGATTTGCAAGTAATGGAAGATGAGAGGCAAAGGTAAAATGTGCGCAAGTTAGAGGCAAATAGGCAATGAGAGCTGTCAGAATAAGTTTATATAGACCTTCAACATTACCTGTGCAATGGTTGGAGAGAGTATATGAGCCAGAGGTACAGGCAAGGATGTTGTATGCAGTCGAGATTTGGAGAGTTGAAGGGGGATGTGGTACACAGAATGTTTTATAGGGAAGTGTTGGGATTACCCAAGTGTTCTCCTATAGAGGTCTGTTTGCTTGAAAATTAGGGAGAATGGGGAGGAAAGGATTGATTATAGAGAGAATGGTGAAGTATTGGTATCGTATCCTCAAATTAGACAGCTCATATATATTAAAGGAATGTTTGAAATATCAAAAAGAGGTATTGGGAAGGAAGAGTTGATATGGGGTAGTGGGGAAGGTACTATAAGAAATAGGTTTGGGGATTTTATGGAGAGCAGATGAAAGTATTGTTAATGGATTTTGGAAGATAGTGAGACAGAGGATAGAAGATACTGGAAAGCAAAGAATTTGGGCTAGTTTAGATGATAAAAGTTCCTTGGTTGAATATAAAAGAATCAAACAGAATGGGGACGAGAGAAATATATTGAAATTTGCAATCAAATGGGTAGAATGGGTTGGGCTTGGATGAGTACAGGATTAATACTCCTGAAAGGACATGGAGGAGACAATAATGATAGATGTAGTATGTATGCAGGAGAAGTCAGTATGTCTCATTATTTATTAGAATGCATGAAAGTCAAATGGTGGAGGAAAAAGGTTTGGGGCAATAAATGGGACAATTTACAGAAGGATTCAGTGTGAAATAAAATGTTAAGTAACAAGAGTGTAAAAACATTCAGAAAATGGGAGAGCTTTTGGGTAATGTTAAGGAGAAGTGGGAATGAAATAGGAAGAAAATAAAAGGAGGTTTCTTACAATCAGACAACTATGTGGTTAACGGGGTAGAAAACTATATTTTAGAGGATGGTGCTAGGATCTAGAGTAAAAACAGTAGGTTAATAATGTATGTAAAGATATAATTGTTATTCTAAATTGAGGATATATTACTGTAACAAATTGTAAAGCTAATTGTAGAATAAATTCAATTCAATTCAATTCAATTACAATATCATATTAAAATTTAGTGCAGAACCCCATATTATTGATAAAAACATATTACAGTATATTATAATAAAAATTATATGATAAGGAATCATAATATATTATACAAAATAAACTGTTATCAATCAAATGTGATCAATTTTCTTGGCTCTAAGGACATGTTTACTACTCATTCATGATGTGTCAACACAATTAGATGTACTATTTTCTTCCCATAATTTTTGAAAGGCAGTGTTCACATAATGTGCATTTTGGTTAGCTGATTATTGATACTTTACTGTGTTATTTTAAATGCAATTTTTCCATAACATGAAAATATCCCCTCTTGTTCTTCTGACTTTATGTTATTATTGCACTATATTAAGAGAGCTTAAGTGGAACTGTTATTCTTTAATTCCTTGTTTACATAGAGTTTAGCATGAGACAAAGAATTTTTATCTTTGTGATTCTAGTGAGTATCTGTTTCCAACACAAACAGCAAGGTTTAATACCAGTTGGGGAGTTGCAAGAGTAAGGTATTATATTCAAATTTTTTTAAAATAGTAAATCTTTAAAAAATTTTCATATGGAACCAACACAGTGAAGCTCATGTGAATTGAATCTATCGTCTTAACACTCTTCATGCTTCACTAACCTTAAAAATATACGAAACTGGTTTCAAAGATATGTTATCTCCATCTTCGGCCATGGACAACTGGCGTGAAAGGTTGTTGTTGCATAGTATCAGAAGCAATATTCCGCTCTGGTGAAACTTTTATGAACTTAAAATTTATATTTTCTTCCTTCGGAATGTCAAAATTCATCAAATGATCCTTATGTTTGTAGATGTAAATCTTTTCCCAAATATCCAATTCTACTGGTCCCTGTACAGCTCTCAATAATTCAACCTTTTTCTTTATATCATGATTTTCGGTCCAAAAGTGATATGCCACTGCTGATTATTATATTTGTTTGTATTTTAAATTCCTCATATGTTCTTTAAGATATATCCCCACATTCCTCTTGACTTTTCCTATGTAGATCTTATCACATTCAGCACATGAAATGTTGTAAATTCCTGATTTTTTCTCCTTTGGAGTATTATCTGTAGTATTGTCTTTCAAAACGTTGTTTAGACTAAATCTATTAGTGGGAGCCAATTTTATATTAACATCTTTAAATATTTTTTGAAATTTATACATCACTGTTGGGTTATATGTGAATTTTTTAAAGGACATTTTTTCTTTAACTGTTGATAATGTAGTACAATTTTCAATTCTTTTCTTCTTCTGGAAATTTTTAATCTTATTACGTATTAAGTCTTCATTGAAACCATTTAAAATTGCTATTTCTTTAAGTTTCTTATATTCCATGTTATATTCTTCTTTACTGATTGGCAAATTGATCATTCTGCATATCAGACTATTAAAAATTGCATGTTTGTGAGCCATAGGATTAAAACCATTTTCTTTGATATAATTATTTGCATGTGTGTCCTTTCTATATATGCCAAATTTAAGGTTTTCTTTACTTTTTATAACTTTTATATCCAAAAAAGGCAGCATATTGTCTGTTTCTATTTCATGTGTGAATTTTATATCTTTATCTTGAATATTCAAAATCTCTAGTGCATCTTCAATTAACTTTTCATTAACTATGGCAAAAATATCATCAACATATCTGTACCAACACTTAAAGAAGTGTGGAAAGGCTGAAGTAATGTGTGTTTCAAAATTACTCATGTAAAGATTTGCCAGAAAAGGAGATAGAGGACTGCCCATGGTCAAGCCTGTTTGTTGTTTATAAAAATGTTTATCAAATGTAAAATATGACTGACTAATACAAATATTTGTCAGATGTATGTACTCTTTTCTGTGTTTCATTGATTCCTATTTCTTTTAACCTTTTTGTAAAATGATTAAAAGCTTTTCTCTAGGTATACTGGGGAACAATGAAATCACATCAAACGACACTAGTGTATCTATAGGTAATAATCTATCTTTTATTTCTTCAATTAATTAAATAGAATTATTTATGCTTCTGCTTTTGAACTGTGGTAATTCATTGAATCTGTCTGATAGCCATTTTGCTAGGAAATATGTAATAAGATTAAAAAATTCCAGAAGAAGAAAAGAATTGAAAATTGCACTACATTATCAACAGTTAAAGAAAAAATGTCCTTTAAAAAATTCACATATAACCCAACAGTGATGTATAAATTTCAAAAAATATTTAAAGATGTTAATATAAAATTGGCTCCCACTAATAGATTTAGTCTAAACAATGTTTTAAATGACAATACTACAGATAATACTCCAAAGGAGAAAAAATCAGGAATTTACAACATTTCATGTGCTGAATGTGATAAGATCTACATAGGAAAAACCAAGAGGACTGTGGGGATACGTCTTAAAGAACATATGAGGAATTTAAAATACAAACAAATAGAAAAATCAGCGGTGGCATATCACTTTTGGACCGAAAATCATGATATAAAGAAAAAGGTTGAATTATTGAGAGCTGTACAGGGACCAGTAGAACTGGATATTTGAGAAAAGATTTACATCTACAAACATAAGGATCATTTGATGAATTTTGACATTTCGAAAGAAGAAAATATAAATTTTAAGTTCATAAAAGTTTCACCAGAGTGGAACATTGCTTCTGATACTACGCAACAACAACCTTTCACGCCAGTCGTCCACGGCCGAAGATGGAAATAACATATCTTTGAAACCGGTTCCATATATTTTTAAGGTTAGTGAAGCATGAAGAGTGTTAAGACGACAGATTCAAGGTATTATATTTTTTCTCTTTACCTGAAAAGTGTGTTCCCTTGTCATTTTAGATGTCATTAGTATTTACACTTAGTCAATACAAACTGCTGGCAGCTGCTCAAAAATATGGTAGTATATTTAATAATGTTATGATTATATTCTCTTCTGAACCCCATTGAACTGTCACTCTGAAGTTTTATTAACTGATATTGTTGATAAAATTTAATCAACCTATTTTAGGTTTACTCACATTTATGCAATTATTTACTTCTAACTACAGATATCCTCTAATCATTTCTTCATAGGTCAAGAAAAAATTTCATTTCTTAATCAGTTGACATGAAGATAAAATTTTTGTGTATTAAATAAAGCACATTCAAATGAACTAAGTTTTTAAGCAGATTTTTCCCTAATACACTTTAATGAACAGCTCTTTAGCTTTTTAGGTCTCTAATAGAAGCATAGGCTAATAAACATTTTCATTCTCATATTTGCAGAGGTGAAAATATTTCAACAATGTATACTCATGCTCTTTGGGGAACACAAGCTAGAAGGGAGCATTTGAAAAATACAAAATATTTTGACTGCAAATGTAAGCGATGCAGTGACCCAACAGAGCTGGGCACATACTTAAGTGCCATGAGGTGTCTGGGTACAGAAATAACAAACAGTGAAGGTAGACAGGGGTAAGTTTTTCATTTCAGTTTAGAGTTTGGCTTGTGATTGTATTTTTATATTTCACATAACCTAGTCTGCATCAATTCATAATTTTCAACATTTCTGTTTTTTTAGAAGATTTGCATTATATAAATCCTAAATAGAGAGTAGAGCATTTCTGTCATCTACCACCTGTTTGGTATTGAGCTGCTTATAATTATTAAAAGTCATTAATGAATTCAATAAATCACCATGTTGATAGATTAAGTGTTCTTGATAGAAGGTTAGAAACTAATAAATCATTTTCTAGAAGGCTGGGCATGAGGCAAGAGCTAAGAAACAAACTGCAGTAAGCGGAGAGGGTAATTAGATATGCTGATACCCACCATTGTATCATGATGTATTTTTTACTTATTCAATTCTTTACTGCACTTAATTAGTCCTTACACTAATCCTTAGTCCTTAATTATTACACTTTTACATGCCATGAGTGTGTTTTTGTTGGAATGTGCTTGAAACAGGCATCATATATAAATAGACATCAGTCCTATATAATTTGTGACACACATGTGCAATAAATAGAAATCAATCAATTTGCAGTCTGAATGTATGTTCAAAGCTGCAATATATAACCTACATATACTCACAATGCCCTATCAATTCTAAAAATTATCATTACATGACAATGGAGAACAGATGAAATATAAAGCATTATAAATAATGCATACAATGCTAATTTTGCAATGGCACTCATCAATAATGAAATTCATCATAAGCTGGAGCCTGTTACTAAATCAATAAAATCAAATAATGAAAAAGTTACTGTTAAGAGTCCATCAAGAATTAGTATTATGGTCACTTTCTTTTTTATTTTGTATTAATAAATATAATTAATTAAGTTATATTTATAACTTAATTCCTGATTCCTACCCCGTAATTAATTAAATTATATTTATAATTAATTATGGAGTAAGAATCAGAGTTGGATTAGAAAAAATTGAGATCATGGTTGGTACTCAAACAACAGATTTTTGCTTATTGTGCCGATGCTTTTACCATCTGAACTACCATACCTTTGCCCTACAATAGCTACAACTTTTTCCAAACTGAATCTATTATATCCTGGGGACCTCTATGTTTGTATCATAGCAGAAATTTTATCCCTAAGAGGTGACTAGAAATCTTTGAGTACTTGTGGACCAGGTTATGGCTGGGCAGGTAGATTGATAAGATGATAAAATGATAAGATCACTTGCAAGGAAAGCTAAAAATCCATAGTTTGAGTCACAGTCATGACTGCAATTTTTTCCTATTTGACTCTGATTCCAAACATTTGCCTAACATGTGGCTTTTGTGAATAGAACCACATTTAAAATAAATTAACCCTTATAGTGTGGTTAACTATAAAACCAGGATATTACAGACTTAGGTGGGAGAGATTTGCAGAGGTTGGGCAGGGCACAGTAGCTCAGATGATAAGAATATTGTCACAGCAAGCCAAAGATGTGTGGTTTGAATCCCAGTAATAACCACAATTTTTTTATTATGTGCTTCTGTTTCCAAACCATAGCCTAATATGTCGCTTTTGTGCAAAAAAAAAAAAAACCCTATTTCAATTGTGAAGTAGTTCCATATGTCTATGACACATCATTATTTGCAAATTAGAACAGGTCATAGCTGAACAAGCATTTAACATTTACAAATATTTAGCACAAAACAATTGACAGATAAACTTGCTAAAAATTAGATACTTTTCTTTCAGTATCACAATAACAGACATGAAAACAAGGAAATAAACATAGTAATACATGAAGAATTGATTAATGTTATTAAATTTTTTAGGAATCATTCTTGATGAAAATCAGAACTTTAATTATCCATTCAAAGGTAATCAAACTATTATGGTACAGAAACTTTAAATCTTGGGTTGATGAATCAACTATATACTCCACTTACAAGGTTTATTGGCAGAACATAAGTGGACTAGCAAGCCCCAAGCAAGGGTGTGGACAAAGTTCAAGAAAAATGTTCTGCCAATAAATCTTGGTAAGTGAAGATTTAAGAGCAAATAGTAGATTCATAAACACAGGTATACAGTAATCATGTTTATTATATCTAGGAGAGGGAAAGCTCAGCTCTGTACTTATTAAGGAAATTGGAAAAATAATATTTATTTATTTAATATTTATTTTTTGTTCCTCAGATATGTTTAACATAGATGTTGGAGACTTTGTGTTTATATTACAAGTTATTACAGCTATATTTAAACTTACAAATAGCATTACAATTTTGTAGAATACAGAGGTTAGAAGGTAGAAATTTTGGCATACAATTGAATATTTATATAGCTTAAAAGATAACATGTGAGTCCCTACAAATGATGCGATTAATAGAGAACTACACAAATACATATAAAAATTGAACATTAAAGTTCATAAAGATTTTAATTTTGGTTTGCTCTAAAATAGTTATTAATAAGGTATTATTGCAAAGTATGCTTGAATTTTTCCCATCCATTCATTTAAACTACCTATAAAAACACTTATCAATAAGGATCTGTGAAGATCATGCTGAATTTATCCAGCTTCTCATTTTGTTAATAGAATTAAGCAATTTGTTATTCAGTTAACGAGTTAAGTTAGTTTCCAAGAATCTAAAACTAACATACTGTGCAATAATTTACCCATACATACATAATGCATTAGAGGTATGGGAGAGTATCAATTTTAAAAGAGTAGGTACTAAATATCGCAGAAAAAAATGTGTGAGGTGTAATTGTGGGATAAATGTAAGAGCATTATGTAAATATTTTTTAAAGAATCTAAAGTGCTAAATATAATTTCATAATATGTAATACAAGGTATTACATTATACTATAAATAAGGGACTATAAAACCTTAACACAGACATTCATTATTATAGCACATGAGGTCAGAACCATTATCATTACAAGAATGTAAATAAAACAGTTACAAGGAAATATACTCTAATTATAGGTAACATTCTGTGTAATATATGCCTTAACATTTACAAACATTACAATGGAAACAATTTCAAAGTGAATTATAAGAACCCTTAGAAAGTACACTCTAATTACAGGTAAAATTCTGTGGAATATGTCTAAACATTTAAAAATATTATAATATATGTATATACTAATCCAAAGGTACTGCACACAGAAATTTAGATATTGACAACAGTCTGATTATAAAAGACAAGTTAGGCTGGGTTCAGTAAATGCAAGATATTCATGCTTTGTCAGTCTTAGTATGTCTGGTTTCTGTTTACTAAGCCCAGATATAGTTTAACTACATATTTTAATGCTACTTATTTATGTATGAAGAAAAGTTATAGGTTTACAAGATGCACAAGAAGAAATATTTTCCATAAATTTGATTTTACATTTTTTTTTAAATATTTGGTATAATATTGCATATTTCACACCATGTTATATAATTTTACATATTTTAATATTATTTGTTCAATATTATTATATTCAAAGCAAAATGACAAGAGTTCATTGTCTCCAGAAAGAACTTATTTTCTTTTCTTATCCTCAAAACACATCAGAATTGGTAATATTCACTTATTAACCGTGGCACTAGTTGCATTTTCATTACTGTCCAAGCGGAAAGTATGGGCCTATATTGACAGTGCTCTCACAAATGGCAAATCAGTGTTTTGCCAAATTTCATAGATGGCAAATCAGTGTTTTGCCAAAGTTGTAACAAATGTATTTGGGTATATAACAAAAACTTGAACAACATTTCAAGGCAATTTACATATTAAAAAAACAAAGAATTATTTCGAAGAAACAGATTCTACTTATATAGTGGCAGAGGCAGCCTATATTATTTAATTTTGAGTTTTTCAAAGTATGTGCATTGCAGTGCTGCAGCATGCATGCACGCATGCATATGTACACATACAGATATATTATTCACTATGTTGATTTTTATAAATCATTTGACTTCATCAGGTTTTACAATAAATGGATCACATACAAAAATTATGCAATACAAATATATACAAATACATATACTTGCACAAATTTCTTATTTCAAATTGCAACTGCAATATTTTCGATGAATCAACTGTGATTCAAATCATGTCATATTACTTGGATTGTCATCTTGCAAAATATCAGAGCTGGTGTAGGTGATCCATAATCATGAAGTGCTGCTGATGAGGCAATGCTGCCAATTCTCATGAATCTAATTGTTGATAAGTTGGAATGTGAGGTTGTATCTAATCCTTATTTGATTTACTGTAAACCTTTGGAGGAAACAAATAGTTCAACAACTACATTATACATGAATGATGGACTTGATATGAAGCCCAAATGGTGTTAAAGAAGAGTATCTCAGGTGCACTGCACATATGTTGAAAAGCAGAGAAATCACAAAATGCATTTTATCCAAACTTAGTGTATTTTACTTGACTGGACTGCAATTGCAATGAGTGGCAGAGGCAGCTAGAAATGGCATTCAGTAGATCTAAATTGCTCAGATCAATTTTGCATTTCATTTGTCCTTTTAATAAGCTGAAGCATCAAGAAACTAAAGACTTTAGGTATGACTCTTCAAGAAACCATGGGAATAATGAAAGATGCAGTTCAGAAGGTTAGTGTTGTACCAGGTGAAGTAGATGATACATTTTCCACTAAAATGCAAGTTATGCCCAATAAGAACCCAACATACTTAAAGTTTCTAATTTTGCATTGCTTATTAAATATTGAAACTGTAGAATCCCTGAGAATGCTCATTATGAATTCTTGCAATGTTGATCTGTATATAAAGCCAAAAAATGTAATCAGCACCTAGCAGACAATATGGTAACACAGGAACTAGGGGAAAAAGTCATAAAGCACATTTTTGTCTCTTAAAACTTTGTGGAATAATGAACAAAAGAATCCTCCTTACTTTAATGTTGCAGAAATTTATAACATGACATAACAAAGAAGGATTCTCTCCAAAAGCAGCAGATTGTTTATTCTTGTATCTAATTGACTCGGTAGTCAACAATTTCCATCACTGATTTCCTACTATCAAAATATAGCACTGAGCCTGTAGAAGGGGCATTTGTGATGCAGACAGGAAGAAGATGAGGACAAGTCAGCATACATGTGTGCATTTTACCATGTTTCAAAATATTTCACACATCAACAAATAAGTATTTGAAAGTTATGTCAAAATGTATCATGTTTTTCATTTTAATTGTTTAGTACATTCATCATTTTAGTGGTAACTGACCAATGTCTTTTCAATCTAATATATTTTATGATATGCACTACTATTTTTAAGCAGCAACAGAATTAAGGATTTCAGTCCAGCTTGCTTTAACTACTTTCATTAGTATTTTAGAACTTAATCATGTAAATAATAGTTTTTAATAACCTGGATTTATAATTAATATTAAATTATTAATATATACTTTTTTTAAAGTTAAGGGGTTACATCTCTAGTATAGTATGCTGGAGCATGAGTTCGTTCGATTTAGTAATATGAATGAGTACAGCTCAGGTATATGTGGTACTTTTGGGTAGAACAAAAGTATCTTCACTTTGGTAAAGACAAAATGCTACAATCATTTCTTGTTTGTATGCGAGGAAACAAATAAGTAAATTAAACTGCTTCTTTGTAGTGTAGAGTAGCACTCAACATAAAATAATACATACAGTCTCCACACTGCTACAATGGAACCTACATATATCCTTGAAATTCCTGATGATTTTTCATATACTACTTTCACAGCATATTTTAAGCTGCTAACTGCATGGTTGTTAGACATGTAACAGTGTAAAAAATGTTACAGAATATTCATTCTTTGAAATATTCTTTGTATTATTTAAAAAGTTGTAAATAATGTACAACAAAAGCTTTGAATTTCCAGTGATGGATGTGAATGTGGAGGTATTCAGTTACCAGTGGATCCTCTAAATGAAGCTTCTGAGTGGAGGTGCAATAAATGCCCTGTAAGCCTGTCATCTGACCAAGTAAAATATCTTACAAATAGAATTGGAGAGGATGTTGATTCTATACAGACAGTAAGTATATAGCTTTCCTATTTTTACTATTTTCTTTCTTCGAGAACTCTAAATATGAAAAAGTTTGCAATTTAACACTTAAGGAAAAATTATGTAGGTTAAAAGGAAAAATTAATTTATAATAATTTTGTAGTTATGTTAATAAGCTCCGACTTATTTTGGTCTGTAAAATTTTAGCCCATCCAATAATTTGTTTTGCATTTTTTATCATCATTTTTATTGTAGGTGATGTGGACTATCAATTGAAATTAGCAATTAACAGAGAAGAGAGATAAAGTGCCCTTTTAATATAAAGGTACACTGTTGAAGTGTATAGTAGTGTTTTACTTTCCCACCAACCAATGGCATCGAATTGGTTTTATTTTTCCTATTAATTTCTAAAGAGTGTGGTTGTCATCTTGAATGAAATGGCTATGAAGCTATAAATAAATTAAATTATGTATTGCTGTCGTATCCAATTGAGAGTAACATAACACTTTAACATTAATGTGGAAAAGAAATAGTCTCTTCCGAGTCAAAATGTTTGGAACTCTCTTTACGGCTTCCCTTATATGAGATTTACTCCGGACATGTTTGGTGAAACAAATTTTCATATCCTCAGCTGTTAAACAACTGTTTGTTCATTCATAGAAGTTGGGTAGGTATCTGGGTAGCGTACCTACCTACCCAATTTCTACAAAATTCCACAAATGATCAAAAGTTGTTTAACAGCTGGGGATTTGGACAGTTGTTCCACAAACCATATTCTGAGTAAATCTCATGTAAGTGAAATCATAAAGTGAGTTCTAAATATTTTGATTCAGAAAATATTATTAATGCATGTTTCACTGTGTTCATTCCAAATTGAATTAATATTGAAATGGAAGAGAAAATTAGTTAAATACAAAATCGAAAAAGAACAATTATGAAGAGGGGAGTTATATAAAAAATACAAAGAGAAATTCAACTACAATCAATTTGACTGGCATGAACATTAGACTTGTTTTTCCAATGTTTACCATTGTGAATAATTTGTATTTGAATTTGAATTTGAAGAATAATTTGTAATAAAGCTGCCTCAGATAGCTAATACTCCTGCCAGTGTTCTGATACAATAGATTTATACAATTTCACTGAGAAATCAGCTATCACATTATCAAATATGTGTTAGAAAAGAATTCCATTAAGTTTATGTGACTGCATCAGTGATTTAAACAAGAGTATGGTAGTATTTTGTAAAATTCTTGATAGATCACTGTATATTTTATAATATATAAAAAAATAAAAGTGGCATAAAATGTATAAGGAGGTTTAAAAACACATTTTTCATAACTTTTTCAATTAATGTGGGCTCCTGTTTTTCCAAAATACACTGTAACATCTCAGTCTTCCAAAATGTTTTGAATGTTGCTTCTACCTAGAGTTTTTGAAAGTTGAGATACTTCAAAATTTTCTGTGTCACATTATGTAAATTATTTTCATTATTGCGATACTTATAAAGGTAGAACAGAAGTCTGAAGCTATACAGACCAATTAAAAATAAAAAAATATGTACCTGCTTCTGAGTTTTGTGTTAAGAGTCTACAGAGAGTTGACAATGTGCAGAAAGAGAATCTTTTTAAGTGGATATTACAATCCATGCAAAGCAAAATGTTTAAAATAATGATATTCAAACTGCTTGGGTTAATGCACCTGTGAAATGCAGAAAGCAACTCATTTTGGTCTGCTTTTGGGTGAAACAACTATTATGCCAACAAAACAAAATAGTATATGTTTGTAAATTCATTTCATTCCTAAATTTTTTGAAATGCAGAGCATTTGCCAGTGGCTCTTTAATATTGGGAATGAGTTTTATTACAGTTAACACTATGTTTAGAACTGTTGTGGGGATAGGTACTATAAATATACCAAAATGCTAGCCAAACACCCTTGGAGGGCCAAGGTTTACTGTATGACTGTTGTGTCCTCTGTCTCCATCTTGGGACGTCATGGACAGAGTGCAGTAATATAGGGATACATGTGAGCAGCACACTGCTGCATGGCATTCTTGATCAAGAGTCCCTATCTCTCCATCAGGTAGTTATCCATTTGTCATCACAAGGCATCACTTTGTTCTGGACCTTCCTTACTTAGAAAATTTCTAAGTAGGTACCAGGAATTGAATCTGGGGCCTCCTGGTCAGTGGTCATGCTAACTGCTAGACCAAGGAGGCAGTTACTATGGCATGAAATATGAAAATTTAAGATGAAAATTCTGGGGGCTATAGACTAGGATTTTACATGATGATCAATAGGCAATGTACTTGCATTGCCCTGTTCACCCATTAAACTTAATTGTACAACATGACATTAAACACATTAAAATATGCATAAATGAGTAAAATATTACTAAAATTTTGTTAAATGTAAGAAGGGAGGCTCTAAAAATGTTCAGCTGGCTTAATGCTATGGGGGGGGGGAACAATGACAGCAAAGCAACACAAAATGTAGGAATATTTTTCTAATATGGTTCAATGCCAGAGTTCTTAGTCTAAGATCCTTAGGATATTTTTTTGTATCTGGGATTTTCACAGTGAAATATAGTATAATATGACAAATTATTATTACGAAACCACTCAAATTTCACTAATTTTGTGCCACATACTTGGACATATTTCAAAGGCGTTTGCCTCCATCTTCAGCCTGGTCCCACTGGCTGCTTCCCAGTGTGGTATTAAGATGTCACTCTGTGGCTTTAACGAACTTATTGATGAGGTAACGGTTGTTTGGGAGATCAAATTTAAACAAAAAATCTTTGTTTTCGTTTATAAATATATTTTCCCATACTGTTAATTCTATGGGTTTTTGAAGAGCTTTTGGTAGTTTAGGTTCCTTTTCGAATTTGTGTTTTTTTTTGCCAAAAATGATCCGCCACTGCTGATTTTTCTGTGTGTTTATATTTCTCATGTGTTCCTTAAAACATATGGTAATATTTCTTTTTGTTTTGCCCATGTATTTCATGTCACATTCAGAGGCAATAGTTATACACAAAAGAAGGGTCTAGCAATGGGGAAACCCACTTTTGCCATTCTTGGCGGATATATACATGAGTTTTTTGGAAATAAAATTAGTTGAGGCTTTTCCACACACACACATATATATATATATATATATATATATATATATATATATAAATGTTGGTACAGTTATATGGATGATGTCTTTGCAATAGTAGATGAAAAATGAAAAGAGGATGCAATAAATCCACTCAATCTACAAGATAGCACTGTTAAATTCACAATGGAATTAGAAAACAGCAAGGTTCTTCCCTTCTTGGATATAAAAATTATAAAAAATGAAAATATACTGGAATTTGGCATTTTCAGAAAAGATACCCACACAGATAATCATATAAAAAATAACAGCCACAATCCAAAACAACAAAAACTAGTCATAATCAACAGTTTCACATCCAGATTAACAAACTTGCCAATAAACAAGACAAAATACAAATTGGAGTACCAAAAAATCATAGATATAGCACAGAAAAATGGCTACACAATAGATCTTGTCAAGAAGAAAATAGAGAAATTCAAAAAGAAAAAACAAATAAAGGACTTCACCGCACTAAAAGGCTACAAATGAAATCATATATATAAAAATTCACATTCCACCCATGGGCGCACCAAAAATTCCAGAAGATTTTTAAAGAGGCAAACATAATTTTGGCTTCAGTAAATAAATTAAGTTTAAAAACCACTTAAACACCAGCAAAAAAGACAAAATTCCACCAGGAAAGCAACCAGGCATTTACAAAATCAGTTGCAAAGACTGTGACATGAAATATAAAGGCAAAACAAAAAGAAATATTACCATACATTTTAAGGAACACATGAGAAATATAAAATATAAACACACAGAAATATCAGCAATGACAGACCATCTTTGGCAAAAAAAAAAAAAAACACAAATTCCAAAAGGAACCTAAACTACTAAAAGCTCTTCAAAAACCCATAGAATTAACAGTATGAGAAAATATATTTATAAACAAAAACAAAGATTTTTTGGTTAACTTTGATCTCCTAAATAGCAGTTACCTCATCAATAAGTTCGTTAAAGCCACAGAGCGACATCTTAATACCATACTGGGAAGTGGCCAATGGAACCAGGCTGAAGATGGAGGCAAACTCCTTTGAAACATGTCCAAGTAAGTGGAACAAAATTAGTGAAATTTGAGTGATTTTGTAATAATAATTTGTCATATTAACCTATTAGGATGTTATTTTATTTATTTAAATTTTCTAATGATGATAAAAATATAGTGTTGTTACTTTAACCTTTCACTTATTTAAACATGATTACAAGCATTTTAACCCTCATAGATGCAAATAATGCAAGACTACATACTACAAATCGTGATTTGACAGACACTAATGTCATTCATGTTCAACCGAAATGCTTTGAGAAAAAATTATAGGGAAAGCACTTGTCAAAATCAAAGTTCCCTAAGCAAAGAGATACTCAATATAAATTTACTAATGTAAAAAGTTTTTTCAGTATAAATTCTATATGGTGTTATTGGTATTAATTTCTATCTATATAAATTATAAGATTCAAGTGTTTAAACATTTGAAATTTTGAATTTCTCAAAGGTTCAAGTATGGTAATATTTCAGAAATACTTCAAGCCTATAGCTGAATATAGTCTGCATTGTAATGTTACAGATGTTCTAAAAAGTTACTTTAATATGATAAATATAACTGAAGAGGATAACAAACCATGCTTGCACAAACTAGTTTCTTACATTTACACATAAAACTAACAGAGTATGACATAATGAATCATAAAAGTAAATTTTGCATTTTCCATGGGTGGTAAGAACCCTTAAAACCTTCAGCAATATTAAGAGCAAGTTATTCAAGCATTTTCCATTTCATCTTAAACTGCACAGTTTTATTTACTTTTACACATAATCCCTGTATATTTCTGCACATTTTTCTAATATTCTGGAAGTTTTAATATTCCCTTATAGAGAATTCCAATCCAACTGCCTGAAGACACCAATTTATTGGTGAATTTTTTGTTACCGTTTAATATCTTTCATAATGATGAATGAATGTTTAATGAAATAAGTGCACAAATAAGCCCATAGTCCATAAAACACTTATAGCTACCTGGCATTCGCCTTTTCAGGGTAAGGAAAAGTTCCAGAGAAATCCTTACCCAAGCAACTTACCTTACGGGATTTAAACCCAGGACCTCCAGACTTGCAGGAAGACATGCTGATCACAAGGCCACTGAAGCATTCACAACACTGATGAACTGTAAATTTCCTTCTCTGTCTCATAATAACAATCTCACATCTGGTCCTCCACAAAACCAATGGATAATAATCAGAGGTGCTAAGATCTGTGAAGTAGGTGAGGAAGTAATTTGCACCCCAGTTTCTCCACATTTCAAGAGGTGAAATGCACAGAATAGAGACAACCAATGACATTTAGCAAGGTATTTTTTTCTTCCAGAACATTTATCACAAGGATTCCACAGTGTCTAGATATATTGCATACTAATCATAATTTGTCAAAGTCCCTTCTGCATTACAGAAGATTGTACTCATATTATTTGCAGGCTGGTCTTGGATGCTCACTTTTCTGTGTTTAAAATCTTAATATATACTTGTGATCATGTACTGCCACTGGTGCCCAAGGTCATTAAAGTGCAGACTCATGAGTGGGAGGTCTGGGGTTCAAATTCCGCCAGGACCATCCTCCCTGACTGAGGTTTTTTCCAAGTTTTCCTCAATCCTCATAAATGGCAAATGCCAGGGAGGTACCCTAAACTTAGGCCTGGAACGTTTCCTTTCTTAAAAATAAACCCTTTCCCAATACACCATTTCATCTCATGTATCATCAGTGTCCATCCCCTGTGGTGCCTCTGTAGCATTAAACACTATTCATTCATTTGTGATCATGTGATGAAAGTTACAATTAAAGGCACATTCTTTTGTCATTGTAGATTTGTCTAAAATATATACTATTGCTCATATCTTCAGTATGATCCTAAAATTAAACTGAATTTAATATAAAGGAGTGTGAGGACTTTAACATACCCATAATCTTTCATGGCTTATTATGGTATGCTATTTTTAGAAAAGAGACAAACTGTTACACAAGCTGCCTCCCCCTCAAGGTAGTTTGTAAAGACAAACTTCCTCAGGGAGGTGTTCTGGATCCCTTATTGTTTTCATTGCACTCAATAACATTTTTTGTGCAATTTGCCATGTAAATACCACTCCTATGCTGATGATTTACAACTTTACGTACACTCTCAAACTAGCAACATTGGTGATATAATAAGGAACAGAAACCAAGATTTGACTCTGTTCATTCATAGACATGTAATCTGGGCCTTGATCATAACCCCTTAAAATTGCAAGCAATGGTAGCGGGGCACTCGTGATTGCTAAGTACCATAGCAAGAGCACTATCCCTTTCATTAAATCAAACTGTAATTCCCTTCACTGATTCTATAAAAAAAAACTTGCAGTCATAGTAGGCATTAATCCCTGTTGAGGAAAACCATGTTGCTGAAACCTGCAGAAAAGCAAGTTCTCTCAATCACACCCTTAAAAGATTGAATGTGCACTACCCAGAATCTTAAAAAGACCTTAGTGCAATTCCTAAAGATGCCTCATTTGAACTACTGTGATTTTCAATTAACAGACTTGAGCTCTAGCCTAACCCACAAACTACAACTTGTTCATAATATGTGCATACATTTACATCTGCAATGTGCATTTGTTTACCATATAACTCTCCCTTTACTCTACTTCACAAAATAATCCATACATGTTTTCCATTGTATCTCTTTTCTCATTTTCAAAATCTCTCTTCCTCTCATAACCTTCATACATGCTCCAAAACCCAGCACCATTGCACTGAATATCACTTTACTAATTATCCACTGCCCACCTCTGGAACGTATTACCACAAGATGTTAGAGACTGCCAAACATTAGAAACATATCATAAGACACAGTTTAATGTTATCAGAATTAAGAGATTACCTTTCATTTAGATTCCTAAGTTCCAGTAAAGATACTTTTTTTTTTTTTTTTGAATAGTGTTTAACGCCCGTTTTTACTACTGAGGCACCACAGGCGGTGGACACTGATGATACATGAAATGAAATGATATATTGGGAAAGGATATTTTTTTTTTAAAGGAAGGAAGCGTTCCAGGCCTAAGTTTAGGTACCTCCCCGGCATTTGCCAGTTATGAAGACTGAGGAAAACCTGGAAAAAACCCCAGTCAGGGAGGACGGTCCTGGCGGGATTCGAACCGCAGACCTCCCGCTCACGAGTCCATGCCTTAACGACCTCGGCCACCCGTGGCGGTGTAAAGATACTTATTGTTGTATAACTTTATTAATTTTTTTCTCCTTACATCCTCCATAATTTTGTTAATAGTTTTCATTCATTTAATTTACTAGCACATTTTTCTTCTCTCTCTTTCACAATTTACATATAATTACATGTTGCGTGTACTATTTCTGCTGTCACCATCACCACCACCATCATCATCATGTTAATATTTTTCATTATTTATTTTCATCATTCATGTTTTACTACCACATTTACATATTTTTTATTTTTTACATATATTTATGTGTGTACTGTCCTTGTTACTTTTTATGCCATTTATTGCCTTAATGCTACTGAATCTTAGTGCAATTATTATTATATTGTAGACTGAAAGAGAAAGTCTAATAACTTTATCTTTGCCACAGTAAATAAATAAATAAATAAATGCTTCTGCAGGGAATGAATGACAATACGCACTTACCTAATATTTTCTTTAAAATCTTTGCTGTTGCTAGTCACAAATATGAACCATCACATCATATGTTTAGTTATCAAGATTGAAGCATACATTATAAGAGTTTGTATTTTTTGGTTGTTTATGTACCATTTGGGATAATAATGTGGAATTTATTTCTGCAGACAAAACCTACAGTGAAACAACTTGAGGAGATGGTCTCAAAATTATCCATGTTCTTGCATCCCAACCATTATCATCTCTACTCTATCAAGCACTCACTTGTGCAACTTTATGGGCATCAACAGGGCTATAACTATATTCAACTAAGTGATGAACTGCTGGAAAAGAAAATAAGTATGGTTAAAATATTTTACATTTTTAGAGAGTACAGAATGTATTAGAATGTAATTTTTTTAAACAATGGTTATGTTATGTACTTATTATTTTAGTGAAATATATCTCATCGAGGCATTTGAGAGAAATTTGTTTCTAAAACAGTAATTTAAATGAATTTGACCGTTAAGGATTGCTTAATCTCCTATCCATAAAATATCAAGTAATGTTCTCCAATGGAGAGAGGGAAAAAAGATGGTAGAACATGAGCATTTTTAGTTCTGCTAGGATTTCCACATATCCTGATGTTTAGTTAATTAGCACCAACTCCCAAAATGAACTTAGTACAATTGCACTTTAGAGCAGACAATCTGAAAGCATTTTCTATGAACCGATTTGCTCTATCAACAGATAATCATGTGATGAAAAATATATATATTTTTTATTTCTATGAAGAATGATAAAAGAGTAATGTCGCAATGAGCATTTCATGTGATTAGAGCAGAGTAGTTTAATTAATGAAATTGCAGAAATAATCACTAGGATGCATTCTTTAATTACCTGTATTCAATTTACCAGATAACTGAATAAAATTGCACCAACAATAAGCAAGGATCATGAAGTCATTATGGAAGAAGTTCATCCTCTGTTTTTGCAACCCATCCCTGAAAGCCATTTCAAATTCTTCCTTGGCTGCATAGTGATGTTTAGGAAGATGTTTTGGGAAAAGATGAAATTGCAAGGCACCAAGACTGAACTGTATAGTGGATTCAGTCTCTCAGTTACTGCTATGATAAAGGGCACCTATAGGTTTTCATCTCAATAGGTTTTTTTTTTTTTTTTGAGTAGTGTTTAACGCCCGTTTTTACTACTGAGGCACCACAGGTGGTCATCTCAATTTTAAATACTTGAGGATGTTAATATATTATAACAAACCAAATACACAGTCTACGCATGTTAAGTGACCTAAATAGTAATTAGTATTTCTATAGTCCCTGAGAGGTTCATTATCATTTGTCACCATTAAAGCTATTGTGATTCATAAATTCTGTTAATATATAATGAGAAGCCTAAGGAAATTTACAATTTACAATAAAGTAAATTAAATTTCAGTTTGAAAATTAAAATATCTTTATTTTGTCATACTTAAAATCAAGAAAGAGCATTGATTATGGAATTCTGTTATTATAGAGCATAAAATTGCTCTACTCACATTTATATTAGAATTATATAAACAAAAACTGGATTTGCCTTGGCTGTCTCCCATAATAATCTCTCGCTTATCCAAGTATTTTATGTTTTCTCAATGAACTGATGCCATACATAAACTGCTGTTATGTTATCTTTAGCACATTTTCACATCTTAATATAAACAAAAATGATCAAAATGTAATACAGTCTCTTTAAATTGTTCTACTGCAATCAGTGTTTAGATCAAGTCTAAATTAAAAATATAAACTTGGTATAATATTCTAAAACTCCATGCTAATGGCCCATTATTAATGAAAATTAGTGAGCATTGCCACATCTTCTTGGTGCCCTATTTGAAATGCTGATGTTGAACTATTGTGAAATAAAACTTAAGTATATTCACATCAAAATATTTTACCCCTTCACAGAGGTTCCATGATCAAACTGGTAAATTTGCTCTATGTTTTTTTAAAATTCTGTATAAAATGAAATTTCATTGGTTGGTATAAATTTTAAAACTCTAACAAAGCCACACTCCAGTTTCTAATGTTTAACTTTAGCATAACTGCAACAAATGCTTTTTGATATGCCCATGTTAACTTAAGAGTATCAGATAATATATATTGCTGCTGACCAAAGTTTTGGGAAATAGCTTAAAATAAAATTTTTCATATTCTCAATAACTCCTGACTGTTAGTGGCTTACTGAAAAACATATATTCGAATGATTTGCAGTCATCAGTTGACCACAATAAAACCTATTCATTCTGCTCTTAAGACTTAACTCATTCTTTCTGCCAAACTTCGAATGAAATCCAATGACACGTTCTTGTAAATATGAGACTCTCCTCTTCCCCATTATATTGTAACTGCAAACATGAACAAAAAGCATTCTTTTTAAGCTGAGAAATCTCCAAGCTGTGAAGTGTTCTTTAACAAACTGACTGTTGTTAACCAGTGTATGATCTATAAGCAGACTACAATGGCATTTTAACTTTCTCTATATACTGTAGTGAATCTATTACACATTGAAAATATCACATAGTTGTCTACCTACTGCATATTAAATAAAATTGTTCCTACTTATTCCTAATGAGGCCCCCTGTAGGTATCTTGCATGTGATTGTGTTGCAGAAAAATATGTTTCTTTCTCCTTCAAAGCCTTTTTATTGATGTTTTAAAGTTTGCAGCAATAAAATGCAACTTTCTGGTTTATTGTTACCTTATAGGTATTTCTGGAAACCTATGTCTCAAAAAATTGTTGCCATGAGTTTCCCAGCTGAAGCCTTGATTTTAATGTATGATAAAATGTCACAGATTGATGCTTTGTTCCTGATTCATAATGATAAACTTGCACCTCATCTCCTGTGACAGTATTGAGCAGAAGTTTCATCTTCCTTCTCAAAGCTCCATACTGCGTCACAGTTGCATGAAAAATTTACATTATCATAGAATTGTTAAATAATGAATTTCTGCATTTCATTTATTAAAATATTTTCATCTAAACATGGGTAATATTCATGGAGCCACTAATTTTCTTTTACTGTTACATTAAGGGAATGCTCCAGTAGTGTGTGCAACTTATTCTATTAAACTAGTGAACATATGAGAACATGTTATACCTTGTTATGATGTACTACAGATAAAATTCTTGGCATAGGTAGATTTTTTATTTTGCTTATTTATGGACGCTCTTTAACATCCGAGGTCATCAGCATCCCATTCTATTTAGGGCGTGAAACGGCCGACAAATTTTGCTCAGAGGCCTCTTCTTTCAGGCTTGAGGTTCTTTATCGTGTCGTAAATGTACGACACGGGACCCGCGGCTTTACTTCCCTTCCGAAGGAAGCCATACTTACGATTTTTACGCCCGAAAAAATACATCGATCCTGTCCGGGTTCGAACCCGCGACATTGGATTAGGAGGCAAGTATGGTTACCACTACACCACCAGGTCCGACAGGCATAGGTAGTAGATTTTTGCAATTATAATATATGATTTTTAAAATTTTCTAACCCTATGACCACTTCAGATTCAAAATAAAAAATTAAAATTTTCCCTGTTCATACTAGGCATGGTTAACAATGGAATAGTGCATTGTTTTTAGAAAATCTTCTATATTTAAACATTTTTTTCAATAAAAAATTCAATAGTACTATGAAAAACTTAATGTACAATTTCATTCTCCATATTGTGTCATAGATTTTTTTAATTGTGTTTAACACCTGTTTTTACTACCAAGGGACCACAGGCAGTGGATACTGATGATACATGAGCTGAAACAATAAATTGGGAAAGGATATTTTTTAAGGAAGGAAGGGTTCCATGTCTAAGTTTAGGGTACCTCCCTGGCATTTGCCATTTATGAGTACAGAGGAGAAAACTTGGAAAAAACCCCAGTGAGGAAGAACGGTCCTGGTGGGATTCGAATCCCATACCTCCCATTCACGATCTGCACCTTAACAACCTTGGCCACCCATGGAAGTATATCGTAGAGTTGCTTGCAAGTCACGAAGGGAGATGGATGTGATGGAAAGAGATGGGTAACAATGTGCAATCCTGTCAAGTCAGAATCAGCATTTTTAATGCAAGAAAAATAAATTGCTAAAGGAAAGGAAAAAAGGGATGGATAATAACAAATTTCTGGGTAATTTTTGTAATCATGATGTTATTAGTACTTAATTGGAGGAGTCAAAACAAATCCCAGACCAACAATTGAACAGTTAAATCCCAGGGTTTGACTTTTTTAGTGTAAGCGATGTAAAAATTTAAAATAAAGGTAGGGTATCAGGTGGCTTGAAATGCTTTTTGAGGAAAGAAAAAGGATTGCAGTAAGGGAAGAAAAAGAGTTAGGAAATAACTCAGTGTTGTGGCTGCTTTTTCTTGATATTTACCCAAAAGTGGCTATGTATGTATTTGTATTGTGTATAACCTTCTAGTACATCAGAGTGCTATGATACAAATGTGTTTAGAAAAGTAAGCTGAGGTATTTAGGAGCTTTGAAATAAATATGAACAAGTGGAAATAATAATTTTATTTAATAATAATGTACTTACTGCAGATATTCAGTACTTGTTTGTGCAGCCTATGATGCCTCAGTAGTTAAAACAAACAAAACACTATTAAAAAGAAAAATACTTGTTTGTTTCCATAACCTTATTGCAAAAACATGTTCATAATTAGCATTGTTCACTTGTTTTAATTTTTGTTAAAAACAATTCTATGACAGCAATATTAAGCTCAATGATGCCAAATCTAATCATGCAAATGCAAGTTATTCACATAAAACATTTTAAGTAAAAAATGCTTTGATTTATGAAAAACTAGTAAAGGACATCATTTGTTCTATTTCTGTTTGTATATCCATTTTTATAATCAGAATGTATAGATTCCAATGTATTAACACATTACAATAGAGGAAATATAGTGCAAAAATTACTTTTTGTTGATCAAACATTAGTAACCAAAATGGTATCAGAAATTTTGTTTCATCTGTGGCATGGAATCACTTCATAAAATTATGGCACTGATTTTCCTTTCATGCTGTATATTAAAAAAAAAAAATCACTCTCATTCATTAATGATAAATGTGTACCGAAAAGTGCAAATTTTGTAGTTTGTAGAAAAACCCAGAAATATTGAAAATATTATTTTCCACTCACCATTTAGAATTTCCCTGCATCACTATAGGATACTTTTCTGTTTATATTTGGCATCCTTTGTAACTCCTGTAGTATGCCTGTCAACATGCTGCTTGATATAAAGCTGAATCTGATGGTCATTGTTGAGATACCCCATTTACCCTGTTTTTTTTTTTTTTATTTTAACTTTTGTTTTGAATATTGTTACCAGTTAACTAAAGAAACTGTTTCTGCACCTGCAATGTTGATATTTTTAAGAAACATATTCTTGGGGTTAATATTCTGAATTGTTCTACTAGGGCATTTTCTGTTTTTGTTTTTGCCTGATATATTTTGCAATAAGAATCTGGCAGCCAATCTCTTGTAAAAAGATGTTTTATATTCAATTTTTATTAAGGGATGTGTCATTTCAGTTTAATGGCATTCTAGATACTCAGATATAATACTTGATTTATTTACGGACGCTCTTTAACATCTCAGGTCATCAGCGTTCAGATATAATAGCAGCACTGTTAAAAAGTAATAAGATATTTATCCACTGGGTACATTTAATAATTTATTTCACTAAAGTAGCAAAATCCCTATCTGCTTGCTGCCAACTAGCTAGACTTTTTTTAACTTTGGATTTTTATCTAATATTTTACCCATTTTTTCTTATCAATAACACAAAAAGAGAAAGAGCAAGCACAAATACATTAAAATGTATGTCATGCTAGATTTTAATTTAAAGTAAAGAGAGTAGCATATGATAACATAAGGAGGTTGAACAACATATGAGGTGGTATCAAAAAGTTCACAAGCTGATTCTATAGCACTCCAACAGATGGCAGCATAGGGTTGCATATACAGCTATAGGGAGTTATAGCCTTGAACTAGCAGTGTGTCAAGTGACATCAATGTATCTACATTGGGAGTATGAAGTATTTTTATCATCAAGTGTATGTAATGTATTAGCCTTAATTTTGTCATGAACAGCCAGTTGAAACAAAGAGCTAACATGAAATTTGTGTTTACCTTGGGAAATTGGCCACACAGACATTTAACATGCTTTGGCAAGCTTACAGCAATGATGCAATGGAGCATGTACAATGCTTCAAGAGGTACAGGCACTTAAAAAGTAGAACATCCCTGGAAGTTGGAAAAGTCGGAAAGTAGGAGAACAATTAACTCTCACACATTTTGCTGCTTCAACACCATTGGCAAAATACATTGTGAAATGCATTAGGTTCTACACTCAATTGCAAACAATGACTTAGTTGGTCCTGGTGGTGTAGTGGTTACCATACTTGCCTCCTACACCCAAGAACGCGGGTTCGAACCCGGCCAGGACCGACGGATTTTTTCGGGCGTAAAAATCCTAAGTATGGCTTCCTTCAGAAGGGAAGTAAAGCCATGGGTCCTGTGTCATACATTTACGGCATGAAAAAGAACCTCAAGCCTGAAAGAGAGGCCTCTGAGCAAAATTTGTCGGCCGTTTCACGCCCTGAGTTGAATGGGACGCTGATGACCTGAGATGTTAAAGAGCGTCCATAAATAAATCAATCAATCAAACAATGACTTTGAGGTCACAGTATAAAAGTGGAGAAATGTTGGGACCAGTGTATTGCTACCCGAGGAGACTTTTTCAAAGGAGATTATGTTCAAAATTAGGTAAATGAGTTTTTTTTTTGTAATAGAACCAGTCCGGGAACTTTTTGAGAGTACCTCATATTTTACAATCTCTCAGAAATTCATTGAAAATAATGAAACATCTAATGCAGATGATTCTGATTTTCAAGCTAAACCCAATTTTGTTGTTCATGTTCTTAAATGTTAAGGTCGCTTTTAGATAAAAAAAACACTATATGGCTGAAAACTAAATCACTCTCAACATCCTTTAAGAAAGAATGAAATTTTGAATAGCAAGGTAATGAAAGATAATTGACTTTTTATGTATGACCATTAAATGTTATGTTACATATTTCATATCTGAGTGTGAATAAATGCCATTATCTGGTGTTGATTTATTTGCTTGAAAAGTGACAAGAGGAGAAATATAAAAGCTGCTAGTATTTCTGGTCTATTTATAATTTACTGGAGAACACAGTAGTTCAAATTAAATAGGGTGCATCATTCTTACTTCACTTTCTTTTAAAGTTTAAGCTTATTATGTTTAATATTTTTAAAAATATGATATTCTGAATGCTCTTACTTTATTTCATGTTAATCATTTATAGTTATTTTCTTATTATTTCTGTTAAAATAATGGCAACAAAATTGCTTTCCAGAAATTTGCAAAGACCTACTGAAAATAACTGATACATTGGACCCAGGAACAGCACGATTGGCTCTCTACTCATCAGTATTATTGCTGGAGTTAAACAGTGCCATATTAACTCGAGCAAGACGACAGCATAACAAGGGAATTATAGACACAGAGCAGCTTAAAGAAAATTCACAGGCAGCACATAAGCTTTTAAATCGTGCAATAAAATCACTAGAATTTGAGCCACAGTTTTCACCAGGAAGCAAATTAGCACAACTTGCGCAACAAGCTCTCTCAGAACTAGATACCTGGGCAAGCAGCATGAACTTTCAGCTACAAAAATAATGTGCATGTTTATATACATTAAAGCTTTTGATAGTTGCAAGGTAATGAAGCTGCTGTTTAATTTTGTAAAAATCTGAAATACAAGAAGAAAATATATAAAATTTGTTAGTTATAATTATCTATGCTCTGTGCAAATACATGCATGATGTGAGCAATTATGAACTTGTTTTCATTTGACAATAGTTGTTAAATAATGGAAACTTTAATAGTACCAAAAGTTGAGTAAATATCAAAATATCTGGAATTTGCCTAGTGTCAGAATAAGTAATATAAATGAAAATAAATTTATTGTTGGACTTCACCTATGTTATATGATAATGAGCAGAGAACATAAACATAAATGTTATGATAATCACAAAGAATAAGCAGGTTAGTTTACACTTCTCTAAGAGTAAGTTACATTATTTTAAAGAAAAATGGCAAGTAAAAAAACAAAAAAAAAAATAAAGTCAACAGCACAATAAAATTAATCTAACTTCCCAGTATAGTTTTAAATAACAGAGATTTTTACAGTGAAATATAGTATGATTTTATAATTTTTTATGAGGAAATCACTCAAATTTCACTCATTTTGTTCCACTTACTTGTACATGTTTCCAGGGCTATTGCCTTCACCATCAGTATGGCTCCACCATCAGCTTCGCAGCATGATATTAAGATATAGCTCTGTAGATTTTACAAATTTAGTGATGAGGTTACTGTTGTTTGGAAGATGAAAATTAAATAAATATTCTTTGTTTTTGTATATATTTTCCCATTCTGTTAATTCAATGGAATTTTGAAGAGCATTTTTCCATATGTTTATATTTTACATTTCTAATCTAATGTATTAGGATAATATTTCCTTTTGCATTGCCTATATATTTCATGTTGCAGTCTTTGCAACCAATTTTGTAAATGCCCGATTTTTTCCTGGCAGAATTGTCTTTTTAGTTTTAGTTTTCATGAGGTTTTTAAACTGCATTTGTTTATTGGAGCCAAAATAATGTTTGCATCTTTAAAAATCTTCTGGAATTGTGTGCCAATGGGTGAAATGTGTATTTCTTGTACATATGGTCTCTTTTGTAACCTTTTTAGTGCCCTATGTCTTTTTTTGTTTTTATTTATAATTTTTCTATTTTCTTATTGACCAGAACTCTCGTGTAGCCATCTTTCAGTGTTATTTCTATGATTTTTTTTGTACTCAATGTCCTTCCCTTCCTTATAAAAAAATGGCACTATACTGGAATTTGGTACATTAAGAAAAGATACCCATACAGATAATTACATAAAAAACAAGTCATAACCCAAAACAACATAAACTTGGAATAATCAACAGCCTCACATTCAGATTAACAAAGCTAGCAATAAGCAAGACAGAACACAAATCCAAGTACCAAAAAAGCATAGTAATAGCGCAGATAAATGGTTGCCCAATAGATTGGGTCAAAAGATAATGAAAAATGAAAATAAATAAATAAAAGTTATCACCAGATTTAAGGCTACGAAAGAAGTCATATGAACAAGAAATTCATATTCCATCAATGGGTACACCAAAAATTTCAAAAGAGTTTTAAAGATGCAAACATTATTTTGGTTCCAATAAACAAATGCAATTTAAAAAACTTCTAAAACCAACACAAAAGAGAAAATGCTGCCAGGAAAACAATCAGGCATTTATGAAATCATTGCAAAGACTGCAATATGAAATATATATATATATATGCAAAATGTAAAGAAACATTACCCTACAGTTTAAGGAACACATAAGAAATGTAAAATATACGCACACTGGGAAATCAGTAATGATATACCATTTCTGGCAAAAAAAAAAAAAAATCCCAAAATGAACCAAAACTCTTAAAAAGTCCATGAAATTAACAGGATGAAAAATTCTATTCATAAAAAAACCGCATTCAAGCAAGCCTTGGGTCTGTGCATTATTTCTCCTTTAATAAAATACTGATCAACCACACAGGCTTCTGTCATAGTGACTGCTAATTAAAGTATAAATGAAATAATGTAAGTTATTTATGAGGAAATCACTCAAATTTCACTAGCTTTGTTCCACGTACTTGGTCATGTCTCAACAGCTATTGCCTTCATCTGGAACTGTGGAACCATGCTGATGATGTAGCCAACAGTCTTTGAAACATGCACAAGTAGGTGGAACAAAACTAGTGAAATTTGAGTGATTTCTTCATAAATAATTTGTTGTATTATACTATATTTCACTGTGAAAATTCCCACTATTTAAATCTACAATAGAAATAGTTTTCCATATCTGTAATTTGTACATTAATGAATGTAAATTAACTTGTACAGCTTTAATTTTTATCAGAAAAGCGAGATTATGTGCTATTCATAATATGCTTCATGTCCATCAACACATAGAGTTGCAATTTAGAATAACCTGGTGTTTGTCTGTTTTTATGTAAGCATCTATTTTGTAAATGGAATAAAAATAAAAATGCACTTATTTTCTCTGAGAATATAAATTCTATGAATGGATTATTTTTATGGCATTCACAGCTCCTTCATTTAAAAACACAGGCTGCTTGGTTTTGTAATTTTTTAAATAAAACCCTAAAGGTTCTGGGAGAGAGAAACAGGAACACTAACAAACTTTCATTATTATCTATGAAGGAGCTGAACTCCTCAATTTAACAAACATTCAGACATAATGTACAGTTTGTAAATGGAATACTGGATTGTTCTCAATAATTTCTCTTGTACTGAAAACACTATCCTACCAATCTTTTACTCTCTTGTCTTTGATAACCATTTAAACACTGATTCCCTTAAAGATTGTAATATTTTTCAGTATTTGGTTTAATTCTGCAGTGCTCCCCTCATTACTAAAACATGAAAGATAGCATGATTGGCAATATTTTTATGTTATTAAATCAGACAAATGTTTTATATAATTTTGTACGATAAAATTTTAGACAAAAGCATTTGTTTTGGTGTGTGTGTATATGCATGCATACGTTTCTGCATGCGTGTGTGTGTTTTATTTAAAATACAATAAAAATAGTAAACATTTTAACACTCTTGGCCAGTGGTTTCAAAAGGTCCATATACAGGCCAAGTTTGTGCACCAGTGTTTCCTCATACTATCCTTCGATTGGCAGAGGAACGGGAGGATGGGCAGGGATATTTGCTTCTTGTATTTCTGTGTTATATCACTAACCACTAAATGCAATATTTGATTTTATTATACATTTGCATTATTCAATGCTGTTCTGATGCAATTTCTGACATCAGCAAAAAGTCCAAACTGGAGCACAGTTTGACTGCCACTACACGCATGCACGCACGTGCACACACACACACACACACATATTTTTTTTTTTGACAACCAGTGCATTGTAAATTACATGTCATTGGCTATCTTAGTAGTTCACTCAAGCTGATTCACCCTCCTCTTCATCTCACCAGCAACACCACTTGCTACTGCTCAGTTTCTGTGTTTAAAAGACCTGACCCTGAGATGCCTGCTCTAGGCCATAAGAAAAATATGAGTAATGTATTGAATTGAAAAATTCACTTTCCATTGCTAAAACACAATATAAGAGAACTACACTAGTTTGTAAAATGGTATAACATTAATATTAATTTAATAATAAATGTAAATTATATTTACATAAAGGAATGTACCTGAAAAAACACTTGAAACAATTTTTTTTTTTAAACATGAAGTAGGATTTATTACATCACAAAATCTCATACAACATAACAAAAATAAAAATCTTTGCTCACTCATAGTTCAGCAACAGGATTCGATACCTCCACCCTTTGTATTATCCCATATTTAAGTTACATTTAACCTGCTGCTGAGTGCAATAAAATTTAAGATTTTGAACAAAGTTCTTACCTCTATTTTGTCTGTAACATGCATAGCTTTTTCTCTTGAATAAATACCTGATTTTGAGTATGTATATGTTTATATTCTCAAACATCATTTTAATATTTCATCAATAAATAATGTCTGATGGTGTTTTGGCATTATTTCTAGGTACGGTAGCTTGTGTGGGATTATGTGCCTGCATATGTAAAGCCATTTTTGGATTTTGCATGCTTCACTTTTCCACTAAAGAAATCATTTCCAATATCTGCATAATTTTCATTCTGCTCACATTAAGAATATTCTTGTTCTGAGGCAGTATTGTGCTCCTCAATCTTTTGTGACTCCTGCATTTTATTTTCACAGTTTTCTTCCTCTTCTATTACTTTCAACCCCAGGAACCACTGATTAGGACATTTAGAAGATTGATATAGTGCATAGATAAAATAGTTTAAAAAATTACAAATACTTATACCTTTTCAGTAATATCTCACTTATAAACAACTTCCAAGATGATAAATCTAAATTATTTGAAATTTCAAATATAACATGCAACCTTCACGTACATTTCCAGACACTACAGTTCTGAACGATGGATTAAAATTAGAACAAATACATATGTGGATGATTATAATATTCATGAAGATATATTAAACATTAGAAGTTTTATACACTGAAACAATTCAATATTTAATTAGTCGATGTTGTAACACATTACACTTCACTTCTTGCATTCATGGAGAATTTGCTCCCATCCTCAACTCTGGAATGACTTACCTATTTGTGTATCAATGTGGAGACATCCAATTTTGACTTATATGCATCCTGCCAGATTTATATGATGAATCTGGTGAGCTTATCTGGGGTAAGAACATTGAAGGTCCTGTGACAAGGTCATTTTCTTTTGGATATGAATTTTTTCCCCATGTTGTTAGTTTTACTGTGCGGTGGTTTTGAGGTATTTTTTATTTATTATTGTGAATGATTAGTTGATTTTAATAGTCTTTGGTTTGTATTGAAATGGTGGTGAATTAATGAGATGGTTTGATTTATTCCCTGCTGACAGAATCTTAAATCTTCCGAGATTCCACAGCTAGCTCGAAGTTGTACTCACAATATTTGGCTGCTGCTAGATGTGGTGATGATCTCAGGCTTTCTTCGGAGCTGTTATATGAAATATATGGATAACTGCACTTACTATTTATTCAGCACTTTGATCATCATTCCTGACTGAGCCACCAGCAAGAAATGAGATGAGACATTTTCACGCTATTATCAGACACAATTTCCTACTTCACTCCCACCTCAAACTTGTGATCTAATTAAATGATCTTTTGTTTCCTCGGAACCTCACACTGTAGCATATAATCTTCCCTGTTAGGGCTACAAACAACATGTTTCTATGATTTGAACTAGTGATATCTCGATTTACTAGAGTTGCACCAGATTACACAGAACACTCTCTTCTCTCACTTCATTACAATAACTAGTTCTTTTGTGTTTTTGACATGCTGAAATTGAGATTACTCAGTGTGTTTGGCTCTTAGATATGCTTGAGACCAGTCGTGCATGCTTGGCTCCTCGAGCTACTGAAAATCGTGAAACTTTTGAATGTCTTAGAAATCAGGCTATTTCTCTTAGCATCACACTACATGGATTCAAACTTCAGAACTTTCCAGAAGCATCCTAAACATTGTTTTCTTATTGGATGCATAAACCCGGCTTCGGAATGTTCTAGAAATCAAATTTAAATTCCTGTCCTATAAGTAGCTATCAGATTTCGTTGTCTCTGCACTTTCGTTCATGGCAGTTATTTCAGAATAATTGCTCTCTCTTTTTTTTTGAGGTCACAGCACAAAAGGGAAACACTCCTGCTTTCTATCTTACTTTGTTTCATCAAGGATTTTTTTAACAGTGGCCATAATAGATGGGACTCACACAAATACAAAGGACATCCTTATGGATGGCTCCAGAAAGTCACAAACGAAGATACAATTTAATGCTAGATATACATACATTTCAAGATACATGCTAAAATGATTACATCATAATACCTTATAATTATGGTGTGTTATTTCTATAGGAGTCGAGTCTGGATCTCCGGCTACAACTGCTATGTCTGTACATTTCAAGAGTTTGGTCAGTTTTATTTCATGGTTTATGGAATAGAAATCAGAGGTTACTGCTGATTTTTATATTTACTGCAGTATAATGAACCTGAGTTTTTTGTTAAGTTTAGCTTCCAATTTAAGTTTGGTTTTATCTATGTATATCTGATGGCAGTCTCAGAAATTGATTTCATACATACCTGGTTTTTGTGTAAAGGGGATTTGTCCTTTAGAGATGTGCCTATTAAGTTCTGGATGTTGTATCTATTGTGTGGCAACAAGTTTATGTTGTACTCTTTGAAAATGTTCTTGAATTAGCAGTGTGGCTTGATATACCTTTTTAGCTGGTAGTCTTTTTCTGTTTTAAGAGTGTTGATCTGTTTTATTGCTTCTAGTCTTGAATCTCACTATTGTTTTGTCTGTGATAATCCATTGTGAGTTTTTGATGAGTATTAGGCATGAGAATGCTCCAGATGTTGAGATGGTTTATGTGCAATACTCCCCAACTTATTAATGATGCACCCAAACTATTGAACACTCAATATAGGTCTATATAGTTTATTTTAGAAATGAAGAAATATGATTTTATTATTTTTTTCCTGAATCTCAAGATTATGAGAAACAATAACTTCATTTATCTTTGGTATCTAATTTAGAAAATGAATACTGAATCAGCGACAGTTTAAAATCCTTCAAAAGAGACTTCATGTCAAAACTTCTGAGATAAATTGTATGGATAAATCTTGAATGTTCAATAGTTTGAGTGTATCATTATCAAGTTTGTTTAGGACTATTGCACATATATCATCTCAGAGGATTTCCCACATACTCAAAAATAAGCAGAAAAGGGTGCAAGTGAAATGGTGCTAGAAATATTTTATGAATGAATGCTTTCATTTGAAGGCGTGGCCAGCTTAATGCAGATTTGCCTGCCCTGTTTCTAACTGGTTCTGTTCCCTCCTCCACTTTCTCAACTCTCAGTGTACAGATGTGAAGTATTTGTGCTGTACAGGATTTGAATGTTGTGAGTATATAGTGTTTAATGCCCGTATTTGCTACATAGGCACCATAGACAATGGACACTGATGATACATGGGATGAAATGATATATTGGGAAAGGATTTATTTTTTAGGATGGAATCGTTCCAGGCCTAAGTTTAGGGTACTTCCCCAGCATTTGCCTTTTATGAGGACTGAGGAAAACCTGTAAAAAACCTCAGTCTGAAAGGATGGTCCTGGTAGGATTCGAACCTCACACCTCCCGCTCACAAGTCTGTGCCTTAATGACCTCGGCCACTCGTGGCAGTAAGTGTTATGAGACCATGTATTTCAGTGTTATAGTGTGCCTCACAGAGAAACGGTTCATAATATTCTGAATAGATTTAGGGAAACAGGATCTGTTCTTGATAAGAAATCAAAAGTAAAATGACATGTTCTTACAGATGAAAAACTTGATAACACTGAAGAAAAGTTAGAATGAAGTTCAAAGAAATCTCTTTGAGAAAGTTTGCACAGAAATCACAAATTTCGCACACCTCAGCTTAGAATGTCAATAAACTTTTAAAATTAAAACCCTATAAGATTAATGTAGTTCAGGAATTGCAACCATGATTTAATGTGAGTACAGTTGATTTTTGCAATTGGATCTTGTATAATGTTAATGTTCACCCTATTGATCCATTTCTAATTTTTTTTACAGATGAAGCATGGTTTTATTTACATGCCATGTAGCAACACAAAACAATAAATATTGGAATGCAAAAAAAACCTAATCTTGCACTTGTATGACCAAAAAAATTAGTGTTTGTTGTGCAGTAGAAATCTAATGCACTTGAATTTAAGGGGCTATGAATATGTGACTATGCGGCAAAGAGCATGCTTCTCAGTGCCAAGCAAATTAAGCTGGCTACACATCCAAACAAGGGCTCTGTGGAAATAAAGCACCAGTCATCACTACTGAACTTCCAAGAAAAAATTTTCCAAAAGTGAAGAAGTCAGTCTGTTCTTTCTTCTATGTTAGTGATGGCTCCTCCTGAGGGTCAAAATACAGTTACTGTGTGAAGATGAACTGCCTACTGAAGTATGACAATGTCTCTGCCCACACCACAGATGAAACTCCTGATTCTCTGCAGCAATCATGAGTTAATGCTTCAAGACAATGTAGTGATAATAATTTAATTTATTTTACTGCTTTGATTGAGAGAGGCCTTTTTAGCCACAGTTAACTTAAATTTTATATACTTTTGCCATTTTGCTCGATTTTATAATTTATGACTATTCAGCAATCACTCTTGTTCAACTGTTATGGATTTTAAACCACAATACATCACTGTTTGGTTACATTCATGACTTTTGTTGAACCTTGTGTTTCTGAACAAAATCAAATTATCTGTATACTTCACTTTTAATATCCTTTAGCACAAATTATATCAATATGAATTTGTCATTATTCTAAGGGTTAAAGGTAACCATTTAGAAGCAAATACTAATAATCACACAACAATTTTAAAATACAAGCAAACAGAAAACATTAACAGTGGCATAACATTTCTGGAAGAACTAAAATTATTAAAAAAGGGAAAATATTACACAATTCATTGTACAAATGCCAGTGGCTGATATCATAGCATGGATCTGTAAATGGGAATGTCTGCCGTTTGAATTCTGCTAAGACCATCCTCCCTGACTAAATTTTTTTCCCCTCAGCCCTTATCAATGGCAAATGCTGGGGAGGTATACTAAACTTAGCCCAGGAATACTTCTTTTCCAAATTTATCATGCTATCTCAGGTATAATTAATGTCCACTGTGATGCCTCTGTAATATGAATGGGATATTAAGCACAATTTAAACAAAAAAACAAAACAACAATTTACGAAATACTTAGATCCTTCAGAATGTGACTTGCTAGCAGATAAGAGTTCATGACAGGTGCAAAAGTTGATAGTACAAACCTATGAAACATTAATTGATATCATTGTATGATTCAGTTGAACTACACACTCTTAAAGCTTCACTTACTTTTCATAAATGTATGGAACCGGTTTCGAGAACATTTTGTTCCCATCTTCAGCCATGCTAAAGTTCAACTGTCGGATCATTCGTTGAGCTGTGGGAATGTATATTCTGCTCTGGTGGCGGTGTGATAAACTTGTAGTTAACTACAAGTTAACTACAAGTTAACTACAAGTTTATCACACTGCCACCAGAGCAGAATATACTTTCCCACAGCTCAACGAATGATCCAACAGTTGAACTTTAACATGGCTGAAGATGGGAACAAAATGTTCTCGAAACCGGTTCCATACATTTATGAAAAGTAAGTGAAGCTTTAAGAGTGTGTAGTTCAACTGAATCATACAATGATATCAATTAATATGATTGGCTTCACTGTGCAAGTTCCAATTTACATTTAACTATGAAACATTGTTTGGTGTAGAGATTTAACAGTTCCTAGTTTGACAACAATGTTTTCTTCATTAAAATAAATAAATAAACAAAAAAATACAATACTGAATTAATTAATTATTGACTTTACACATTTTGAAGTGTTTCAAAGAATATGCTTGTCATCCGTTGTTCTGGGCGAGTCATATAAGTATTGATTACTCAGAGCATTTGCCCCAACTATTGACAGAGGCATACTTACTCGGAATTTACCAAACACAAATCACATCAATTAGCAACAGGCAATTGCGAAGAGGTAATTGGTAAGTGTGGTATGCTCAGCATATGGTTTTCTCATGCATAAGATTTGTCATACATACCGACAAAGTCAGCTTGTCAAATTCAAACATAGTTTGAAAAATGTTAAACAAACCCACACTAATTTAATATCTATCAGAAGATTGCCTCCATTTTGTTTACTGCAAATGATGGGTACATTTAAATTGAAATGCCAAAAATGTATGGACATTGGGATTGACAGTTTCAGTATTTTCTTTCCTAAAATGAGTAATTATGTTAAAGTAAATTCATTTCATAAATTTTTAAGAAAGAGTTTATTTTTGGTTGCATTATCAATACTGAACACTGCCTGTAACCCTTAACTTCAGTGTGTCACACCCTAATTTAGTCTGATGCTCTTCACCTACTTTTCGTAAAATTTGAATTGTTTTTAATGCTGTATTTTATAGTACAAGAGAAAGGAATGGCAACATGGATGGGACAGATAACAAATAGCATTGCTGTAGGTTCCTTGAACATGAAGTCAGCCATCTGAAGTGTGAGTAGTGTGCCATAGTGCAGCACTGAACATGTAACAATATTACATGGAAGATAATTAGTTTTTTGTAAAGGTTTACTGGATTAGTGAATTCATGAAGAATTGTCACAGGAAGTTTGTGGAATCATTTACTGGCTGTGACAGACCGTCAAAACATTTCATTAAAAAATAAGGAATAATCTTGAAACTATAGGAATGATGAAAAGTTAAGTAGAAATTTTGACAGTAAATATTATATCATTCATTAATGAGATTAGCAGCCTGTAATATTAATAGTAACACTATACTAACACAATAGTGTTAGTGCTACTATTACTTACTACTAATCTCATTAGTGAATGAATACAGGAATGTTGCTATATCAACATTATGAACTCAGGATCATGTACAACTGTGTTTGTATGCACAAGGAAAACACTTCTAACTCATGTTGTAATCAACCTCCATTTTTGATAATGCAGCTAAGATATTTCATGTCTGGGTAATTTAAAACTGACATATTTTTTTTTTACATTTGAGTGGAACACCTTATACCAGGATGCCAAATGCATGTATTCAATACTAGTATGGCTCTTTAAAAATTCAAAGATTTAAAAATAAAAATATGCCATGTTATCAATCAATAACAATTCAATCAGCACTCATTCATTAGCAATCTCACTGTCATTGCTACTCTGTTTTTGAACATTCATCCTATCGGATCTAAGGCCCTTCAAATCTTAAGCTATTTACTCTGTAATATGAAACCATCCATACATTTAGTTTACACTTTACTTTTGCCCTCTATTTCCTACAAGCATTCATTCTCTCTCATCCAGAAATATCCAAATAAAAGAATTTTTTGTATACTTTCTAAACACTTTATTATAAAAATATTGACATTAACAGACAGACTAAGCTTCTGCTTCAAAAATGAGTAAACATGGACAACATGGGTAAATGAGAAATATCTATGTATTTTAGTTGCTTCTTCATATCCATGACTAGAAAACTTTCCAGATGTAATTTTTAATTTAAAAAGTTTGCAAACAAAATCATAAATTTTCATTTGTCTTAATACTGTTACAAATTCAGAAATTCTAATACAAAGCCAATGGCATTAATATTTAAATGTTTATCCAATAATTTTTCATACACAATTTCTCTGGTGTTCCATTTCATATGTTTAAATATATTTCCAAGAAAATAAAATATCACAATTATGGGAGCAGAGAACATGCAGAAAAACACATTTATGGCATATACCAGTTGAGAAGTCACACACACATTGTAGCAGTCCTCAGGAACAATGCCATGAAATAGAAGGCACAAAAATGTTGTGTTTTTCTCTATGTTCTCTTTCCTTACATCTGTTCCATGTTTCGTTTGCACCATTCTTAATCTTTAAGTTTTTTCTTTCATTATTAACTGAAATAATTACTTTAAATTTTTTATATATATATTTCTAGATGACAAGACTTTCATCCAGGATTTTAGTAATTGCTTACAAAGCACTCATTTTTATGCTTACAAAACTCATTCACATATGAAAAATGTTTACTGACAGAAAGTTTCAAGGTATTCTTGGTATGGACAATAATGCTTCTCTGACATAGAAATACATCACTAGCTTAAAATATGTATGCCAGAAACAAGTGTCCAAACACATCCAAATATTTTATATTCAGTTTGTTCTCCGATGTCTAATGGATACAAAATTCACTGAAAACAAGCACTTATATTTATACATGAAACTAGTGTACAAGAGAATTCACAGCTGATGATGCAGGCAATGGCCTGTGAAACATGTTCTGTATAATTTAATGGTAAGTGGAGCATAAGAGTATTAAAATGACTCAGCAGCTAATTAAGAATATGTAAGTTCCTTCATTGTATTAGTTTTCTGGCATAAAGTTAGTCTTATATTTAATGGAGAATGCTTTGCTTCAATTTGTTGAAAATATTTATTTAAAAACATGTGTGAAGTTGCAATGTGGCACTAATAAAGAGACCTGTCATTCAGAATTAATTTATATTATCACTGAGGTCAAACACATTGATACACTGTAGCACTCAAACCTTGCATCCCTTTAAAAAAAGTTTCCATTATCATATGAAATGTTCTAACCAGGATATGGTAAGCAAGTTTAAACAATGTCACAGCATTTTAAGGGTTTTAAGAATGGTATGACTTAAATGCAAGATATTAAATGTTTAATACTTCAGTGTACTCTATGTGGCTGGAAGAGTGCTTGATCTGACATGAATGCATACGGAACTATGATCCCAGTGTCCAATTTCTATATTATCATGCACACATTTATACTGTGTATGTGTTAAAAAAAACAGTCCATAATTACATTATGAGATTGATTTTATTTTAATGAAGATAGAAACACCTCATATGAAGCATGTATGTTAGCCATATGGCCGGCCTTAGTCTATAATCTGGTAAAATTGCAGAACCCCATGCTGAGGATGAGTGAAGATTTGGTGCCATGTTGTCTGGTTAATGAGAGAACATTTTTTGTAGTAGAGAGTGAATATTAAATTTGGTTTTAAACTTGGGAATAATGCAACTGAGACTGTGGATATTGCGAGACCAATTTATGGGAATAATTGTATACCCCATGCTGATATTTTGGTCCCGTGTTGTACATTTACGGCACAAAAAAGAACCTCAAGCCTGAAAGAGAGGCCTCTGATGACCTGAGCTGTTAAAGAGCGTCCATAAATAAATCATTAAAAAAAAAATGCTGATATTTACATGGTATGTATAATTAAAAAATGGTGTGCCAATAATTGAAGATGAACATGATACTAGGTATGTCCAACTTCTGTTCATAATAAATGGATAAAAGAAAATTGTAGTGTGAATGAATGACATGAATTTGATGTTAACAGGGTGATGATTTGTCAAATCTTAGTGGAAGATTTGGGCAATTTTTTTGATCTGGTTTATTTATGGATGCTCTTTAACATCTCAGGTCATCAGTGTCCCATTCTATTCAGAGTGTGAAATGGCAAACAAACTTTGCTCAGAGGCCTCTTCTTTCAGGCTTGAGGTTCTTTTTCGTGCCATAAGTGTAATGCACAGGACCCAGGCTTTACTTCCCTTCCAAAGGAAGCCATACTTTGGATTTTTAAGCCCAAAAAATCCATCGATCCTGACCATGTTTGAACCTGCGATCTTGGGTTTAGAAGGCAAGTATGGTTACCACCATCATGATCGACATGACTTGGGCAAGAAAAATGTTTCTTACCCTAGTTCCATTCCTCATCTGATGATCAAATACATTTTGCTCAGCACTGAAAGATATCCTTTGAATTTTCCATAGAAATGAAAATGTATTAAATTCTATTGCTCAATGGAAGTTATCAGATCACCTAAAGGCTAAAACGTTTATCTCTAAAAGTCAAAAGTGAAGACAAAGCTAGTGTGTTTCTACAACAGTAAGGGAATTATTTACCATAAGCTGTCATTATGGGACAAGGTATTACAGCAACTAATAATACCTAATCCTAAGGTAGGATTGAAGATTTGCCATAGCTGACCCAAGTACTTCCAACAGACAGTTGGTTTCTGTGCATTTATGTACCAATTCACTGAGTGGTAGCTGTAGGAACTTTTGATCACAAAACAAGTGTGCATGCTGTCATCTACACTACTTCCCAGATTGTTCCCCTATGATTATTTCCTGTTCCTCAAACCGAAGTTATCAATGAAAGCAGAACTCTTCGACGACGACGACTATGAGCCTCAACCTTCCAGCTATCCCACAAGAAAACTTGCAGAGTTAGTTTCAGTTTGTTACATGGACTGATACAGGAGGATTATAAAACATATGTAAGACTCAAGGTTTACATTTAACTTCATTCTCAGCTCCGGATCAAATCAAAAAAAGGTTTGAAAGGATTGCTAGAATTTACAGAAGCTATGAAGATCATTCTAAGTTAGTAACAAAAAACATGGCTTTGAAATAAATGATTTAAATCAAAGTATATATATTAAAAAAAAAAACACACACACACATTTACATACAGTTATTAAAGGAAGAATGTATAAGATTATACTGCCAGCAGTTATGTGACATTTAGATCTCATCAATGCAATTTAGCAATTGGTCCATTATTACAGAAGGGAAGATATTAATCAAACAATAATAAAAGTTGCAGCTAAAGCACTCAGAATAAGGAGTAAAACAAAGGAAAGATGTTTAAGCTAATGGCCGACACTTGAAACAGTCATTAGTTCTGAAATTACACTTTATAGAGTGATAATATTGCCTGCCTTATCAAAGAAAAAAAAAGAAGTCTACCTAAAAATGTTCTCAAAAATGAAGAACTATTGCAGTATAAAAGGCTGGGTGCCCTTGTGAAAAGTGAAACTAGAAAGTTGTAAGACAGCTTGGACAAATACATCAGTAACATGGAATATTTTCACATGATTATAAAATACTGGAACATTTAAATAGAACAGAGAAAGACACTGTTGAGCTAAGTAATATGCCAGAAAATGAATAGCTAAAATATCAAAACATTTTGGTTTCATAACACAGATGGTGAAACTATAAAAAATAAAAATGAATATATCCATACTGACTGTATTAAATAAATTCAATGATATATTACGAACAGTAAACATTTTTAAAATCATATAGTTATGAAATAAACATAAATGTACTAAAATATGCATAAAAAACAATAAAACCAGATTTTTCAATTTCATAAATGCATTTTGGCCTACATTACAAATCCTTGTTGATTTGAAACAAGCATTAATAATACCAATATTCAAACAGTAAAGTAAAAATGACTGCTGTAGTTATAAAGGCATAAGTCTGTTGAATTTGGGATATAACATATTTGTATAAAATATAGTGAACTTTTGTAACAGTGGTGTCAAATATTAACATTTTTAAAAAATTGAGCCGAAATTGTAACATACACACCACTAAAATTCAATAATTGACATTTGACATATTTGTCAAAATTTTAAATAGGTGATTAATATCTGAAATGTTTCTAAATAAAGAACAGCATGGATTTAGGTAAGGCAGATACTGCATAGACTGCATTTTATTGTACAACAAATTATACCATAAAGAAGAGAATATAATTTACTCATTTATTATTTGTGGATTACATAAAATCTTTGATAAAGTAATCCAAGAAAAATTTTTGAATACAATTATACCTGAGGGATACCCAGTGCATTTAACCCAAATGATAAAGAACAAATTTTATAGTACAGTCATGAATATAAAGGAGCGAATAAAAGTTATAATACAGAAATGATGAAATTAGTTAATTAAGCAGTGTCAAATGTCACTTGGTCTATATTGACATGGCAGGTTCTTATTGGCATCTTAAGTTAAAACAGAAATTTTAAAATTAAATAATTGGTTTTAAATTAAATTTTATTTGCTAATGCACAAGTTCTTTTTGCAGAAAATGAAAAATATATTGCAAAGAGTCATATATAATCTTGATAAAATAATGACAACTTATAATTTAAATACTTCAGCTAAAAAACAAAAAAAAAAATTTAGGTTAAAATCATGTATAATCTAAAATTGTGATATAGGATATCATAGAACAAGTACAGATTTTAATTACTCAGGATGCAAAATAATGCTCAATAATGAAAGAGATCTTAAAATAAAATATATAAATCCCTAGGAATATGTAAAACAATTAAAAGAACTGTAAAAAACAAAACCAGAAGAGAAACTATATAAAAGTTCCCTGCCATCTGCCCAACTTTGATTGAGCAGCTGGTATTCATGTTCTCTGTCCCAGTAAGATTTTACTAGTGGCAGTCAAACTATTTGATACTCAATAATAATAGGACCATTTTATTTAATGAAATCCTCATCTTATACTTATGTTAATGTGTAAAAATAAAAGGCAAGTTATTTCACATACAGTTTTATTGTATAGTAAACACTATCTTATGTTACATTATAATTCCTGTATTCATATAGCACTTGAAAATTTTATTCGACATATTTATCAGATTACTCTTTGCTCATCTATCATGATGTTTGGATTCTTTTCTCTCAAAATAGTTTCTGAATATTTTGAACAATAGTCTGTTGTACACCAGGAGAGTAGATTTGAAACTGGTAACAGATCTCCTGTGACATTTTCATTGTTGAAAAACTGTTCACACATATATAAGTTGAACTAAACAGGCTCAATATATCAGCAACTTGCTTTGTATTGTGAAAATGAACAATACTCTGTGGTACATCAGAAGAGTATATTTCAAATTGGTAAATGAGTATGATCTTTTGTGACATCTTCATTCTTGAAAAATTGCTCAAACTTATAAGCTGAGCCAAACATGCTCAATATATCAGCAACTTGCCTATGCAATCATGAAAATGAAGAACAGGACAAAAATCTTGCCAACTTCCTTCGTTTTGAAGTGCATTCTTCAATGGGATTCCACTTTTGCAATTCTCCGCAATCTTAAATAATATTATGTAATTTGCCTAATATCAAACATATTTTTTGAATTGCGGGAATTTTCACAGTGAAATATAGTATAACTTAACAAATTATTATTGAGGAAATCACTCAAATTTCACTAATTTAGTTCCACTTACTTGGACATGTTTCAAAGGCGCTTGCCTTCATCGTCAGCATGATCCCAATGTTCATGCTGCATTGGGATCATGCTGACGATGAAGGCAAGCGCCTTTGAAACATGTCCAAGTAAGTGGAACTAAATTAGTGAAATTTGAGTGATTTCTTCAATAATAATTTGTTAAGTTATCAAACATATTGTTCAAAATCACTAATTTCTTGACATTAGGTAGTTGATGTTTAGGTTTTTTGAACATAAGTTGTATTAATTATTACTTAAAATTAGTTGTTTCCATATCAGTTTTTGTAGGAATGCTCTTATAGTCATACGAGATGATTTGTTCTTTCCATTGAAGGAAAAGATTATTGACATTAAGGCAACTAGTTATATCATCAGGGCAGGTACATTGAAAATCTATTTTTCATTTTGATGTTCAGAAGTATGCAAATGATAAAATTCATCTATGAAATCATTCATTTTTTCCAGAAGTTTATCATGGGTTATTTACCATACTTCACAGTAATATGGAAGATTGCATTATTCACTGTTACAATTGGCCAGATATACTTCAAACTGGCAACAAAGCATTTCTTTTAAAATAACAAAATTTTTGGTTTTGTTGACAACACTCAAGACATGCTTTTGGCAAATAAATTCTCTTTTGCTGCAGCAATTATGTACTGCTTTGTAAATTCTGCATCTTTACATGGTCTGAGTTGTCTCATTATTGCCATATTTTAAAACTAAGATATGTCACTTATTCACCAACTCTTACCAATATTCAATTTTTTTCAGCTACTCTAGCATTACAGTTCTCTCCATCCTTATATATTTTTCATATTGAATACTACTAGTAGCTCTGTAAATTATACTTATTAGTTGTATTAACAACCTTGTCAAGCTTAGCCAAACCACCGTGGTATACAAATAAAAGTAGTTCTTCCTAAAGAGAAAGATTCAAAAATGGTTGAATCTTAAAATACATGGAATAAATCTCAAAAGTAATCTTTAGCTAGTCACTGTTGCAATCTGATAGTGCACTGTACTGCTAAGTAAGGCTTCCCACCCCTTCAACTGCAATGTATACACTGCGCTCAGAAGCACTAAATCTTATTAGAGCGCCTGCTGGAGTTGATGATGACTGCAGTAGATGATGGTTGCTCACAATTAAGCCAGTACTGTCTTAAGAGTTTGTATCATGTTCTATGTTCTTGGATGATACATGCTCATTTTATGTTTCATATATGTCTACCATTGGATGCTTATGACCAATTCTGTTAAGCATCCTAAAACCACACTACTACTGCCACTGCACGTCTACAAGCAGTAAACAAAGAAAATGTGAGAAGAAATTGCAAGAAAAGTTACAGCTTGTGATTATGCCCATGCTATGTTACAGTTTGTATTATTTTTATTGGTAGGCTAGTACCTGAAAATCTTAATTATAGAAAGACAACTAATAAAAGGAGTGTAAAATTTATGAAAGAAGTACTAAAATACTGAAAGGTACTAACACATAGTTTCTATAACTGTAAGTGAAATATATACATTTTAAAATTATTTACAAGCGCACCTCTAATAATCAAATAACCTTCATAATCTAATTAAAAATATCAAACAGCTGCCAAGCATATATTGCTGTTTTTATGCTACAAAGAAATACAATTCAGAATATATGGGTACTACTAGTAACATTCTCTTATCAAGCTACTGAAAAAACCTTGTCCTTGGTTCTGGGACATAAAAGCTTTGTGCTCCCCTAGGCCACATATGCCACTTATCAGTAAGGATGACTAAATGTGAATGGATGTTAGATGAGAAATTGACAATGTTTGTTGAAATTTAGGGAAAAAACACCAAAACATAATCCAATGGGACCATGCCTTGGCACCTCAAGAGTGACTATTCCTTCCAAACATATGAGGATTGATAGAGATACTGTAAATATAAGCAACTGAAATGAAATGCCAACTTTAACTCAAGAATGGTGATCATGCAGATGACAGAAGAAATTGCCTCATGCAAGTTATGAAAAAGGAAGAAGAAATTAGAAGCTTGGGAATCAAAACTATGAAGGCTTGTAAAGATGCTACTTTAAGCATCCTTTTCCTGTAACAGAAATTTACAGTGAAAAAGAAAAAAGGTAATTATGTAATACCTTAAATTATGATTTCTTTGCATTACTTCTCTAAATTTAAAATAAAAATGTACAACTTTTCTCCTCCACAGCATCTTTTGTGAAGGTTGCGTATTATACACTTCTATGAATAGATATGGCCACTAATTGCCTGCTTCAACTTGTCCCATGCCTACAGATAAGGAAATAATTATGATCACTCAGTTTCATGCAGCAATCACAAAAATGCAATAAGCATTCTAATGCAGACCTAGAAGAGCTGAATTATATAGTGGAACGGAGAACTGTTCTAAAATGTTACAAATGAAATAGGGGGAAGCAGCTAATGAGTGCACATTTCAAGGCAAGCATGGGTTTGACGTGGATTTGGTCTGAAAACATAAACTTTGGCCCAACGTCCACTATCTGATTACTAAAAGGCATATGTTATTTTTCTACTTTTCACAATAGAACAATGCCTACTAGTACGTGAATCCATTCAACATTATGGTGAAAAAAAAAAATCCAATTCCTATACATTTTAAATTTATTATAAGCATTTATTTTGGTAATTTTCAATCCTTTTAAGAATATTTACATACTTTTTCTTAAAATATGGTTTAAGTTGTTAAATACTTTCAAAAGCCAACAATTTACACTGAATAGCTGCTGAAGAACAGTAAGACAATGGCTTAGATTTGACTACGGGTTTTTGTGTTTGGAAAACTAGGTGTGTAAAAACCCATTAGCAGAAAGTATTTTAGAACTTTCTTTAAAACAAAGAGCAAGCTGCATCTTCATGCTTCTAAACCTGTCATTATCACCACATTATTTAACAAAGTGAAATAGAGAAATGAGTTGACATCATTCATTAAAATTTTGAACTTTGGTACAGAAGTTTTTTCCTAAAAGTGTAATGACTCAGATACAGTAAATAAAGGCCAAAAGCAAAACTAACAAAATATGTATTTTTACTGCAGTTACTGAATGAGAAACAGATTTGTAACATGGTTCTTTGGCTATATATGAGATATATTTGCAAGGCAGAAAAAAGCAAAGCAGTTAAGGAGGTTGGAAAAACAAAAATACAAAAGTGGGAAATAGTAGAAGAAAAATTATTTTGGAAAACAAAGGAATTTGAGAGTGGGAAATGGCAAAAGTTAGAATTGCAAAGATGCAAAATAGTTTTACTAAAAGTTTCTTTTTCTTTTCATTTGGCACTACAGTCCAAGCTGAGCTTTGGCCTGCTGTGGCAACCTCTGGTTCCTCTACTTCCATCTTAGGACTTCATTGATAGAGGGCAGTGTTGCAGGGGGGCATGTGACCAGCATGCCAGCACTGTGCAGGTCGCCTATCATATGGCTTTTGTGATCAAACCAAAAGTTTAGAACTGATAAAGGAATATCTAAATGAAATGTTTTCAGGATGGAAGGACAGCTACAAGAGGCAAAACAATGGAAAGGAAGAAGGTAACAGAAAAGTCTACTCTCCAAATGAGACATGAAACTCTTACACAAACGTAAACTAATAAAAAATTCCTTACTATGCTCAAAATGCAGTAGCAATATGTACCTTACAAACAAAGGTGTGAAAGACATAAAGAGTTGCATATGCATAAAAAGGCCAAGAAATATAAAAATGATTAAGTAGAACATCAATGCAAAGTAAATCTTGATTTCACCAGCAACCTACAACTACACAACATATACTTTTGCTTCAGGGCTCCTACACAATAACTGCCTATGACAAGAGAGCTGTGTTGCTTAGATAAGAATACATGGGTATCTCATGAGCAGTTTCATTATTTTCTTGTGCACAAAAGTATTAGAGAAAAATTGTCATTTTCATTAACACAATAATACAAGTTAAAATTTTTGTGGCTGCCTGTATCTATTCTATAGAGCTTGAATTATTGTTTTATGCTACTTTTCCATCAGTTGTTCAAGTTTGATCTTCTTTAATCCACTGCTTAAGCATTAGACTTTTGGCAACTTTTTCTTTAGGGAAATCAAAATGAATAATTTTCTTGCAACTAAGCTGTCATAAAACAATGCCCTTTACACACTGATAAGTGAGCAAAATAAGAGACTTTTGAAAGCAGATAATTGCACATTGTGCCTTTGTTAATGCTGACACAAGTTTAGTGCACACAAATCAACTAATACTTTCTATGCTGAAACTGAGTAGAATGAAATAAAAATATTTTAAATCCAAAGGTGTTTCTGAAAATTCCATCGAGAGTGCAAAACTTTTTGTGAAGAAGTTCCTGTTCTGCCATTGCCATCAAAGCATATACTTATACACCTAAATGCTATTATATACTATTGCAACAACTTCCACGTGTATAAGTCTGTAATTGACAGTTTTGAAGAAGATGCAGCAATGATTAGAACATGTCAAGATCTATTGACAATTTACAAGGACATTTGGTACAAATCAAAAGCAATTTTGCAACATTTAATGGAAAAATTAGTTCTATGGGAAAACAATGAGAACTCCTGATGTTTTGAGCTTCAAATTTCCACCATTAACTTTGGCTGGCAGAGAAGGAGTTTTTCTATGCATAAAACATTCTGGCACATCAAGTTCTTCAAAATGAAAAATCAGTGAATGATCATGGTTGTCTACTGCAATGCTGAATAAGGTTAAGATTTTAGCTTTACATGTTGCACCAAATTAAAACACATTGTGGAACATTACAGTAGATTTACCTTTGGTAATGGCAATTACGCATAATTGAGAAAGTTTGATATTTCATTTTATTTTTCTGGATAGAAAAGGTGTAAAAGAAAAACATTATATAGTCTTTAATGCTATTTTTAACATCATTTAAATGAATTCCAATGTAGGAGAATTATACCAAATTAATTAGTTTTGGCTCTTTCCTTTTGTTAACCATGGTTTGCTTTGTGTATTACTAAATAAATGAAACTCATAAATTTAACTCTTAAATGGTAACAACATCTGCTTCTCAGGCAGAAATGTATAAACATGTTTGTCAAATTGGCAGTACTGCATTATCTTATGACTCTTAATACTCTAGCCTTGCTTCAGTTGATGTTTGCTCACACAATTGGAGTAATGTATTATGTTAATATGCTGTTTATTTTGACTATAAACATATGGTAGCTAGGTCAAACCTAGCTATCTGTCCTGGTGATCTAGTGGTAACCATACTTGCCTTTAGACCCAAGATCACAGGTTCAATTCTGAACGGGTCGATGGATTTTTTTGGAGGTAAAAATCTTAAGTGTGGCTTGCTTCAGAAGTCAAGTAAAGCTGTGAGTGCCACGTCATAGATATTGGTATTTAAAAGAATCTCAAGCCTGAAAGCCTCTGAGTAAAATTTATCAGTTGTTTCCCACCCTGAACTGAACTGAAAGGGATGCTGATGATCTGAGATGTTAAAGAGCATCCATAAATAAACCAAATAAACAAATAAATCATACTTAGCCTCCATTGGATATTGCTGTATGGGTAAGTCTTTCATGGCCAATTGATAATATACAGTTAGTGTTTCATTTTGTGTTAAATGATTTCATATATTTTATGTTTTATTTTCTATGTTTGAATGCTATTATATTCATTGCAGTTCTGGTTAAAATCATATTTGAATAATATTTTCTTTCTTATGTTCTTTTACATTTTAAATGACAAGAAGTGTTAAAAAAAAAAAAAAAAAAAAAAAAAAAAAAGAGGTTGCTAAAGCCATACTACATTAAGAAGACAGTGATAGGGACTATGGTTATCTTGATTCATGTGAAGGTGTATTAAAAATAAGTTAAGAATGCTATCATAACTATACAGACAAACATTTTCTACCGTTTGAATATATGTAGACTCCAAAAACCATCCATATTAGTTGTAATAGCAGTCAGAAAAAATACTAGTTGTACAAAAACAGCTTTGTCATTATTGTTTCCAACAAAATTTATTGTTGCCAGCTGATATAGATTGTTTTATGTTGAATATTTTTATCGTTGAATTACTTAAGCACTCTGTGCTGCATAAACACTCGATTTTCTCAATATCACAGCAACAGTGGTGAAGCACTATTTATTGCTCCATCTTTTCAAGTCAACTCAAGCAAAGCAACTGTGAGTACAGGATTGACAGAAAATCTTCATGTATAAGAAGCAAGAGACAGTTATTTAGGGTCACAGAGATCAGAGAATATCTGTAAAACGGTATCAACACTTAAGAATTATTGTTTGCCTCTCTTTAAAATAAACATTTGAAGATTCAGAAGCCATAAACAGAGGGCCTGAAAAACTATGGGCACTCTCCTGAAAGCTGCCAGTTCTATGAACTATAAACATATTAACAAGCACATATTTCCAATGCACATATTGCAGACATTGATGAGTCAAATAACAGCAATGGAAAAGAAAGCATATACTCCCACATTTCACAATTATTTACCTGTAGTTAGTAAAAACTTAAAATGTTTATCAAATATGTAATTCATATATATTTGTAGATTTTATTTTCAATGGTTAGCTTTAGAAGTTATTCCTTCATATTTCCCAATAGACAAATGGTAAATTAGGTTCTGTCTTTTATGTGGATTTATTGTACTATATTGAAGTAAGTTTTCCTTGTTCATGATGGTGATAGGGTCCTTGCACATGGTGTATGAAAATGAATATTTTTATATTAATTTTGCCATTGCATTCTTTCTTGCTGCTTGCAATTATTTATTTCAAGTGCCCTTTATCTGTTTCCATGATTTATCTTTTGATTTGATTTTTTGCTTTCATTCTATACTGTGTTTGTGTTTTTTTAACATAATCTGAGGCTATGGAAAGGTAATTTGGTTCTTTATTGATGTACAATTGTTCATGTTTTGCTAATTTATCTGCTATCTCTTTACCTAGGAGGTTCATGTAGGATGTGGTGTAAAGTTGATTGTTTCCTCATGGTGCACACTGGCTAATGCAAAATTATTTACAAGATACAGCAAAAACATTCCAGCAAGGAAAAGAAACAAACTGCTGTTCTAAGAGCAAAATATGCAGATACTCTCAATAAATAATGGTGAAATGTAAGTGGACTCAGTTAGACAAACAAACAGAGCAGAATTATAACACACTATAGTAGAGAAATACACCAATGTTGCAATAAGCAATGAGGCAAATATAACACAAATGAGAAATATTACCATATACAAAAGAAGAAAAGTAGAAAGTGGAATCCTGAAAGCAGTTGAGGCAGACTTAACTTCAAAAGCAACAATCTTACCAAACACAAATCAATCAGAAACAGAAAAAGTGATACAGCTCTACAACACTACCAGTAACAACAATTCCATTTAGATGATCTAGAAATAAATAAAAACACAATTGAAACAGAAGATAAAAATGCAGCATGCTCTAGGTGGCATTACAACTATAAAAATGCAATTCTGGAGGGTGGGGGGTGGAGAGTTTATAGACAATGTAATTTAATCTACATGACCAATGACAACCCAACTTATTTTCATTATACCTGACATAGCAATAGTACCAACAACATTGTAAATCAATCTGAAAGAGAAGTGAAAAACTACCCAGGTAGTGGCCATAAAATAGTGATTCTACAAATAATGCTACACCATATAACTTGATTTAAAGGATAAAGAAAAATTACATGATAACAATTTCCCTTCTGGATACTTTGTATGGCAATAGTACTGGCAATTTTTCTTCCAAATATGACAAAAAGAAAATGGGAATGGTTAAAGAAAATCTTGAGTACACATCTAAGAAAATATAAAAATAAATAAAAATAAAAAAAAAAAAAAACACACTCAGAGGGTGGAGGAGGTATAGATGTCATCCTTTAAATTAGAAAGAGATCTTGACACAATGAAAAAGGTTATGAACACTTTTCTTAAATTTTTCATATAATTATATAAAAATATGTTTCTAAAAAAAAAAAAGAGATAATTTGGCAACCTCTTGCAGCTAATGGAAACACACTACTGTGCAGATGAATGTTAAGCATGAAAGGTTCGACTGCCAGGGGTGGCTGAGTTGTTAAGGTGCAGATTTGTGAGCAGGAGGTCTGGGGTTAAAATCCCACTAGGACCATCCTTCTGAGATTTTTTTCCAGGTCTTCCCCAGTCCTCATAAATTGCAAATGTTGGGGAGGTTCTACATTTAGGCCTGGAACACTTCCTTCCTTTAAAAAAAAAAAAAAATTATTTACCATTTCATTTAATGTATCATCAGTGTCCATTGCCTGTGGTACCTCAGTAGTAAAAATGGGCATTAAACACTACTCAATCATAGGTTTGAGTTTGGAGGGGAAATGTTACTGCTGCCTGTTGAACACTGAATGATGGAAAGTGGCTGCAATTACACTGCACCAATAGCATTACAGGAATGCAAATGTTTGATATTTCCTAAGAGAGATCTTTTGTGTCTTTGCAGCAAAAGTCTCAACATTTAATGAAAGTACCTAAAACAAAACACACACTTCTTTTAGCTTTGAATGAAAGAGTTAATTAAATTAAAGTATTGCACTTAAATGTTTACTCATATTTACTCATATGTTCTTAAAGTAAACTCAAATAGGTACAATAGTTTTTAGTACAATCATCAATAAAAGAAAATGAACCATATAACCATTCAATAAAATAAAATAATTGCATTTATTTAAACATTCAGTAAGTGTTGCTATGATTGTGTGCACATGTCCAAAAGAGAAATAACTAAATGATAAACCAGTGTTAAAATGTGAAAGTTCTTATTTTTCCTGCATGCTATCCCCTCATACCAAACCACTTTGGAGTGTGTATGATGTTAGACAGTATATGTCAAACCCTGCACTGTCAGGCACTGTTGCAAAATTTAACTCTGATTTAAAAGGGTCATTTATACTACAAAGAAATTCCAAATTGTGGTGAAGTGAAATGCTTAAGGAAGAAAGTGAAAAGAACAAGAAGTGCTGACCAGTTATTTTCTATCATGTCTTTCAATATGCCTTGTCATACTCATTTTGCCTGAATTATAAGGCCATGAAAAGTGCACAAAACATTTTATTTTCTTGAAATGCTTTTACAAGGTGTAAAATGTATTATATTTTTTATTTTTCTCCATATATATAATTGTCTCCTTAACTGATGACATCAAAACTCCTTCCATCCGGGGGGGTGTAATAATTATATATAAATGAAAAATAAAGTAACTATGAATACTATTTATATAAAACTAAAAATAGATAAAACACTTAAATATTCACAAACTTTTTGCTATATGATGAACAACTGCCTTTGAAGAATACTAGTTGTTGGACATATAGCAAAATGTTTGTGAACATTTAAGTGTTTTGTCTATTTCCAGTTCTTGTTATTTTAGTTATATTGTTCCAACAGTTACTTTATTTTTCATTTGTATATATATCAGGTGAGTCAGCCACCCCTTTCCTTTTCTGCAAGATGGACCACCCTCCAAGCAGCAATTGTGCTTTATGTCCATTTTCTTTGCTTGCCAGCTATTAATTGAAGTTTTTAGATCGGCAAAGGCTCAACATTCAGAGGAAAAGTGGTTTAAGGGGCACAAGGTACTCTGTACTTTCCAGCTGATTTTACAAACTTTTGATTACAGTATACATAGCCACACAACTGAGTAAATGCCATGATAAAATGGACCTATCATATGGGTTCAGTCTCAAAATCAGTTAAAAATAAAATGGCAGAATTATGTAAATAGAGACGCGATAAGCTATGATAAATTAGAGGTAAACCTCTAATGGGCACTGTGTAGTCAAAACACATAATTATGACTGTTCTGCTGTATGTTAGCCCTGAATAGCATGGGTTCACATGTTAGAATTGCTCATGTTTTCTTTTTTTCTCATTAAGGCTTTGAAATCAATATCATAACGTATTTTGTTGTGAAAAATAATACATCAACATAACAAACTGTAATTTTATGTAACATTCTGATTACTAAAGGTATGTCAAAAATGATGCCTTTCTGTCCCATTTGACCAGTATTACATAGCAAAGTGATATTTTGAATGTGGACTGCCTTCACTCCTTAGGCGTATGCTGTCATACAGACTATTTGACAGATGAGTATGTAGATATGCTCCTTATCTACAGAAAGATAAGAGTGAATGCAGATGCTCAGCATCTATACCAGGAGAGATATAAATAGACTACAACTAACACCAAAAACTTTCCAGAATATTGAAAGTCGTCTGCATACAACCACGTCACCTGCAAGGATGCTTCGTGTTAGAGATGTAACAGCTACATCTGGTGTTAATGCAGAAGCTGTTTTGAATGCCATCCTAAATAACCCATATACTAGTACACGGGCAAATGCACAAGAGGTCAGCATTAGCCAGTCATCTGTGGTGCAAATACTGCATACAAATAAGTTTCATTTATATCGTTTGCACCTACACCAAGAACTCCAATAGAGATTTTGAAGCTCAAATGAAATTCTGTAAATGGATGCTAAGCCAAGTGAAAAAAATATGTCGTTTGTATCCAGATTCCTGTATTCTGATGAACTGAGATACTACCACAATGGGACATAAATCGCCATAATATGCATTATTGGAGTGTTGATAATCCCCACTGGGTAACAAAGATAGCATTCCAAGTGCAATGGGGGATGAATGTCTGGTGTGGTATCTTGGGTGACCACCTTATTGAACTATTTTTCTTTGAGGGACGTCTAACAGGAACATGCTACCTGCAACTTCTCCACAATGAGCTTCCTCTGTTACTAGAGAATGTATTACTGGAAGAGCAAATAAAGATGTGGTTTCAAGATGAAGGTGCTTCACCCCACAGGTTGATGATCTCTGCAATCCTCTAAATGTGGTATATCCTGGTCATTAGATATGAAGACAAGGACCAATCTCCTGGCCAATCAGATCACCTGATCTAACACCTCTTGACTTCTTCCTCTGGGGTTATTTCAAGCAACAAGTTTATGCAGAGGAGCCAGAAGATCCAGAGTGCCTTAGCCAACATATTACCGTAGCCTGTAGATCCATCACACCTGCCATGTTACACCAAGTCAGAATTTCCATGCAACAATGTGCTCAGGCATGCACTAATCAAGAAGGTCATCAGTTCGAGCACTTCATTAAAAAATCATGTCCAGGCAGTGTTATTCACTGGCAATTTCAATCAAGTAGACCTCTGTTTGAGAAGGGGGTCATTTCAAGGCCATAATAGATTAGCAACACGAGATGATGATAATAACAAACTGCATTTGTTTGCATTGCACCAAAGAACCAAAGTTGCTACTATCACCATTTTCATGCTAATATGTGATATCTAATTTCCATATATCTTGGATCAAATATGTATAATCCTTTTTCAATCTTCATCTATATTACGTTTAAGCACTTACCTACCAGCAATAAAGGAAAACAAAACAATAATAAAATATTAAATATAAATAAAAAGAATAACATTCCAAATTAAAATTACATTAACAATGTTAAACATAATATTAAATTAAAGCAAGATTATTTGATAATATTACAACACATTAAAAAAGAATTGTGCATAGATGACTCGAACCACCTTTACTGCTGACAAATTTTCTACCAGCGACACACTCATTCGAACTGAGCTATTTAGGAGCATGAAAGTTTGACAGTCAGGTTAACATTATATGAAGTATTTGCTTGTCACAGTATACATTTTTAGTTGTGTAAAAGCTTCATTGGCATGGGCTATTTATTATGAGTGCATTAAAAGACAATGGTATAATATCTACCATATTATTAGTAATTTCACTAGGTGTGCAACCAAGAATTTGCATACATACCACAGAGATCAATGTTTTCACATTAGAGTATAAATAGTGGATTGCATAAAACTACAAAAGTAGGGGCAGCTGACTTACCCGGTATGTGTATAAATTGTATCAAATTAGATCTAGGGAAGCAGAAAAGAATAAAACATTACAAAGAGCACATAATTTGAAATGTTTGTGCTCTCCTTCAAAGGAAGAAGTGCACAAGCAGTTTGAAATATAGTGCTATTCATGTGAATGTTTTTCAGTGATTTATTTATTTCTACCTCTCTTGTTCTTATTTTTTCCTATGTTGATGTTTATGAGTTACTTTATTTTCCATTTTGTGTGGGTGTGTATTATACATTTAAAATTATATATACATATATATTTTTTTTTTCTAATGTTGCTAAAGTTAAAACTTCGAATCTATAGATATCACTGCAGCAGAATCACATGCCGAACTATTTACAGAAGTGAGGTAGAGTGCCATATTTGCCAACAATCAAAAGTAAAATAAGCACTAATTTTTACTCATTTACAACTTTAATGTGTGCAAGAAAAATGTGCCAATAATACAGAAAGAAAACACACAAATTATGGAAGTGATCAATTTGTATCACATTCTCCTTTCAGAAAATTGAAGGGAGAGAACACCCCAACATTTTGGGAACCAATGATGAAAATAGTTAAACTTTAATACAAGCTATTGGCTCATTTTTTGTTTACTGGCATAATGTTGCATCAATCTGGACCAAAGATGGAGCTATGAGTTTTAGTTTACGTCTGTAGTTTGTGTCCAATGCTATAGGATTTCCTTCCAAGTAAACAGTCTGTAGTTTTGTGTAAACTGAAAGACTTTCAACAGACGTCCAACTGTCAATCATGTTTTCATTCATCTGGAACAAAGAAAACTTGACTTAGATAAACAGCTATCAAAGTAACTAATGCTGTAATATGTGGCATAAATAGTCAAATAACATGATTCATAAAACTCTAAAATTTTCAAGAAGTGTAAAAAATGGCATTAAATTTTATTTAATATGATTTCAATCATATTTTTGTAAGTTTCAACTTGTGAATTACTCCCTAAAATGTTAAACTACCCAGTATTCACAAATTTTTAACATATTATAGTATTATACTTTCAAATTCTGAACTTTTTTTTAGAAAATGATTTAAATTTAGAGATTTCAAATTATAATTTAAGGTTTCTGCCATCCCTAATAACTTTATTTTTGAATAAACATATGGATTTGGTATATAAATATTGTATTTATGAAGCTGTTCTCAGGAGTGGCAATATAAACTCAACTTAGGTATTCATTTTTTATACTACTCCATTCACTTACACAAAAGTAAGATGGGTTTTGGGAGAATCTCTCCCATCTTCAGTTGCTCACTGAGCCGCCGTTATTCAAAACAATGGCTGGACAAACGGATGTTCCTGTGGTAGCCTCTGTTGGTTGAAGTAGGAAGTTGCCGAGCTCATCCATAGGAGGAAACTCGAAATTCATTAGGTTTTCTCTATTTTTTAATATGAAAATTTTTTCCCATGTGGATAACTCCAATGGGTTGTGAAGATATTTTGGCCATTTTATTCCCAGTTTTATTTCATGGTTTTTGGTTCAAAAGTGAGCTGCTACTGCTGATTTATCCACCTGTTTAAACCGAATATTCCTAAAATGTTTAAATGTTTATTTCGTTTAAACAGGTGGATATATCAGCAGTAGCAGCTCACTTTTGGACCAAAAACCATGAAATAAAACCAGGAATAAAACTGCTGAAACATCTTCACAACCCATCTTGGGAAAAAATTTTCATATTAAAAATAGAGAAAACCTAATGAATTTCGAGTTTCCTCCTATGGATGAGCTCAGCAATTTCCTACTTCAACCAACAGAGACCACCACAGGAACATCGTTTGTCCAGCCATAGTTTTGAGTAACGGCAGTTCAGTGAGTAACTGAAGATGGGAGAGGTTCTCCCAAAACGCGTCTTACTTTTCTGTAAGTGAATGGAGTAGTGTAAAAAATGGACACCTAAGTTGAGGTTATATGGATTTGGATTTAAATCACCAGATAAATTTGCAGGTTCAATTAGATTGCCAAGGCTCTTCAGAGAATTTAGGTTTAGACAATACTCTCCTACTACTAAATATTGAAGCAGTTCATCACACTATCACCAACATTTTTATTCTTGGCTTTCAACCAAGTTGGTTTGCAACTGAAAAAGAACATGCCTCAGAAACTAAGTATAGATATAAGTGTGTTGAGAATATTTCCAAGATGACATAAAAAGATTATAGGACCTAATGCTGTGCAATTTTTGCAACAAGCAGGTGACTTGGGAGGGTCAGATGACATAAAACCATATTTTACAAAGCAAATACGTTTGACTTTCAACCAAGTTGGTTGGCAGCTGAAAAAGAACATGATGCCTCAGAAACTAAGTATAGATACAGGTGTGTTCAGAATATTTCCAAGATGACATAAAAAGGTTATGAGACCTAATGCTATGCAGCTTTTATAACATGTAGATGGCTTGGGAGTGTCAGAAGACATAAAAACATATTATAGTGCTCAGGCTTTGAATGTAAGCCTTGCACCAAATAACAAAATCTGAACAGGAATCTCCGGATAATCCTCAAGAACTACTTGGGGGTTCAAAATTCGCTTTGCCTTGACATTTAAGAAGTTCGCCGTACCTTCAAATTTGAAAATACAAAGAAGCTAGCTGCACTATATATAGCATTAAATTGTCTGCTATTGTCGGTGAGAAAAGCTGCTAACAAAGTCCAAAGAGTAATATGATGCTACTCCTTGTGATGTCAGAAGACAACGCCCATGTAGCTAATATAAAAATTCCTTGGCTGGATGAAGAGGCAGTTTCTTCTGGGATCTTTGTTAAGACAACTCTAGAATGAATGCCAGCCTGATGTCATCCTGATATACACTTACACCATGAGTAAGTACAGGCTATGCCTTAAGATGCTACCAGAGTAAATTCTGCCACCTCAGAGTAGGGAGTTTTCAATTACTGTTTTAATTCATATTCAGTGTTTACCATTTACATATTTTATTTCATTTTTTTAAAGTATGTTTTAAAGAAGTTTTATCTAGGGTTTAGTCTAGAGTTTTATTCAGTTTTATTATATGTGTATAACAAGTTTTATTAATAGGTTTTGGAATATCAATGTGTATATTTTTATTAGTGTTTTAAATTCATTTCAAATATACTCATATCACTTTTAAGCAGAAATTCCAAGAGTTATTGTTTCTTGAAATTACCTAACATCCAACATCCTCCTTAAATAGCATGCTAGACATTATATTGGTGGCAGCTTAGTGGGATTTTTTGCTAGGTATTCTAAGGAATGTCCATTCTCAGTGTTAAAATTCAATGTTGAATGTTATGTTTTGGGCATGTTTTGATGCCTGTTTAAATGTAAAAGGGAGATAATGTCTATAACATTTACGATTATATATGTACATGTTGTTTATACAATGAGTTCTTTAGCTTTGAGAAATGCAGACCAGTTTTATTTTAGTCTCGTAAAGTCATTTTTAAGAAATATACTAGCCTAGACCCCAGTCTTCCAGAGGAACATTGTTCTGAGTTTTGTGGTTTAGTAATGGATTCACAGGTAGATCTGGCAATTGAAGGTAAATTAAAGAGATTTCTGTGCCCTTCATACAAGATATATACACACCATAATAAGTTCAGTACTTGATGTTTGATGTTCAGACACAACTTTTGAAACTTCTCATTAACCCAGGCTGCAAGTACAACTCCCTAGAAATTGAAAGAACTGATTTTCTGTACGATTATTCAGGTGAAGTCATCCTAGAACAAAGAATCGGTGCACCTAAAGGAAAAAGAGTATCTGCTTATTCTAGAAATTTTCCAAATTTTAATCAGGTGGAACGGGAAATTAAGTAAAACAAGGAGAATAAAGAGAAGAAAAAACTAGTTTTAACTTAACAGCTAACTTTTATATTTGGAAGTATTTACAATATTTACAAATTTACAATACTGATATTAAGTACTTTAACCCACAGTCTTATTTCTTTCTCTCCCTCCTAACTTTGGAAGCACTATTTTTTTCCCTTCTTGACTAGATTTGCTTATCAGTTTCTCTAGTTGTTTTTTCATGTTCTTTCTGAAGGCTCAGGACACACTGAGATAGCTGACAATTAAGGCTAGGAACTCCTGCAGTCATGCACATCCTCATCCTCTTTGGAGTCAGATATTACCACAAGTGATGCCATATCCCAGAACAGCCTCTCCTCAAGGGTCCATCAATCTTTCCCAGTATGGACATCACCTACCAACATTTGGTGCTACCTCAGTAGGGTAAAGTTTATTAGTTTTATTAGCTGCCACCTGTAACTAAAAATTGTATTGAAATCATACAAAAATGACTACCTGTGAGCATAGAATTCAAGAACTGGCAGAACGAATAACGTTACTAACAGCTTCTCACATGAAAGATGTTAGTGTAGCAAATGTTACTAAAGAATACACAGGAGATCCAAGGGATAGGATAGTTGAAGATTTTATCAGTAATGTAGAACAAATGGCCATGGTTGGCAACTAGGCAAAAGCAGATCAATTGAATATAGCTAAAGCTAAATTAGATAGGTCAGTCTTGCGAAATGGTAGAAATGTTCATAGATAGGTGTAGGCAATTGTGTCACAAAACAATATGCACTATGGACAATCCAGAAGCACAGTGCAACTATAAATGAGGAGGCTGAGAGACATCTCCTTGCTGCCTTCATAAAAGACCTAAAGGGTACTGTCGGACAGCAAGTTTACTTTCAGATGTCTGAGACCATGACGGCAGCCATCCGTATTGCCACAATGGTAGAAAATGCAGAAAAGCAGAGGGGTGGTAAAGCTGTAACAATGGGAATATGAAACTTGTTATGATAAGGGGAGATAAATTTTTTATAATTGTAACAGGAAGGGACACACAGTTGCTGATTGTAGAAGCAGGCTGCAACCCAGAAACATTACTATCACAAGAGACCAAGGACAAGGCCAAGGCCAAATTTGGAGAATGATGTTTAATACTAACCAGTGGCAAGCTGGAAGTCATGGCCACAGGCAAGTAACACCCACAGCTGATAGGAAAGTAACCTTCTATCAGGAGTGGAACATGATAATGGACTATATATAAGGGCGAGCTTACCATCGCTCTAGACCAGGGGTATCCAAACACAGAGATCTGTGCTACCCAGTGGTTTTCTGCATTTAGGACGGTACCTAGTTTCCAAAACCGACCCGCCTTTCGGCCGCAGGCGATTACGTCGCCCAAGCGCACCGAGTGAACTGCAGCTCAAGAGCCGAGCGCACCCAGCTACCAGAATTTGACTGGCTGATAGGTCGTACTAGCTTAGACCTACTCCTTTATAGGGGTGAGTGACCCCAGCATTAAGGAAGCCACCACCGCCCCACAAAAACAGAGATTCCGGCACACAATTGCGCACCGGCCCCCAGGGTACACGCCTTAGGCACTCCCCTGGGACACTCCGCTCTTGCGAGTACTCACTTACCCGTGAGTTCCGGGAACCACTGCCACGCCGAGTCCAACCCAATCCGGACAACTCCCTTTCGGGAGGGGCTCGTCTCAAGTCCGGCCCGGCTTCCTCTAGTAACGTCAGAGGTATTACTATCACAAGAGACCAAGGCCAAGGCCAAATTTGGAGAATGATGTTTAATACTAACCAGTGGCAAGCTGGAAGTCATGGCCACAGGCAAGTAACACCCACAGCTGATAGGAAAGTAACCTTCTATCAGGAGTGGAACATGATAATGGACTGAACCCGAAAATGCTATAGGTGTGGCATGCCAGGGCATGTGGCTAGAGACTGTTGGTGTTAACATTCACTGGGAAACAGGATGGGCCAGTCAGGGACCTGGACCTTGGCAATGAGGCGGCCAACCCACTTCCCATCTTCTTGCTAGATTCCACACACAAAGAATTAATTTTAGTTATTTATATTGAAGGGAAACCCCGTGAAATGCTAATAGATACAGGGGCAAGTATTTCTACAATTGATGTGGAGGGTATTTACATCGAAATTGCATGCAGTAGGAGTAACAGGTGACGAATTAGATATAAAAGGGCAATTGTGTATAGATTTTAAAGTAGGAGATATAGCTACTAATATAGCACATGAGTTTTATGTAATGCCGATGAATTATGAAATTAGTGGAACTATTGGCCTAGATTATTTAAAGGACCTAGAAGCAGTGATAGACTTGGCTAAAAGAAAAATCAAAACAAAGTAAGAGAATGTAAAGTTAAAAGCTGGAAGAACACAATTTGAGTTGGACCTGATCACTCCAGAAATAGAACATGTACGTACGATGCAGCCTAGATGATAGGTAAGAAGAAGAAGATGGTGATGATGATGATGATGATCTAAATTGGGATGTAATTTTAGCTGAGGATGTTATCATTCCGCCTATGTTAGAGAATCAACTGCTTACTCACATTAAGAAAAATAAGAAGTGTTCCTTCCCTTTAGAGGTAAATGTAGAGCCTGTGAGTATTGAGAGAGAAAAACTATATGTTGCTAGGGCTGTAACAAAAGTTGTCCTCTGCACAGGAAGTAAATGATTTATGGGTTAGGAGAAATAATGTAAAGTTACCGAGAAATTCAAAATATTGTAAAATGAAAATTTTAAATGTAGATTTTGAAGAAGTTAATTTAGCAAAGGTATTAAAATTGGGGAAACAATAGAATATGATGTACCAATGCAGGAAACAGTAAAGCAATAATGGCGCCATATGAAGTAATGAGAGTAAATGAAATAAATGTTCCTATGTGTAAATCATGTAAGAAATTTTATGAGGAGCCCTATGATGAAGAAATGCTGTGTGAACCCACCATCAAAAAATCAGAACATTGTGATCCTGCCAGTCGTAAGGGCCAAAGGAATCCAGACAAGTGGAAGGGAAGAGGTGATCCTCATTCTGCAGGCAACTATCATACCTTTATCAGAAGGTGGAAGAGGGATGGTCGGTAGGTCAAAAAGGGCAGAAGTTCATCTCCCTAAGGACTGTTTGTCACTGGCCAGTGCCTGAGCTTATGAGACAAAGGTCCATAAGGCAGACACCCATAATTGTATGTCAAAAAGTGATCTGAGCAATTTCTGGAGTGACAAGTCACAAACATACCAAGTTGTGAGTAAATAGGAGAAGGGGAAAGAGGAGAGAGGTGTAAGACCCGCAGGTCCCAGTAGCAACGTGCAGGCAATTCGGAAAAAAAGGAAATGAGATAAATGAAAAAGGAAGTCCATGCATACTATGTAACCAAATAAAAGAGAAGCTATTTGTGATAAGAGTCACTAAACCAGTTTCAAAGAAAAAAACAAGCTAATATGGGAATACACAGGGAGTTTGAATTAAAGGAGATATACGAGGTATTTAAAGCAAAGACAGCACATTTGAACCCATGAAAAAGAGGTATAATTTTAAATGTTTTATGTGAATGTGTAATTCTATTTCTTGATAAGCCAAAAAGAAAATTACCATGCACTACAATAGTGGAACATGAGATAGATACAGGCAACACAAAACCAATTAAATTAAAGCCCTACCGAGTTCCTTTTTCATTAAAGGGAGAATTCAGAAGACAAGTACATGAGATGTTAAAGAAGAAAATTATCAAATTCGCAAAATTAGATTGCGCAAGTCTTTGCTTGTTCATGCCTAAGAAAGCCATAGATGGGGTGGTGAAATATAGGTTTTGTGTTGACTATTTTTTTTTTGAGCATTGTTTGACGTCCGTTTTTACTACTGAAGCACCATAGACGGTGGACACGAACAATACACTAGATGAAATTATATATTGGGAAAGAATTTTATTTTAAGGAAGGAAACATTCCAGGCCTAATTTATGATACCTCCCCGGCATGTGCCATTTATGAGGATTGAGGAAAATCTGGGGGAAAAAAAAAAAGTCAGGGAGGACGATCCTAGTGGGATTCAAACCCCACACCTCCCGCTCACGAGTCTGCACCTTAACAACCTCGGCTACCCGTGGCGGTATGTTGCCTCTAGGGAGATTAATTGAATTTTTTTTGGAATGATTTATTTATGGACGCTCTTTAACAGCTCAGGTCATCAGCGTCCCATTCAACTCAGGGCGTGAAATGGCCGACAAATTTTGCTCAGAGGCCTCTCTTTCAAGCTTGAGGTTCTTTTTCGTGCCGTAAATGTACGACACGGGACCCACGGCTTTACTTCCCTTCCGAAGGAAGCCATACTTAGGATTTTTACGCCCCGAAAAAATCCATCGGTCCTGGCCGGGTTCGAACCCGCGATCTTGGGTTTAGGAGGCAAGTATGGTAACCACTACACCACCAGGACCGACTAAGATTAATTGCAGTGACTAAAATTCCATCTTGGCCTATACCTGACTTTAAGGAAAATTTGTCTATGCTATCAGGTAATGCTTATTTTTCTATAATTCACATTAATTCAACTTACCATGCAATAAAAGCTAAAGTACCCAATAAACAAAAAACAGCATAGTATGTCCTGAAGGTAGTTACCAATATATCAGAATGCCTTATGGTCTAGTAGCAGCTTCGATGTCATGGTCAAAGACAATAGATTTAATCATAGGAAAGTTGAAAGGCTTAATTTGTTTAGCGTATATGGATAATATATTTGCATTTGGAAAAACCATAGGAGAACATGCCGATCATTTAAGACAAATGTTTGATAAATTATAAGAAGCTAATTTGAAATCCAGTCTTGAAAAGTGTCATTTTGCAAAACCAGAAGTTGTTTACGTACATTATACTGTAAGTGCTCAAGGCCTGACACAAGGCCTCCACTACCGCCTGTGGTGCCTCAGTAGTAAAAACTGGCATTAAACACTAGTAAAAAAAAAAAAAAATGCCTCCACTAGTAAAGTGGAGACATTTAAACAGTTAGTTTGCCCTACTCAAGTAAAACAAGTAAGATCATTTTTAGGAGCAATTGGATAATATAGGGCTTTTGTTGAATATTTTTCTGGCATCAGTAAACCTTTAACAACTTACAAAAAAATCAGAAATTTCAGTAGACTGATGAAACAGCAAAAGCCTTTAATACTTTGAAATATGCCTTGACAACTTTATCACAGCTTGCTCATCCTTATTTTTCTCATTCATTTATTCTTCATGTGATGCTTCCAATTTTGGAATTTCAGCTGTGTTAAATCAAGTTCATAAAGGAACTGATCGACCATTAGAATATGCCAGTAGACTATAAACAGCTCCACAGATAAATTATAATAGAACAGAAAAGGAATTGCTTAGTGTTGTATTTGGAATTACAAAATTTAGAATTTACTTTTTTGGGCATAAATTTGTAATTTACATTGACCATAAAGCATTAACTTGGCTCTTAACAACCAAAAATCCTCTGAACGCTAGATTAACAAGATGGATAAATGAATGAATTGAATGAATATGATTTTTCTATTAATCATAAACTAGAAAAGGCTAATGTGGTACCGTCATAAACCTGGAAAGGCTAATGTGGTACCGTCATAAACCTGGAAAGGCTAATGTAGTACCTGATGTTCTGTCTCGGCTACCACAAGGAGACCAGCCCATTTAGTGTCCTGACTGGAAGGTTCAGGTAGCACAGGTTTGCTATTTGGTGCCAGAGATGCTGGAGCCATAGGCACAGTCCAGTAACCAGAATTATTCCTTCAAAAGATATCCCAAAAGAAGAACAAACAGAAGATCAGTGTTGTCAACAATTACTCAGGAAAAAAGAATTAGGTTTAAATAATATGATTTATCTTGACTCGGAAGGTGCAATATTCATTAACATAAGTGGGCATTGCAAAATCATTGTCCCTAGTAGTTTGGTAAAAGACAAAATATCAATGCATCATGACACCACTTATAGCGTACACCAAGGAATTAAGCATACTCAAGCCATAATTGAACAGATATTTTTGGCCAACTCTATGTGAGGATGTAAAAACATACATACAGCATTGTCAAACTTGTGCAACTAGGAAAGTAACTAAGAAACCAACAGTACCATTCGGAATTTCAGAAACTCCTACACGACATTTCCAAATTTTATATCTATAAACATCACAGGATCTTATAATGTAACAAAATCCGGAAACAAGTATATTATGAATTCAATTGCTCATTTTACTAAGTATCCAGAAGTTATGCCAATGCAAGATCAATCTACAAACACAGTAGCTCTAAATTTACTAACAGATACTGATCGTAGACAGGGACCCCCTGAGAAAGTTCTGATCAAGGAACAAATTTTCAATCAGCATTATTCAGAGAAATCTGTAAAATATTTAATGTTATGCACATCAACAGTAGCCCAATGCATCCCCAGTCCAACTCTACTATTGAGAGATTCCACAGATATTTAAATCATTCTATATCAATGATGATATTTTCCTATAGTCCTGAATACGATAAGATGATTCCATTTACACTAATTGCTTAAAGATCAGTTCCCCACACTGTTACTACTTAACAGTCCATTCTTCCTAGTATATGTATGAGAGATGAGATTACCGATCTCAAACCAAAGACTACTTTGACTTAAAACAAATCACTAGAGGAGCACATAGAAGCTATGAAACAATGATTAACAGAAGCATATGATGATGTGTACCATAATGTTCTAGAAAGCAAATACAAGAAAAAACAAAATTATGACAATAAAGCTGCACAAGTAGAACTTGAAGTAGGTGATTATGTGTATTTAGATTGGCCTTATAAAGGAAAAGTTACAAATAGAAAATTGACACCAAAGTATAGTCGGCCATGAAAAATGATTGAGAAATTTACCCCTTTGAAATACAAACTCCAACTGAGTCTACATCGTTTGATAGTGGTCCATATAAACAGGCTAAAATGGAGCTAAGCGGAAGGGATACAGGAAATTGTAGGTGAACCTGAATTTACAATGGAATAGGATGCAATAAGTAACTAGCTCAGGCTCATTGAGTTTAGTAAAGAATGTCATATATCTTGTATGAATGAAAATACTATTGAGATAAAAATTAATAATGCCTGTATTTATAATGGGGAAAATGAATTTGTAGAAACACCAGAAGGGTGAAACTTACAACAGGGACATGAACAGAGACAAGACATAACACAAAACAAACCTTTAAGGGAGGTACTGTGGAACTTAAGGTCAAGCTGAGAATGCTAATTCTATCCAGTTCTATCAATGAAACTCTGCCAGACAGAGAAATATGATCATGTAAATTAAATAATTTTCAAAGCATTTTCATTTTTGCAGGTTTTGCCAATGCAAAATGGAATTTCTCTCATCTCTTCATGCTCCCCAATGACCCGCTTATGTTAAAGGGAGTTATCTTTACATATCAACAAATGATTCTAGTCACAGGAAGTCATTGGACAGTTAGTCTAGATGTACTAATATATCAACACACTGAAGCTGTGGGTCATATCCAGGATATGTTTCAAAGCCTTGACGAAACCAGGACAACAGATAAAGCTAGCTTAATTGACTGGACTGAAATAGAAAAGTTAAAAAGATTTTTAGGCTGTTAAAAGTAGAAGTAGAAAACTTAAAACAATATCTACTAAACAATAGCTATCAAATAAAAAGAGGAGCCATAGATGCAAGGGGAACTGCTCTAAAATTTCTATTTGGAACTCCTGATACAGATGAAATTAATCATATCCACAAGCAAATCGCAAAATTTGAGACAGTGGCTTCCAAATTGTTACACATAACTGAGGAACAGCTTACCAAAATTAATAAAATTGATTAGTAAACCACTCATAACACTCAGGCTCTCCAAAATTTAACTTCAAATTTGGTAGATGAAATGATATAATATGAGGAGGACAAAAGAATCAGAACAGTATTCTTGAATTAAAAAAATGGGTATTGACAGAGTTTAACATTGCATCAGCCATAAGACTGCCACGGGTGGCCGAGGTCGTTAAGGCGCAGACTTGTGAGCAGGAGGTCTGGGGTTCAAATCGACCATCCTCCCTGACTAGGGTTTTTTCCAGGTTTTCCTCAGTCCTTATTACTGGCAAATGCCAAGGAGGTACCCTAAACTTAGGCCTGGAATGCTTCCTTCCTTAAAAAATATGCTTTCACAATATATCATTTCATTACATGTATCATAAATGTCACCGCCTGTGATGCCTCAGTAGTAAAAACGGGCGTTAAACGTTACTAAAAAAAAACGGCCATAAGGGAAATATCCTTATTCATTTTAAACCTCCAACAGCAGTTAATGTAACTACATGAGGGATTAGACATGATAGCTACATGGAGGCTTAGTGCTACTATTGTTCCTTCTAGGAACTTTTCAGAATTACTCTTAGCCATTTTGCCTCAATTGCCAAAGGGCACATATATATTATCAGGGGTTGAGATTACTGACATGCATACATATTACCATTTATGTGATGTAGCATACTCTATGCCTAATGTTGTTAGGATATTAATTCAAGTTCCTTTAAGAGTGACAGACAGAACATTGGACTTACATAAAGTATTACCTTTTGCCAATGTTTGTTCCCCAAGTAAACCATTACATCACTATTGATACATTGGTAACACATCTGGCAGTATCTAGAGATAGGCAGAAATATGCCCTATTTATCAAACCTACCCCTAGTGAATGTAGATCTGGTTCCATTTCAACATGTGCTGCTGAATTTGCCTTACATTTCTCGGCCTATCCTATCTGTCCTTGTCAGGAGAGTAATGTTCATAAGCTATGTAAAAGAGTTGCTATGGATCCCGATTTTGCTCCCATTTGATACCACATTAAAACCAAAGGGAGAAATTATTGTGTTTATTCAATATCTAAGCCCTTACGAATTGTTAAGTCATATTCTGATAGAAAACAAGATTCTGCTGCTTTGCTGTTCCTGCATGCCACCGGTCTACTCAAGGATGACCTAGATTGCCACTACCATTTGGAGTTGATGACCCTGTTGCCAGTCATCACCTGGGAGACCCACTGGAGCCTTGCAGAAGATGCAAAAGTCATGCCTGACATATCCAGGCATACTATCATCTGAGGAGGTCCAGAACTTCAAGGCAGCAACCACTGTGCCCAAAAATCTAGGGCGATTGTGGAGCCTACAGAAGGAACTGCAGACTGATGATAAACCACTGCAGTTATTAGTACGAGACATCATGGACTATCCAGAAGGCAAGGACTACCCTCTTGAGTGACTCCTTATCATCTTCTACTACTACTGCCACTTGGTTGGGAGTGGGAGTCACTCTCACCCTCACTGGCCTAGCCCTGCTGTTTGGAATCACCCGGAGGCACTGGTATACCAGATTGCACCCCTTTAGAAGAAAATCAAAGAAATCAACCCTCCAAGAAGACCACAACAACCCTGAGAGCAACTCAGAGGAGTTGACAGGACCAGACTTCCTGTTTCTGGGAATGAACACACCAATGCTGCTGGGTCCAGAACCGCAAGATAGGAAATAGATAAATATGTGTGTTATGCTACCACAAAAATGATATACTAGTTCAAATTTAAAAATGAACAACTACAATGTAAACAATACTAACCATTTTATGTTATAACTTTACCTTAGGTTGAGATGGCAAGTACCGTAACTCTGAAAGAAAATAGACAATTATTTACTCAATACTTTTTAGCAGTATTATCAAATATTAAGAAAGGGGTAATTCATACTTACCTGTTTATACTTACTTTACATCACCACACTGGGTAGAAACCCAATGCTTTGTCTAAGTTGGGGAGGATATAGTGCTTGGGCTCTGAACATAAGCCTTGCACCAAATAACAAAATCTGAGCAGAAAACCTCAAGGATGTCTGAGTCTGGGTTCCCCAATCCGGATACTCCTCAAGGACTACTTGGGGGTTCAAAATTCGCTTTCCTTGACATTTAAGAAGTTCACTTTACCTTGACATTTGAAAATACAAAGAAGCTTTACCTCACTGTGTAGAGCATTAAGTTGTATTGCTATTGTAGGCAGGAAAAGCCACCAACAAAGTCTAGCCAGACGGATGACGCTACTACTTGTGTCTTGTGATATCAGAAGACAACACCCAGGTAGCTCCTTAGATGGATTAGGAGGCAGCTTCTTCAGGGATCTTTGTTGAGACAACTCAACTCTACGATATATGCCAGCCTGATTGTCATCCTGCTATACACTTACACCATGAGTAAGTAGAGGCTATGCCTTAAAATACTGCCAGAGTAAATTCTGCCATCTCAGAGTAGGGTGTTTTCAATTCTTGTTTTAATTCATATTCAGTGTTTACCAATTACATGTTTTATTTCATTTTTAAAGATGTTTTATCTAGGGTTTAGTCTAGGGTTTTAGTCAGAGTTTTAGTTTTATTATGTGTATAACTAACAAGTTTTATTAATAGGTTTTGGAATATCAATATCAATATATATATATTTTTTTTTATTAGTGTTTTAAATTCATTTCAAATATATTCATATCACTTTTAAGCAGAAATTCCAAGAGTTACTGTTTCTTGAAATTACCTAACATCCACCATCCTCATTAAATAGCACTCTTAGATATAATATTTTACAAAGTTCACATACATGCATCAAAAGAAATGTGACCCATTCTGTGAGTGACTGTGTGAATAATAAAGATACAAATTTATGGAGAAAATGTGTTGGAAAAGCAGCTGATGTAGGGTGACAATATATTTTTTGATGCAATGCCAGTTCATGTTCTCACTGACATGAAATTGAAATTTATTCATATGCTAAGAACAAATACAAAAAATACAAATACAAACTATCAAGGGGGCTTGACCTATCTGGCCCAAGCCATTTTAGGATATGCCCCCTCACAATAACATAAAATATAAATACAATAATTAGTTTTACTCCATCACCTTTATCCAAATTCTAATATAATAAACAATACAAAATTTCCACCCCATGATTGCATCAGTCCCCCGTCCCTGGTTCATCAGCAGTAGTCTACTGGATTTCCAGGGGACCAGGCTCCGACCCAATCCAAGGTCCTAAATAAAAATTTTTCATTGCTCTACCTATACCATTATATCTAGCTCAGCCTATACAAACTAATAATGGCTTTATTTCTCAAATGCATACTAAATGCTACATTTCGAATTTAATAAAATTATAACCCACCCCCAACCATAATCACCTTTATCTGCATCCTAATATGATTAATCAAATGTAGCCCTTTAAATTATTGGATTTACTTCCCTTCTTAATACCCAATTGCATTTATTTTTACCTTTGCTCAGGAATTCTCCTACATTCCTGCTATCTTTACTAAAGATTTTCATTAAGGCTGTTTTTCTATCTAATTTAAACTATTTTTATTTATAAACTTCTTCCTCCAGAGTCCCGTCCCTTTGCACTCAAACACTATATGTTCCATATCTTCCTTTGCCCACATATTGGGCACTGATTCTAAGGAAACCCTTTCCTTATTCCTTTTAATTTCCACACGCCTGCTCTTAACCATGCAATGCCCTTTCTTTGTTCTTTATTTGATTTATCAATATACTTCTCTCTTTCCCATTTGTTTTTTATCGGTATATAAAATACTAAAGATCTTTTGCCCTCTATCTTGCTAAATAGTTTTTTTTTCCCTATATCTTCTAATCTCTTTCTTACTACTTTCCAAAAACCCTTTTCATTGTTTTCCTCCTCCTCCAAATGTCCCCCATTCCATTGTTCTCCAGAATTATCCTTAAGACTATTACTCCACCCATTGCTCCTTAAGCTCTTTTCCTCAAATTCTAAGCATTTCCTTAACAAATTTCTTTCATCTAAGTTTAGGATACTGAACCTATATTTGAGAGCTCTTTCCATAATCACACGTTTCCTTGCCACTCTTCCCATTTCAATTTGTGCAACTTCCGTTGCTGTTGTACTCGGTAAACCTAAAATTTCTCTACAAAACATCCTATGCGCAACATCCACACTTTCTCTCACTGACTTGTGAATATTCTCCCACTGGCATGGCAGATTGTACTGAACTTCTGAGGCTGGGATGCCCATTGGACACAATTCAGGTTCGTCAGAATGAAAATAGCAATTTCACAATATGTGTGCAAGGAAATAACACAGAGAACAAAAATTAAGGTAGGTAAATCAGTAACTTAATTACATAATGCATGTATTTTATAATACTAGATTGATAAGAATAGAAACAATAGCATAAGAGACTAATAATTACACTAGATGAACAATTAGGCAGCAGAAATGTTAAAAGTAACATTAAGCCATTTTCATCCCTATGTATGAATGATTGCCTCTCATCTAAATCTTGACAAAAGTGCTTGTCGGATTTTCACCAGAAGGAACTCATTAGAGTTAGATAGAAGAAGCTTTTATACATCACATGTTAATGTTAAGAGTGTGTGGCATTAATAAGACAACATACAAGATGGGGAGAGGTGTATTTATGATCCTTTTAACAATGATCAAATCTCTCAATCTGCAACACCAACATTAATTATAATCATTTCCTTTGAGGAAGTGAAGGTTGGGTTGAAGCTGTGTTTGAGCTGTTAGAGGCAATGCTGGACATGGAAAGATTGTTTGACATTATAGCATTTGTGATCAGCAATTCTGCATCTGAATGGACTCTTAAATTTCTACCAGACAATGCTGTGCATGTCCAGTGCTGGGTGCTTAAATTGATCTAGTTGGAGCAGTTCTTAAGAGCCTTGCTTCATTGAATTTGGTGGTAATAAAGTTATCCAAGAAAGAGAAATGTCTTTTAAAATTTTCCACAACATAAAGACTCAAAGGCAGATCTATTCTTAATTTCTGTCCCAATTAGATACATTTATTAATTTGAAGCAGTGGAGTGGTTAGCAGACAATTGGTATCTTCTCTTCGAGTTTCTGGAGTCCTTCAGTGCTGGAGTTAGTGTCAACATGTTTAATAAATTCTTATAGGATATATTACCATTCTATTTCTATAGCTTCCTAAGTACTATTTAAATAAAATTAATTCCACTGTATTTGAAATTGTTTGAAATGCAGGTATACTTCTTTCTAATGATTATTATGCCCTTTTACATTCAAGAATTTTCAATTGTTTCTCAAGAATTATATCACATTTATTCAAGATGTTTTACCCTTAATATAAAAGAAATTTGGGTCTATTACAAAGAAATCTGTCTTTCATTGTAAATGTTCTTAAACATTTATTCACCAACTCTTTGCTCACAACAGACACCTTCGTAATAAGATGTGATACAACCAGTGCTGACTTGCATAATTTCATCTCAAGTCAATTATACAAAATTTAGTAATGTACTTATGATATATTATGATTTCCATATACCTGATTTGTATTTTTGCAATTACTGCATGAACACAAGCATTACTGCAGTTACAAGTAACTAGTACATGTTTGTAGAGTTTAACAAGCAAAGTCATGTCATTTTAGATTATTCTAGTCAGTCAATTTTGTACTTATATGTCTACTTACCATAAGGGTAAAATATTGACTCAGTAGCCTAATTTAGAATACATGATTGCTTCATTTTATTTATTCCAACACAAAGTGGTTTTTAAATTTAAGGTCATCTCTTGCAACTGCTGTATGCAAAGGTTCATTGAATATTTTATGGTTCAGCATATTTCTGTTGCATCAAAGACTCAAACATATTAAGAGATTGCCAAGCTAAAACATAATTGAACCATAATTCCCTCGTGCTCAAATCCCTCTTGCCAAATGACCCATAATCTAATTACAAAATGTTTGAAACAGGATGCGTTCAGGATAAGTAGCAAAGAATACAGGTACCTGAGGAAATAAACAAGTTTCTGTCGCATCAAAGACTCAAAACATATTAACACATTGTGAACCTTGAACAAAGATTCCCTAACACTCAACTCCATCTTGCCAAATGATCCATAATCTAGTTACTAAATGTTTGAAACAAGATGTATTTAGGATAAGAAACAAAAAATACAGGCACCATTTCTCACTGAGGAAACAGAAAATATTAGTCATGACTTGGAAAATTTGGATACTGGTTCTGAAGGTTCTCATTTAATATCCACATCAAACATTATTAACATGTATTTTTACATCTGCTTCAGATTATTAATGTTATTTTAAACTTAAAACTAAACGAAGTCTTTTAGTGCGAGATTTGAGGCTAATATTTTAAGTATACATTTTAATATTAAATTTAAAATTAATTTCATGTCGGAACTAATACAGTGAAGCAATTAACTTAATTAGCTAGTGAGTTGATTTGATACTCTTATGCTCCACTTACCATTGAATTATACAGAACATGTTTCACAGACCTAATAGCTGTGAGTTGACTGCCAGATTCGTTGTTGGTTGAATGGACTTGGTGTAGCTCTCGTGGACATTTTATGAACTTTTGGATTAATTTGTCTTCTGTTGCGATGTCGAAGTTTACAACCTTATATCTATATTTTTTTTATAATTTTTTTTTTTTTCCCATATTCCCAGCTCCAAGGATCTATCCATGAATTTCAATAATTTGACTTCTATTTCTATATCATGTGATGTGATGTGCAACCACTGATTTATCTATCTGATTGTACCTGATGTTTCTCCAGTGTTCCTTTAGCCTAATTCCAATGCTTCTTTTTGTTTTGCCAATATACCCTTTGTTGTATTCTGAACAGTTGATTTGATATATTCCTGGCTTCTTCTCATCAGGTATTTTATCATTATCACTGGAGTTGAGCAGATTATTTAGGCTGAATTTGTTCACCGGGGACGAAGTACTCCCAAATTCTCAGAGTATTTTCTGGAATTTTTTGGTGGCCCAAGGATGATAAATAAATTTCTTGTGAATGGTAGTTTCTTTTTTTGCTGACAATGTTGTAACCTGTTTTAATCTCTTCTCTTGTTTGAATTTCTTGATTTTCTTGTCTACAATTTCTCAGCCATACACATTGATTTTACCTGCTTGTATTACATGAGAGTACTCTTCACTGTATTTAAACTCATTCATGGGTACGTTAATGAGCCTATGTGCTAAGCTGTTGAGAACAGCATATTTGTGCTGTGGGATTGAAGCCACTGGCCTTTATGTAATTTTCAGTACATATGTCCTTTCTGTATATTTCAAATTTCAAATTAATGCCTGTTCTTATAATCTTTAAGTCAAGGAAAGGAATCATGTTGTCTTGTTCTGTTTTGGAATTGAATTTAAATTCCCTATCTTGTAGTTTTAGTAATTTAAAAGCATCATCCAAGCATTTCTTATTAACTATTGCAAAGATATCATCCACGTATCTGCACCAGAATTTAAAAATGTATGGAAATGATTTGGAGACATGCATTTCTAAACTACTCATATGTAAATCAAAGAAAATTAAAGATTTGGTTCTGCAAAAGGATGATCTTTTAGTGTCCTTTGATGTAAATTCACTCTTTCCCAGCATACCAAACTGCAAAATTCCAATATCCCTTCGAAATGGTTGCAGTCTCTGAAACTAAGAAACAAGGAAATTGAGTAATACATTGGAATAACCAAAGTCTGCATCAGTCAGAATTTCTTCAAGTTCAATGGTGAATTTCACAAACAAAAAGCAGGTTTAGCTATAGGGAATCCATTATCACCTTTTCTGGCTGATTTATATATGAATGGTTTAGAAGGTTATGAACTTTCAGATCCTAACAGAAGACAAATTAATCCAAAAGTTCATAAAATGTCCACAGAGCTACACCAATTCCATTCAACTAACAATGAATCAAGCAGTCGACTCACAGCTGATGATGTGGGCGAAGGCCTGTGAAACATGTTCTGTATAATTCAATCATAAGTAGAGCCTAAGAGTATCAAATCAACTCACTAGCTAATTAAGAATATACTGATATTTTCAGACAATAATCAGTAATTTTCATGTCTGATAAGATAAAATCAGATTTTGAAAGAAAAACTATAAACATTAGGTCAAGAGGGTAATATAATGATTAAACTGTAGGAATATAAACATATCTTGGTCCCTGAATTTTCCTTATAGCTTTTGAATTAAAACATGTAACAGATGATATATGACTCCCATATACACAGGTGTATGAGAAGCATAATGATTTTAGAGTAGATGTTAAAAAGTGCTTGCCTTCCTTCAAGATATATCTACATGTACCTCTCAGGTTATGGAAGGTATTCACCACCTCAGCCTCAAATTTCTACTGAATGTTTTTTGCAGTTTCATGTAAATCTCTCACTTTTTGCAATACAATTTCTACTTCAGTATGCCCCACAGGAAGAAATCTGGTAGAATAAATTATACGACTTTGGTGACCAAAGTCCTTTAGAAATGTTATAATCCTCAAAGAAGGAAAGTTTGAGGATTTATGTCAGGAAAAAAACCTCAAGCCTGAAAGAAGAGGCCTATGAGCAAAATTTATTAGCCTCTTGAATTTCTGAATTGAATTTATTAAAGAAACTACAATGCTTTTAACAGAAAAGATAAGCTAATTTTTAAAAAATTCACATACCATCCATGGGCTACAAAAAATTTCAGAATATTCTTAAAGATTTTATTATCAGGTTAGCACCTGTAAACGGATTTAATGTTAAAAATCTTGTGATTGATAATGTTAATTACAGTATTCCACAAGAGGAAAAAATCAGATATTTATAAAATAAGCTGCACAGAGTGTGAAAAACAAAGAGAAACATTGGCACATGGTTAAAAGAATATTTCCAAAACATAAATACAAGCAGTTGGAGAAATCAGCAGTGGCATCGCATTTTTGGACAGAAAACCATGACATATTGGAAAAAACAAAATTATTAAAATCAGTGTAAGGACCTACAGAATTAGCTACATGGGAGAAAATCTACATTTACAAGTACAAAGACAGTTTAATGAACTTCAACACTTTCAGTGCTGAAAACATACACTTGAAGTTCATCACACCTTCACCAGAGCAGATTACACATCCCCACAGCATAATGGTTTATCCTCCAGTCCACAATGGGGCTGACGATGCGAACAAAGTGTTTGTGAAACTTGTTCTACATATTTAAATAAGTGGAGCAAAAGAAAAAATGTCACAAAGAAAATGTCATAATTATATACCATTTTCTTTTCTATTGATCAATGTATAAAACCAAAAATGCGTGAAAACAGTGATGTACAACCAATTAGCTCTTAATTGTATCTTACACAATAAGTCCATTTCCTCTTTTCTGTGGTTGTGGTAGCATACAGGTCCTACCTTAGTGAGAGAAGCTCATAGACCAGCAAAAATTTACAAGGACTTTATTTGTCTTCCTCCAAGATGGATCTTTCTGCTTTTTATTTCTGCATTCTCTTGTGCTGCTGAAAGATGCCCCATGACCAGCATTCGGTATTCTCTTTTCTTAGGAACCAGATGTTGAGGGGTTACTAACACCAACGTACCTGAAGAGGGGTTGTTTTCACACTTTGTTTGAAATTGATTGGCTTTCTCACGGTTTGTCAGTGGCAAGTTGGCTTTCACAGTGTTATCTGTTAAGTTACAAAAAAGCATATCTGTGTTGTGGCAATGAATAAAGTAACATTTTATTGAAGACTCCTTTTTCTCATCCAAGTTTAAGTTACAAGTTGGAAGTGAAGCAATTAGAATCTTATCAACCAAAAGCTATAGAGCTTACTCAGCAAGAGAGAATAAATTAAGAAGATTTTCGCCTTTATGGGTTGAAAAAGCATCTTAGCTGACAGCATATGAAATTAGAAAATCTTTATTTTGCTTTTACTGTTCATTGTTCATGGGAAAATCAACTTGTTCCACAGCAGGGTATGCTGATTAGAAGCATGTATCAGAAAAAGTGAAGAAACATGAACTTATCATGTCATTCATAAGAGTAATTCAGTGAAATTTAAAATATTAGGAACAAATATTCATTCCGAAACTGAGGAAGGGCACAGTGCTGCTGTAAAAAGACACGCTGAACTTGTAGACAAGAATCAACATGCCTCAAATAAAATTATAGGCATTAAAAATACATGTGGGATTCATAAATTAGCCTTAAGGGAACATGATGAAACCTACAATTTCCTTAATAAGGGCCTTTTTCTGAATTTGGTTGCTTATATAGCAAAGTAAGATAGCATGCTTGAAAATCACTTGACATACGCCATTGTGGCAAAGAATTCAAAATGAATTGTTAGATGCAATGTATCTTGTCTATAAGAATGACAATTAGAAAAGAAATAGCAAGGACAAATTTAGTTTCTATACAGGCCAAAGAAACGACAGATATTGCATGCACATCACAATTTGTTATGATATTACAATACATCAATGGGGGTAAACCTGTTGAAAGGTTCATAAAACACATTGTTGTTTCTGAACCGACTGCAAAAGGCTTAACATGTACTTTAACAACTGAATTAGAAGAGTTCCATTTAAACCAGAAGTTTAAAGCACAAGCATACAATGGCACTGCAGTTATGAGAGGATGTCAGGGAAAAGTAGAAGTTTTGATGAAAGACATTCCCTCATGCCATTTATGTGTATTGATATACTCCAGCTGAATTTAGTGCTCAAAAGAGTCAGCTTGATAATTAAAAGATTCAGAATAATTTTTGCAAATATCATTGGTCTAAGTGCACCTTTTGTATCATAACCAAAACCACTAATTTAATAAAAGAAATTTTGCAAAGGATGTACCCCATCATCATGTGCAACAAGATAGAATTTTAATTTCAGGATAATTAATTTTGTGCAAGAGGAAAGAAAAGAACTGCACATTGTTCAAAAAGATACAAACAGAAGAATGTTGGAATGGTATGACAGTTTAGGAAGTTAATGGATTTCAGAAATTGCTTGAGGACAACCAATTTTTAATTTTTTTTGTCTTTCTTTGTGCATGTTTGTCACTATGTTGATACACTGTACAATGTTCTTCAGTCCAGGAATGAAAGTATAAAGCACTTGAGTGTTTCCAGTCAACAATGGCTCAGTTATGCAATAATGGCAGCAACTTTTGACATCATTAAGCCATGGAGATATTACAACTAATTCCCCAAGGAAAAATGCTAGAATAAGTCAAAATGAAACTGCAACAGAAGTAGATGCCAAAGAAACCTATGATGTCATTGTGAATTAGTTACAAGATAGATTCTAAAACAGTTAGGTGCTATGTGCATTTGTGCTTATTGATCCGCAGAATTTCAAAACATATAGACAGTGTTTTACTCTCTCCCATTTTGAAACAATCACATTAGCATATCCTGTGCTAAATAAAGAAAAATTTAAATGCAAGTTATCTGCAGCATATGGAAATAAAACTATACAACAACAATTAATGAATTAGCATAGTTTCTTTACGAAAATGGCATTCTTAGAATTGTATAAGTTGCTGCAGATAGTCATTACAACCCGCTGAGTTAGAAAGCTGTTTTAGTACTTTGAAACATATGAAGACCTACCCAAGTAATTTGATGGGTCAAGATAGACTGAATGCATTGGCAGTTCTGTCCATGCACAAGGAGTACATCAGCAACTTGCAGGACTTTAACCAGTGAGTAATAGGAAAATTCTCCAGGACTAAGAAATGGAGGGCACTTTACATTTACAAGAAATGAGCGAGTACAGTTATTTTAATATTAAATTGTAACTTTAGTTCATACATTCAACTTTTGTAACACTGCTATTTTTGGGCTTAGGTGTCATGAAGTTATGCCCCTAGCCCACTGTTCTACAGGGGCCATGACTAACCACTGGTATATAGTAACATATCTTAATGTATCCCTGGTGACAAAAAAAAATCATCTCTTAAATACAAAATTCTTCTAAGTCCTACTCATTACAGTGTGCAGTTCACAAGGTATCCAGTAAAGCTGTGTAGATGATGATTGTTGTTTAAGGGGCGCACAACAGCTAAGGTCATTAGCGCCCAAACATACTAAAAACTGCATCAGTACTAAAATATAAATAGTTAATACAAATCAAGTCTGAGCAGCACGTTGTGCAACAAAATAAAAGCCCATAACAAATAACAAGTGGGTGTAATGGTCAACAAAGGACTGGTATTAAAATAGCCGCAATCGCGAAAACAACAGTCCCACAATGGTCTAAAAAGGGTCAATAAAACCCTATAACCATCAACACTAGAACATATAAAAACTGGTAGTAAAACACATCAGCAAAAGCTGAAAATAAACCAGTATTGTAAAAGTCTAACCTTGTAACAATAAAACCCCAAAACAATAACAAGAGCTATATATAACAACTCAATTAAAGACTGGTACTAAAAACGATGCATCAAATGCTGAAACAACCACAGTCTTAAAAGAGTCTAAAAATGCCGTCAATGGTAAAAGATAAAAACTCACACCTTGCTCCAAAAACCACAAACACGGATAAAACGGAGCACACGCTCAACAGCAAACACATCATCTGCGAGTAAGTCCTCAATAGAGGAGGGCAAACCTAAGCTATTTCTAAAAGCTGTCAGATGAAGACAATCAATTAAAATGTGACGCACTGTAAAGGGGTGGTCACAGTGAGGGCAAGCTGGAGCGGGTTGATCATTAAAAAGATGAGAGTGGCTAAAACGGCAATGCCCAATTCTAAGACGAGCTAAAATTACTTCTTCGCGACGAACAGCGCGAGAAGAAGTCGACCAGTTAAAAGGGGCGGGTTTACATTCACGGAGCTTATTATTTGGGAGTAATTCCCACTCCTCGCGCCAGCGCGAAAAAATGGCTCTACGTAATGAATGTATAAAATCCCCGAAATAAAAACGCTGCTCGTACTCAGCAGGGTCTAAAAGAGCGGATTTTGCTGCAACATCTGCGGCCTCATTACCTGGGAGTCCGACGTGTCCAGGCACCCATAGCAGTATTACCCTGACGCCAGCGTCGAAAAGGGTTAAAACTACATTCTGGACCATCTGTACAAGGGGGTGGAGGTTGTACAGGTTTCTAAAACTTAAAATGGCACTCAAAGAATCGGAACATATAACACTGTTCCCCAGCCCGTGATCAGAAATAAATAAAACCGCCCGATAGATAGCATAAAGCTCCGCCATAAAAATAGATGTTGCAACGTTAAGACCATACGTAAAACTAGCCCCATTAAAAACAAAAGCACATCCTACACCTGTGTCAGATTTTGAGCCGTCGGTATAGATAAAATTCCAGCCATTAAAAGAGGATTTGATCTCGCTAAAAGAACAACGAATAATATGTGCTGCGGTCGATGATTTCGGAGAGGACGTAAGCCCGAGATGAACGGGGGCCTCTGCTAAAATCCAGGGGGGAGAAGAAGTTTCCCCGGCTAAGAAAAAAGCAGGTAACTCAATGTCCAACGTCCGTAAAATCTCCCGAAAACGAAAGCCAGGGGGCTTAGGAGTAAAAGACCGAGCAGCATAAAAACGATCAAAAGACACATTAAAAAACGGCCCATTCGTGGGATGACGAGGTTGCGCAGCTAAGCGACAACCGTACGCAGCTAGTAAAACATCCCTACGATAAAACAACGGAGGTTCTCCAGACTCCGCACATAAACTCAACACAGGACTGGTGGGGAATGCCCCAATGGCAACACGGATACCCCGGTGATGAATCGGGTTCAGGCGGCGCAGAACAGAAGGCCGCGCAGAGCCATAAACGACACTGCCATAATCCAATTTGGACCGGATAAGAGAGCGATAAAAACGTAGAAGAACAGTCCGGTCAGCTCCCCAAGATGTGCCACTTAAAACACGTACAATACAAAGAGAACGTTCACACTTGCCTCTGAGTTGCGCTATATGCGATGACCAGCATAATTTCCTATCAAACACCAAGCCAAGGAACCGAACTTCGTCTGCGAAAGAAAGTGCGTCTGGGCCAAGATGGAGCGAAGGTGGAAGATACTCCTTGTGGCGCCAGAAGTTCATGCAGACGGTCTTCTCTGCGGAGAAACGGAACCCGTGAGAAACACTCCAAGCGTGAAGGCGGTCGAGACAGCATTGGAGGCGGCGTTCCAAGAGACAGGTTCTCCGAGAGGAAAGATAGATGGCAAAATCGTCCACAAATAACGACGATTGTATTCCTGGCGGTAAACACTGGGTGATAGAGTTAATCGCAATGGCAAATAGTGTGCAACTAAGTACCGAGCCCTAAGGTACGCCGTTCTCTTGAATAAATTTAGATGATAAAACTGATCCCACGCGAACATTAAAAACCCGGTCCTTCATAAATTCCTGAATAAAAACAGACATACGCCCACGTAGGTTCCAATCGTGAAGCGTTCGGAGGATACCGCCTCTCCAGCAAGTATCGTACGCTTTCTCTATGTCGAAAAACACAGCAACCGTTTGGCACTTGCGCACAAAACCGTCCATTACATGGGTAGTTAAAGACACCAGATGGTCGACTGAGGAACGATGACGCCGGAAACCACACTGGGCGTTCGTTAATAATTGCCTCGACTCCAACCACCACATGAGCCGTCCGTTAATCATTCGTTCCAACACTTTGCAAACGCAGCTGGTGAGGGAAATCGGACGGTAACTGGAAGGAAGATGTGGGTCCTTTCCAGGCTTAGGTATGGGAATGACGGTGGCCAATCGCCAAGCGCAAGGAAATGTGCCGTTACACCAAATAAAATTAAAAGTTCGTAATAAAAATGCTTTGCCTTCTGCTGGTAAATGCTGCAACATGGCAACATGAATGTCGTCAGGTCCCGGTGTGCAATGTCGAGAGGTAGAAAGGGCATGCTCCAGTTCCCTGGCGGTAAAAGGAACGTTGTAGCTCTCCTGATGGTCGGAGGCAAATGAGAAACCTTTCCTCTCAACGTGCTCCCTTAATGCGCGAAATGTAGCCGGGTAATTGCCGGAACTAGAAACATCAGCGAAGGTTCGCCCTAAAACATTGGCGACGTTAATCGTAGTAGTGAGCACTCGATTTAAAACCCTAAGACCGGGTATAGGTGTAAACCTTGGTTTGCCAGGAACGCGGCGTAGCCGTTCCCAAACTACGGATGAAGGCGTTGTTCGGTTAAAAGAAGAGGTAAAAGAAATCCAAGAAGCCTTTTTGCTATCCTTAATGACTCGGCGGCATTTGGCGCGAAGTTGTTTGTAGCAAATCATATTTGCAGAAGTAGGGTGGCGACGAAAAACTCGGAGAGCACCTCGGCGTGCACGCAACGCATCCCGGCATTCATCGGTCCACCAGGGAACCGGCAAGCGTCTGGAGTGACAAGACCACCGGGGAATAGCCTTATCTGCGGCTGTGATGATGACCGTACGGAGGTGCTCGATGGCGATGTCTATAGATGGAAATTCACACCCTGAAAATTCGGCCAAAGAACGGTAGAGAGGCCAATTCGCCTTTTCAACGAGCCATTTTGGCGCGCGCTGTGAATGTGCGTTCGAAGAGAGTACATGGATCTGACACGGAAAGTGGTCACTGGAATATAAATCAGAGATGACGTTCCAGGTGAAATGTACAGCAAGTGAGGCAGAACAAATGGATAAGTCCAAGTGCGAAAAGCTATGAGTGCTGTCAGAGAGAAAAGTAGGTTCACCAGTGTTGAGAAGTACAAGATTGTGATTCAGCAAAAAGTCAGCTAAGAGGTTACCTCTTGCACACTCCGTGGTGGAACCCCATAGGGGATGGTGTGCATTGAAATCCCCCAAAAGGAGAACAGGGGGTGGTAGCTGAGACAAAAGATCATCCAGGTCAACTGTGGTGATGGTGGCGGACGGAGGTAAATAAACAGTGCAGACAGAAAAACTAAGGCCAGAAAAGTGAACTGTAGCTGCAGCAGCTTGTAAAGGAGTCTGGAGCAGTAGTGAGGTGCTGTACACGTTATTGCGAATTAAAAGTAAAACTCCGCCGTGAGCGGGAGTGCCATCTTCGGGAGGGAGATCAAATCTCACCGAAGAGTAACCGCGTAAGTTAAAAGAATCACTTGGGCGAAGCTTAGTCTCTTGGAGACACACGAGCAAAGGGTCAGTAGAACGTAAAATTAATTCGAGGTCAGGTCTTCGACTACGGAGACCACGCACATTCCACGAAAGGATAGCCATTGTTAAAATTATATAAAATGAATAAAAAATTTACCACCTTACTTTTTGGACGGTGCAGGGCGAAACAAACGTCCTTTTTTCAATCGCGTGGGACTCGGTGGTTTTGAAGGAGCAGGCACATCCTGCTCCATCACATCCTCAGAGGGAGGGCTCTCCCGCTGAGAAGCATCCGCCGATTCCAACACCTGGAATCGGTTGGATGTGGATATAGGCGGCGACGGCGACCGCCTAGCGGGTTTGCTCCCATCATGGGAGCGTGACCTCCGAGGAGGAGAAGGGCTCTTTTTCTGCTCTACCTGAGTTGATGACTTTAAAAAATCTGTTCGCGTAAAACTCGTCCTGAACTTAATATCAGGGGCATTAAAAACAACCGCTTTGGGCTTCACGGTAGAGCGCTTTGGAGAACTAGGCGTAGGTTGGACCCGTGTAAACACAAGATCGCAGGTCTGCGTACTGCTATCGCACTTCTTGGGCGCAAAAGAAGCTGCTGCGCTGTAGGTGCCGGTCTTAGGCACGACAGGTTGGCGAGACTGGAATCGCTTCCGGGCTTCAATAAAGGAGAGTTTTTCCTTCACCCGGATCTCCTGGATACAGCGCTCCTCTCGAAAACGAGGGCAATCGCGGGACGAGGCTGGATGTCCACCGCGGCAGTTGACGCAGACAGGAGCGGATGGGCATGCTCCCTCGTGACTTGCTTGACCGCAGGTTGCACAGATGGATACGGCAGTTTTACACGATATGCGAGTGTGTCCAAAACGCTGACACTGAAAACATCGCAACGGGCTCAGGATATACGGGCGCACTTCTATCACCTCGTAGCCCGCCTTGATCCTCTGCGGCAAATCGACCCTGTCGAATGTGAGGAAAAGAGTCCGGGTCGGCTGTAATTCCCCCTCTTTCCTTGCCTGTACACGATATACTGAGGTGACCCCTTGGTCTTCCAGACAGCTCTGGATTTCCGGGTCGGTCATTCCGTCTAGAACATTTGTGGTAACAACTCCTCGCGACGAATTCATGGTCTTATGTTTCTCGACACGGACGGAATATCCGTGGAGTAGCGTCGCCTGGAGCAACGAGTTGCTTTGAGACAGGCCAAGTGTCTCCACCAAAAGTGATCCGTTGCGTAGACGGGTACAGGACTTAACGGGTCCAGCTATGGCATCAATGCCCTTCTGAATTTTGAATGGATTCACGGTCGTAAACGACTGATTCTCTTCAGTACGACTAATGACTAAGTAACGAGGGAAAGACTTCTCGATTACTTCTTTTGCATCAACTCTTTTACGTTTAAAATGTAAAGGATTATTTTCCAGTACCATAGCGATTTATTTCTCCACCATTGCAACCGTCTCCGATGGCGGGCTGCTTCCTGGGCGCCACCCCGGCTTAGGTTACTGGCTCTGGCCTGAACAAAGTAACCTCAGGGTCACACCTTCCTGTGGGCTGACGAAGGGTCCCAATCGCCTGCAGGAAGACTACAGCTCGTGCAATGGCCCTTCCCCGAGCCTGGCCTTTACCAGGGGATACGCTCCTGTCCTACATGATAACCCTGTGCTGGGAGTTACGCCGTTACCCAGTCACATTTTACCGCGTCAAACACGGGGGCACCCATCAGACAAAGAACAGGGAAGTAGGACTAATAAAACAATAAAAGAGGCGAAATAAAAAGGAGTCAAACGCGCTAAGCGCGGACCTGAGGGAGCAGCTCGGGAGCCTCGGGGTCGCTACGCCCCGTACCCAATAAATTGGGCCCCTGAGGGGAAAGCTGTGTAGCCACTGCAGCAGTTGTGTTATATGGCATGCACTAAGGACTCGTGTGTGTGTTCCATTAGCTCTGTGGCAGAGTGTGCAGTGATGCCATGATTAAGAGTGCAGGTTTGCCTCCCTGCATGAAACTTTTTTTTTTTTTAATTAACCTTTGTAACATATTACAATATGTAATATTGTTTTCCATGTTCTATTTCCAGATGCTTACAATTGTGACCATTAAGTTTACAGGCAAAAAGCCCATTGTGGTGTGCAGTCACTGCATGCACATTGTAAATACAGCATTTATAATCATCCCCCAAAGTTCTACAATCAATGTAGAATTTGGGAACGACTATTTTTTTTTTTTGTCAAAGGGTGCATTATTCCTGCAATCACACAATGGAATGTCTGACCAAATAAATGACATGCAAAGTCTTGAATTCACATTAATTTCAAAATATTTCAAACTAAAAGTTTTGGAGATACTCACCCAGAATTCCTCCAAATCTGTTATATGGATTATGTTCTCAATCACTTTGATCTTATTATTGGCCAGATCTAGTGTGGTCACTTTTGATTGAGATTCCAGATTTTCTATTTTAGAGATGTTGTTAAATGAAAGGTACAGCTGTTCTAATTCTGTAAGCTGTTCAAGATTTTCTATGTGGCATATTCTATTGTTCTATAAAAAAGAAAGAAAAAGCATAGCCTATTAAAATGAATAAATACAAAAGTTATAAGAAAGAAAATGGTTTGGGTCATGCTTGTCTTATAAAGTTTACAAACTATTAATTTATAATTCCATATCTCATATCTGCACTCTTAGACAAAGAAGAAGGAGGAGGAGGAGGAGGAGGAGAAGAAGAAGAAGAAGAAGAAGAGGAGGAGGAGGAGAAGGGAGCATAGGAAGAAGGAAGGAGGCAGAGCAGGAGGACGAGGAGAAATAGAAGAGCAACAGCAAAAACCAAGCCTGATTCAGAAAACATGAGAAGCATTCGCTAACATTGGGTTCACAAATGTTTTAATGTTGTTTTCAGTTTTGTTCAAGAAATGCATTTGTTTGGACCTTGTGCTCTGATGGCTGAGCTGACAAAAGCATATGTCCACAATAGGAATGACCTAGGTTTGAATCCTATTGAATGCCTCAACTTTTTATTTGTTAGTTTTTCAAGTAAAATTTATATTTAATATAAGGCAACAATATATCCTTTAATAGGCAATATATATTTGAATTTTAAGACATTTATGTGCAAATACAAAAACCAAAATGAATCATCTTTGTTTTCAAAATAAATGCTACAGTTGAATGGCTCACCTGAACACCATTGTAACTGACAGTGTTCATCAATGTGGGAAAAATGTGGAACAATATTGAACTTAAACTGGTGGATGTGTTCGGGAAATTTTCACTTTCAGTCTCATGTTTTGGTATCACTATTTTAATAGTGAAAATAGCATTTACAAGAACTACACAGTAACTGCAAGCAAAATGATGGACCAGCTAGAACTATTCCTCTCAATGGCTGAGAAAAAAGGCCCAGAAAAGGTAAATGGGGAAAGAGAGAAATGCACTTATGAAAAGATAATCATAAACTCTTCGGGACAGTGGTCTCCATATATATTCCAAAAGAAATCAGCCCTTAGCTGGAAACCTGCCTCCAAATGTGGTAAGTAGAACAATGTTGTACTTAACCTACAGTGCCTATTTGCTATTTTCTGTATTATAACGATAACATTTTTGTAAGTAATTTGAATTTGTTACGGAAATTATTCACTGAAGTGTGCTAGTTATGTTAAGTAATTGATTAATAATATTATCGTAGTTAGATGTGGTAAGTAGAACAATGTTGTATCTAACCTACAGTACCTATTTGCTATTTTCTGTATTATAACAATAACATTTTTGTAAGTAATTGGAATTTTTTACGGAAATTATTCACAGAAGTGTGCTAATTTTGTTAAGTAATTGATTAATAATATTATCGTTGATAGGTAAGTTGCATATTAAGAATTTTTATATTGTTTCAGGAGAGAGTATGTGGCTGTTATTTTCCATGTGTAACTAAGTGCAGATGATAAGAGAGTATTTGATGAATTTTACAAGTTGAATTACAATAATCAAAAACAGGCTTCTGGCACATTAATGTGTATAGGTACAGAACATTTAACAGAGCTCAACCAGTGCAGAAAAGGGTTCATTTAAGATAACAGAATATATCTGGTCCAAATCAATCTTTTTATTTTTTTTGAACAGCATTTAACGCCCGTTTTTACTACTGAGGCACCACAGGAGGTTCAAATCAATCATAATGATCCTCCAAATATTTGTGGCAGAATAAGTCATAATATTCTCCAGCCATAAATTAGTTATAGCATTGCAAGAAAGAGTACAGGACCTGGTCGCAGAAAATTAACTCCAGTCAACATCCACTGCCTTACAAATGCATATTAACAGTTCCTAATTATTACAGTTGCAAAGAAGAACCTATTGGATATGTGTAGTTATATCCACGATGAGTTCAGAAAATACTATGAGGACTTGGCCAGTCAATAAACCAAATATGCTATCTCAGTTATTTTTTGTGTTTTTAGTGCAAAATTATGCTTGAAATATAATAGCTAAATATAATGTAATGATTCATTATCTGTTATCATTGCAATTAAATTGTTAAAATAACGGACTGAAAAATGTGGTAGGTAGCAAAAAAATGTAACATTTTTGCCAGTTATAATGCTGTTCCTATAATTTTTTTTTCTTCTAAACAAGGTTTGAAAATGCAGTTATTGTATATAGAAAATAATTAGTACTGAAAAAGTTGTATATGAGCTGTAACTTTTCTAATAAAAAGTACTTTTTCAATTATAAAAGGCAATAAAACATTTTTTCATATCATACACATTTTAGTTTTTGTTGGTTACAACATTGTTTGGGTGAACCATTCAATTAATATTCTTAAAATATCTAAAAAGAAAATATAAGTGTAATAATAATGCCATTAATATTACTATAAATCTTAGAAAAATATTGCGCCCAGACACAGTAGGGTGGTGCTTGGTTTCATTTGATGTAATTATCAAAGAGCCCTTAGGCAAATGAAGAGTATGAAGTTGAATTTGAAAAAACTGTATAACAACTTGTAACTATTACTGACGAGCTGACATAGGAATTTCAATTAGATTTTATTTCCACAATATTTCTACAGGGTTCTGTTTTTTTTAATCATTTCTGGAGCTCAGGATATGAATGCATATGAACAGTACTTAAAAACTGAGTATCAGAAGATTATCCCTTGACCCCTTTCATGCAGATGAAGTATGAGAAGAATTTATCAGTATGATGAAGGCAGGTAAGAAGTTCTTGTCAATGGTGCATTGAAAATGCATTTGTTTCTTTGGTCTTATTTTGCAATGAAATCAACTTTTGTTAGCTGTGTTAGTTTGAGCATAACCTAAAATCATTGCCCATGGCAAACTCTGCATGGGTATCACTGGCAGCATGAAAGAAACTGACAATCTTTGGTTTGGCATAAGGAGAAGAAATATGGTGGGGCCACATTTACCCGATTCCTGAACACCATGCGGAAATTACTCCACAAGTCATGGATACAAATCTTATAGCCAGAATTCAGGAGGGACATTGTTACAACATACCTCTCTCAGTAGATAAATGTATCTAAAATTGAAGTTCCCAGTATCACAGACAAGTATAATAAACATCAGTGTCTGACAGCATTAATATCTCAATGTCCAGACAAATCAGTGCCAAATGTGTGTTACCAGACTGCTAGGTTCACATTCAAAAAGAAAGTATGATATCTTTGTGACAGTCACCATCCAGACATAAAGATATTTTATAACACAAGTATGACTGCGGAAACTTACTCGTTTATTACATTTTGAAATTTATAACTGAGGAAAAAATGTGATTCAAACATTATACTGGAAATGGCTGTTTATTATTTTTGGAATGTGTCTAATTGACTTTTAACCACTGAGAGAGGTAACTAGATGTACTGCTAAATTAACTGAACTGAACTCCCAAGCTATTCAAGGCGAACCATAAGAGGCAACAAGACAGATCCAAAAACAAAAACAACTGCACCAATATATCCTGTGGCCAAAGGCTCACATTAGCTGCATATGTGTCTGCCTGGAAAATGAATGGCTGCAATGCATCTGAAACGTCAGCATTTTATAGTTATGTGATGCAGTAGCGAAGAAGGTAAAGATATTTTATTATAAGATACTTTGCTTTCAAAAAGCATGCATGCAGTACTATATGCTACCAAACCATAATTCTGAACATTGCATTTGCTTTTTGAAATGATTACATTTATAAATATTAATGTTACCAGAACTTCAGACTGAGAAATAAAACCCAAATCTAGAACATAAAAATGTTGGTCTTTCAGCTTAAAATATATTTCTTTGCCCTTATTCTTTACACCAAAAGATGTACACTGCTAAATGTCTTACCTGTATGCTAAGAATCTTGAGTTTCTTCAATGAATCCAATCCTTTGATTTCATTTATCTTATTCTTTCCCAGATATAATTCCTCAAGGTTCACCAAGCCATTCAAGTTTTCTATTTCCTATTAAAAAGCAGAAGCAATTAAGAACCAACTAATTTTAAATTACATTTCCTTTACTTAAACAAAAGAATGAAAATTAACACTTATAGATTGGCTCAGGCTCATTTTCCATGTGTTACCCAATATACGTTAAAAATTTTCTATTGATGTTTGTGCAAACAGAGCTGTAGTTTCTCAGTGTTCCATTTCCTGTGGCCTCATTTATACCTAAGTGGCAGCACCTCTTTATTTATTAAATATATAATATGGCATTTCATATCTTAGAAGTCTTGTAGCATTTAGCCACAAATGAACTTTAATTGCAATTGCACTTTTAATACATCGGTAAATACAGGCTAATTTTCTATTTGACTGCCTTCGTATCTACTTACCTATTGATTTTCTGCTTGCCATAACAGGACTTTTTTTTTCCATTTATAGCACTCATTATAATGATAACAACTTTAATAAAGTATATAATTAAATTTAATAATCAAATAGAAATATAAGACAAAAGTCATCTCAGAAGGTAGGTTAAAGATAGATGAAGGATAAATTAAGTGTATTTCTACCCTATCAATAAATTTCACCAATCTTTGGTACAAAATTCACATAATATGTGTGGTTTAAAATGATAGCTATGTCATGTCTTTAAACACGTACATATGTTTGATATTAAACAAAACTGTTTCAACATTTTGAGTGATTTTCAATCTTGGCTCTAGCACATGAACAATTCTCACTTACTATCAGAAGCTGCAACAATTTAGTATACCTCTTATCTTTGTCTGCATAGTGAAAACAGAAATTTACCTTCTAACCAGTAAAGATAAATGAAGAAAATAAAATACCATAATATTTATATACTTTTTATTTTATTTTCTGGGGGGGAGGGATATTAAAGAAGCTAAACTGCTTCATTAACGTTCATTTTTTAACAGCAATGCATACATCATATGTTGATTTTAAAGTAATTTTATTTAATTAATAGAAATATTTATGTATATCATATATGTTTTAAATTTAATGTATTTTAAAAAGCATAATAATTTGCAGTGATTCCAATTGTATGTAGGCTTTATGGTTCTTGTAACTATGAAAATACAAATTTCAGTTCTGTTAGCTATTTCAAAAGTTTTAAACAGAAAGCACTAATATATCTTTAATTATAATTTTTATGATAAATGTTAATATGGAGGAATCTGCATAAAGTAATGTTTTCCTCTTCGGCACATGTAAAGGCTAAAAGCTTTAAGAAGCATGCCTAACACTAATCTTATCTGAGTATGTGTTTTTCTCTGTCATAATTAAATCATTCTTGTTTGCAACTATTTAACACCTTATCATTTGCCAAGGCCTTTCAAGACAATGAACAAAACCAAATAAATGATGGTGCAAATAAATATGAAGTTCATTTGGCCAAAAGTTTCAAGGATAGGGAGAAACATTTACTAAATATTACAATGAATATCACAGAAATATATTTTATGGTGAGTGGTTATGTACATTGTATTTACATGGATTTTCTATTAAGAAAACTTTATGGCATTGTACCTGCTAATCTTAAAACAAAACATACATATGACTTTTATGGATGACTTTTTCCATTTTAAATTATCTTACCCTAATTCTGTTATCACCAACTTCAAGGACGGTTAAATTGTGAAGATGGCTCAAATTTTGGAGCTTAGATATTTTGTTGGAGCAAAGGAAGAGTTTCTTCAGGTTTATTAAGTTGTTCAACCCTTTGATTTCCATTATACGATTGAATGATACATCCAGTATCCTAGAAAAGAATTACAACATAGCAATTAATGTTAATTCTGGTATAATTTTTTGTTTAACATTTTTTATTACATACATTCCTTACTGAACAGGTAACATTCAGTATCCTAGAAAAGAATTACAACATAGCAATTAATTTTAATTCTCGTATAATTTATTTAACATATCTTATCACATACAATCTTTACTGGACAGATGCTAAGCAGAAGTGAAGTAAATGAGACAAGCAAAGCTGAACCATCAGAATTCTAATTAATGTATTCCATATTTCCAAAAAATTTTGAAATTAAAAGCATTAGACTACACAAAAGGTATAGGTTATACATCAAGGACATTTCCAAAATTTAACAAAAATGAAACCAAAATATGGAAATTAGATTTAATATGAATAGAATTTAGTAACAATGAAGCAGAAACATTTTACACTACGAAAATGCAACTTCCAACATCTATGAAATTAAATTCACTTCTGAAACAGAACAAGGCAGACAAAGATTATAAGAACAGGCAATAATTCGGAATTTGGAATATACAGAAAGGACACGGAGACTGAGAATTACATAAAGGCAAGTGGATTCAATCCCATAGCATACAAAATGCCATTCTCAATAGCAGAGCACATAGACTCATTAACATACCTATGAATGAGTTTGAATACAGCAAAGAGTACTAACATATTACACAAATAGGAAAATTCAATGGTTATGACCAAGAAATTGTAGACAAGAAAATCAAGAAATTCAAACAAAAGAAGAGATTAAAGCAGGTTACAACAAGCAATAAAAGAATCTACCATCCACATGAAATTCACTTATCATCCTTGGGCCACCAAAAAATTCCAAAAAATACTTAAAGAGTTTGGGATTGCTTTGTCCCCAGTGAATAAGTTTAGCCTAAAAAATTTGCTCAATTCTGGTGATGATAGAACACCAGAGGAGAAGAAGCCAGGAATATACAAAATCAACTGTTCAGAATGTAACAAAATATATATTGAAAAACAAAAAGAAGTATTGGAAACAGGCTGAAGGAACACTGGAGAAACATCAGAAAAATCAGCAGTTGTACATCACTTTTGGAGAGATAAACGTGATATAGAAATGGGAGTGAAATTATTCAAATTATTCCCATTGGCCAGTCAGATTGGCCCATGGAACGGGGAATATGGGAAAAAATTTATATAAAAAATATGACAATAAGGCTATGAACTTTGGGATCCCAACAGAACACAAATTAATTCAGAAGTTCATAAAATGTCCACGAGAGCTACACCAAGTCCAGCCAACCAACAATGAATCAGACAGTCTACTGCCAACTGAGGATGCAAAATCCTGCGAAAATCCTGCAAAACTAGTTTTGCATAATTCAACAGTAAGTGGAGCATAAAATTATCAATTCGACTGACTAGATAATTAAGAACATTTTCATTACATAGGTAAAACATTTAGTTGCATAGCTGCTCAATAAACTCCACACACAACTTTATCATCTGATCATACACATTAACATTCAAGTAAATGTACACTATATGAACAAATTAAGCACAGAAATACTACCTTTTCAGTTGCCATTAATATATAAGTATTATGAAAATGCAGCATTACGGCCTATTTTATTCATGCAGCTAATAATTATTCTCTTTGATTCTTACAACCATGTACTTACTCCAAGTTTACAAGAGTATTGAGATTCTCAAGTTCTGTTATTTGATTATCATAAAGCTCCAGCTCTACCAAGTTCACAAGAGAATCTAGATGTTGGATCTTTTTTATCAAATTCCATCTTAAAAACAGCCTCTTGAGGTTATGAAGTGCCATAAGGTGAGACAAGTTATCAACTCTCTGATGGTTTAGATCCAACTCCTGTAATAAATGAAAGTATGAAAAATTTATATATTCGTGTACAGTTAAATATGTTAAATTTTGAGAGACAGTCAAAATAGTGTTAGAAATATCAAAGTCAAAAAAACTTGAAGTTTGATATGGATATTAATCCCCCCCCCCCCACACTGAAGAAAGCCTCCATGTGTGGTATGACTCGCTAGAATGAGCTATGATTCAAGCAAGAAACAAAGCTAACAGAAATAATTATTTATTTTCTTTATTTATTCTGGTAGAACTAAGGCCATTAGGCCTTCTCTTCCCACTCTACCAATTTAATAATAATTCCATAAAGTTATTGTGACAATATTACAATCACAACATTGACAGTAAAGTTGACAAGACTCGTACACATATAATCCAATGTAAAACATTATGTATATAAACAAATGTATGGTAATATATAAATATTGATAATGAAAAATATTAACTTAAGAAAGAAAAAATAAGAAAATAAAAGAACAATAATACACAACAAGCACCAGCAATGACAATTTATACATATATCAATCTACATAAATCTGAAAGTGGAAATAAAGATACTTGCAAAACATAAAATGAAACCCTGAAAATACTATGAAGGAGAATGGAACATTTATTATAGTAATAAAATAATAGCATGAATAATTCTACAGCAGGGTAAAACAAATAAATACATGCATTGTAACAAAAGGAATTTGAATCTAGGATAATTAATTATTTCTGATAATATTAAACAATTTCTTATAAAATGCTCCTACAGTTTGGCAGTCTCTGACATCCCGTGGCAATTCATCCCAGAGAGGGGCAGTGGTTATGGTGAAATGATGATTAGCAAAGTGATGTTTGGTGCTATGGTTACAATAATATGTTCTGGGATTCAGAACGTGTATTAAGATTATGAGCAGAAGATAGATTTTGTAAACAAGAAGATAGATAAGATGGAGAAGATGTATGGATGATTTTGAAAAGTAGTGTGAGACAATGAATGTTTCTTCGGTCTTTCAGGCAGAACCAAGACAGCATATTCAGGGAGGGTGTTATATGATCGAACAGATGCACATCACAGATGTAAAGTATGCACATATTATGAACATACTATAGTTTTTGCGTTAGGTTAGAGTTTAAGTCTGTGAGCAAAAAATCACAGTAGCTGAAGTAAGGCATCACCAGGGATTGCACCAAGATCTTTTTGAAGGTTCTGGGTAGGGACATGCCTAATCTTTTAAATGTATGGATTAGAGAACTTACCTTCTTGCAGATTTCAACATGGTTTTCCCAACAGAGATTACTGTCTATAATAACTCCAAAGTTTTTCACAGAATCAGTGAAGGGAGTTGCGTTTGATATTAAAGGGAGGAATATTGCCTATGTCTATAGCACTGAGCAATCGCTGGTATCCCATGACCATATCTGCAATTTTAAGGGATTAAGACCAAGGCCCATAGTATGTGTCCATGGATGAGCAGTCTAGAACTAGGCTAATGTTAGATATTGCATCACGAATATCGTTAGTTCTAGAGTGTAGTCAAGTTGCAAATCGTCAGCATAGAGGTAGTATTTACTGTGGCTAATAGCATGAGATATGTCATTGATGTACAATGAGGGACCCAGAACACTACCCTGGGGAACTCCTGCCTTCATGAACTGTCATGAAGAGGAAAGATTTCCAGAAAAAAACACATTGCTGCCACTCGCAAGTATAGGAGTCGATCCACATGAAGAAACTGTCAGACATATATAACACTTTTAGTTTAGTAAGAAGTAAGTCTGTGTCTATGGAATCAAAAGCTTTAGTCATGTCAAGCAATACAATTAGTGTCAGTCTTCGCTGATCACAGGCACCATGAATATCTTCACATATGTTAAGCAGTGCTGTGCTTGTACTATGGCCTGGTCTGAAACAAAATTGATGCCAGTCAAGAAGGTCCTACTCATTAAGGTATTCTGTCAGCTGTTTATGTATGATGCGTTCAAGTGCTTTGGATAGCGTCGGCAGTATGCTGATTGGACTGTAATCTTTAGGAGATTGGGATGTTTTGATCTTAGGAGGAGGTTTTATGAATGCCTGTTTCCATTGCTTGGGATTGGATGGTATCATCAGTGAGGCATTGAAGATGTAACAATTGGCGGTATGACATGAATTATTTTGTTTATTAAAGTTATATTAATATGATTTGGACCCTGTGTCTTAGTATTCATAGACTTTAATACTGTCATAGTGTTTCTTTTTGTGATTTATGTAAATTGGAATTTCTCTTAGTCAGGTATCTTGGAGAGTCAATTTTGTATGGTTTATTGTTTGTTGGTTTTGTTTAATTATGAGGGAGCTTTCATAAAGTGATCATTTAGGTCGTTAAGTTAAAGGTTCATTTTGAATGCTTGGGGTGAAGTCTTTCTCAATACCATTGTTTGAATGCCTTGCCCCATGCATGCCACACTTGCAGTTGACTCAATGAGACTGTAAGCATGTCTTATTTTGGCATTCCTAATGACTTGGTTTGTCCTGTTACAAATATACTTATAGCTATCTAGGTTTGCATTAAGTTTATTTCACCTTAAGTCCTATATGTGAGGTTTCTTTGAGATATTAAGTTCCGTATGTCAGCAATCATCCATGGTGCTGCTGTTTAGTCATATGTTTAATAAGGCAAGAAACAAATCAAACCATAAACTGAAAAAGTCCACCATAGCATTGATCGAATTGAAGAAGATTCTCAAATGCACGAGAGATGAAAGAGACAGAAGCAAACTAGAAAATGCAGAAATGGATAAACTGTCAAAAGGAGAAATACACAAAGCTCTCTGTGAACTCCATGCACGAGTAGTACAACAAACTTCGGAATTTTCACAAGTCAACAAGAAAAACAAGGAAAGAATTAAAAGCAATGGAGAACAATGGATTCTAGGTGCACAAGGGCCAACAGGAGAATGCAAAACCTCCCAAAATGATATTATCTGGGCAGCCACATACTTCTATACCAGTTCCCTCCTGAAGTCAATAGTATATAAATCTCCAAATGTTAAACAAAGAGGAAAATGAGGAAGTACCACCATTTATGCTTCACAAAGTAAGATCTAGCCTAGATGAACCACTCCTAAACCCAAGATCGCGGGTTCGATCCTGGCCAGGACTGATGGATTTTTTCGGGCATGAAAATCCTAAGTATGGCTTCCTTTGGAAGAGAAGTAAAGCCGTGGGTCCCGTGTTGTACATTTACAGCACAATAAAGAACCTCAAGCCTGAAAAAAGAGGCCTCTGAGCAAAATTTGTCGGCCATTTCATGCCCTGAATAGAATGGGACGCTGATGACCTGAGATGTTAAAGAGCGCCCGTAAATAAACCAATTAAAAATATATGAACTAAAGAGGTGAAAAACTCCTGGAGAGGATTATATCCAAAACAAACTGTTGAAACTCAGTCTTGATCAGATACTAAAACTGCTCATCATCATCTTTAATAAAATTCTCTAATCTGAAATCCAGCCAGCACAATGGAAAACAAGTAAAATAATCCTTTTGCACAAAAAAGGCTCAAAAGACAATCTCAATAATTACAGGCCTATCAGCCTGATATGTAATGTGTACAAACTGTTTTCCAAGTTACTTACCAAAAGGATAACAAATACATTAGACAGGAATCAACCACCTGAACAAGCAGGCTTTTGTTTGGGCTACATGGCAGTTGACCACTTACAATCAATTAAAAAGGTGATAAGAAAAGATGCAGGAAATCAAACTACAGCTGTATATCATCTTCTTAAATTTGTTGTGGTAAGTTGGGTGGTATGTGAAACTTTTGAATTTATATCTGTCTTGGGTGTTTTTAAGTGTGGAGACTTCCTTAATCGATTTTTGTCTTTTAGCTTGATTTAAAAATAATAAGAAATGCAAACAGTTTTAACTTTGGAATTCACAGGAAACAAACACACACAGAAAATTACATAAAAAATGATAGCTATAACCCCACCCCACATAAATATGCAGTGTTTCACAGTTTAGCACACAGACTAATCAACATCCCATTGACTGAAACCGAGTACAAAATGGAACACCAACATATAATGAAGACGGCTATAACTAATGGTTTCAACACAGACTCAATAACAAAAATCATCAAAAAAGCTAAAAGACAAAAATCGATTAAGGAAGTCTCCACACTTAAAAACACCCAAGACAGATATAAATTCAAAAGTTTCACATACCACCCAACTTACCACAACAAATTTAAGAAGATATTCAAAGAGCATGGAATTATGTTAGCCCCAAAGAACAAATACAATATAAAAAATTTAGTAGACTGCACAATGAAAGATACCATTCCCACAGAACAAAAATCAGGAATATATGAGATTAAATGTGCAGATTGTGAACAGAGCTACATTGGGAAAACAAAAAGAAATTTAGAAATTCGAAGAAAAGAACATTTTAGGAACATTAGATTGAAACAGATAGACAAATCAGCAATAGCAGCTCATTTTTGGAACAAAAATCATGAAATAAAACCAGAAATTAAATTATTGAAACAACTTCGCAAACCAATAGAACTATCCACATGGGAGAGAATTTTCATTTTAAAAAATAAGAACAACTTAATGAATTTTGATTTTCCGCCGCTGGATGAACTCAGCAAGTTTCTATTAGAGCCACGAGATACCACCACAGGGGCGAACGGGCGTCCATCCCCCGTTTCGAACAACGGCACTCAGTCAACAGCAGCCGATGATGGGAGGAACCTCTCCCGAAACTAGTCCAAAGTTTTAAATAAGTAAGTGGAGTTAGTGTTAACAACTGAAAGCATTAATGTAACATATAATATGCTATTACTAACATGCTTTTATTTGTCTCAGCTCTTTTCCTTCTTTTTTTTTTATTTATTTTTTTCCATAACTTCTTAATTTTTCATAATGCACTACCTTTACTTTCTGACTCTCACTCTCCAAATATATTTATTCCTGATCCCAATGTTTCTGACCAGTCAATTACACAACCAGTATGCTACCATGTGGCATTAATACCACATTTGAATTAGATTCTGGTTCCCGCTCTATATGTACTTAGTAGAAAAAGACAAGTGTGGCTCATAAAATAACAAACCTCAGCATTAATATCAATCACAATCTCATCTTGTTCAGCTGCTGTGTCTGCATTACCTGCAACATAATGATGAATAACAGCAAAATGTAACACACATGTTAAATCTTATAAAATGTTAAAATTTATTAAAATTAGAAAAATAAAAATATATATCATAAATATATTCAATGATATTGCAACCACAATAGACTATACCTCAGTTATGGAACAGAGAAACAGAGCAATGTTTGTGCATCTTTCAGCATACAAGCATTTCAGTCACATAAATAGGCTGCAACACTGGTTTGATTGCCAAATCCCTGGCATTAGTGATCTTCCCACTCAAGGCCATGTTTCAAGTGCCACATCAGCTGTCACAAAGTCAGTTGGTGTTTTGCTTGCCATGCATTAACAACTGCTCATATTGTTTAAAGCTTTATTATTATATGCAAATTAAATTTAAAATATTGAAATGCCAAGTAAAAACTGCAACACACTATATTTACTTACGGTACATGAACACAGCGTCGTACAGCACTGTCTAGGCAATTTGTAAAAAATGTCCTGGTGTTCCAGTATCATATAGAGATAATGTATGAAAACTTTTTCGTAGATTTTAAGTCATAGTACTGATAAACTATAGAATTCCTATATGTTCTAACTACAGAAAACTTGATAAAATTGGAGAAATATTAGAGCATTCTTCAAAGAAATCCCTATGCCATTCACCTCCAACTTGAGCAAATTTGGCCAGCAGGCGACCTAACATGACTGGGTGCTACAGCTAGTAGTGCTTATGTTGCAGCTGAAGGGGTGGGGAGCCTTAATCAGCAATACAGTGAAGCAGCAGATCACAATGGTGGTTAGTTTAAAAGATCTATTTCTAAATTGATTCCAATTATTGTAAGATTCAACTATCTTCTCTTTGTACTTTTCTTTCTATTTGGGAAGAACTATTTTTATTTGTATACCATGGTGGTTTTGTTAAGTGTTATGTATGGCAACAGCTTCTAATGGATTTTCTTAGTCCATTGGTAAATTACTGGAAAGCTGTAAAAGCCATAATGTTGTCCAGTACAAATAAATTTTGTCTGACATTGTGCCTGTGAATTTGCAAGGTTATTCTTCGGGCCAGAAATATCTGCTATAAATATTTCAGGCTGTTATAAGGCAAATGTGAGTCAACACATTAATTAATTAATTTTGTAAGAAGTTTGCACATTTTTCAGGTAAGATATAAATTTCATGGATGCAGTCTATATGACACTGATGATACATGAGATGAAATGATACATTGGGAAAGGATTCATTTTTAAGAAAGGAATCATTCCAGGCCTAAGTTTAGGGTACCTCCCTGGCATTTGCCATTTATAAGGAATGAGGAAAACCTGGGAGGAAAAAAAAAAAAACTCAGTCAGGGAGGACGGTCCTGGCAGGAATCAAACCCCAGACCTCCCGCTCACAAGTCTGAGCCTGAAATGTGAAAGGTCATAGTGTCCATCGCCTGTGGTGCCCCAGTAGTTAAAATGGGCATTAAACACCATCATTCATTTTATCTTCAGACAGCACTTCTTTCAAGAAATAGACAGGCAGACAATTATGTGGCAAAGGAAACTAGAAATATCAATATTTTGTGTGATCCCATTATCTAGCATTTTCTGAATGTCTTTAGTTTTTATATAGGCTGTTTTATAATACTACATTTGTTTCTTGAAAACGATACCTGAAAGGTAGCAGCGATAAAATGTAAGAGACAAATGCACCATTACAGAGGTTTCCAACATGATTCTGTAGAAGTTATGTCATGTCTCTTCTAGAACTGACATTATTACTAGTACCATCATATCCCATGCAATAAAATGTGAAAGGTCACATTGTTCTCCTCCAAAGTTTGCAGTTCAGGATTGCAGTAAAAATATTGTTTGCAGTTGCTGACTCAGACAGTGAATTGTGATCAATATATTTATTGCCAGGTTCTTCAACTAAAACAAAGTGTCCTTCCAATTTGGTTTGACTGTGACTTTTTGTCCCCATTTTTACCATCAAAATAAATGCCCTGAGAAATTTCTGTTTTTTCTAATTACTCTTTACACACATCCCAAGTTATTTTTTTCACTTCTGATTGAATTTTACTCTTACCTAATAATTTACCCTCATTATCTTTAGATAGACTGCCACGGGCGGCTGAGATCATTAAGGCTCAGACTTGTGAGTGGGAGGTATGGGGTTTGAATCCTGCTACGACTGTCCTCTCTGACTGAGTTCTTTTTTTCCGGGTTTTCCTCAATCCTCATAAATGGCAAATGCCAGGAAGGTACCCTAAACTTAGGCCTGGAATGAATCCTTCCTTAAAAATAAATCCTTTTCCAATATATATTTCATATCATGTATCATCAGTGTCCATCGCCTATGGTGCCCCAGTAGTTAAAACAGGCATTAAACACCATCATTCAGTTCATCTTCAGACAGCACTTCAAAAACTTCTAAGAAATAATTGCTGCCACTTTGCTAAATAAATCAGTAAATTTGGAACATTTTTTAAAAATAATCCTCAACTACATGGTAGATCTGGGTGTAGATTCTAGAAGATATTTTGAGAGGAATTTTGAATGTGAAGAATTGTTCTTTTCGATGTGCTCCTTTCATGTTCCACCTCTTTTGTAGAAGTAGATGTGATTCTTCTTTCATTTTACCTTTCCTAGATCTCCTATTTTCTTGTTTTTGCAATTTTTTTGTTACTAAATGTCTAAACCTACACCTATATTTTTCTACCAGTCCTCTGTTCAATTACAATTTTTATTCCTTTTTAAGGTATTTTTCTCAATTTTTTACACTTACAATTCACAAAATAATTACATTTGCAATGTGCATAATGCCAAATAATCTTTCAGTTTAGGTTGACTGGATAGTTTGCTCTTTCCTCCTTTCAGTATATTCTTCACCATATTACAGTAATTTACTACCATGCCTGTTACTGTTGTCATGAAAACCTCAGGGTTTGAGGCATGTGGCCATATATGCACTAGTTTAATTGCAAATTTTTCTGAAATTACTTGCACCATAGGTTCTTTAGTTCAGTCTCCTTTTTATTCTCTGCGAGTGAAGAAATAATACCTCATTATATCTCGATTGGTAGGAAGACTCCTATTAGTAACTATTTTGGGATTCCAAAAATTTCTTTTGCACTGATATCTTTTTTCTTGTTTTTACATACAGTACTTCATGAAGTATAAGTGATATAGCACAATACATAGTCACAATCCAGTTCAAACTACAACTCAAAAGCAACTAATGAACAGAAAGCAGGAAATTTAGCGGCAGAAACCAGAACTCAGTAGATACAATAGCCCCTCATTTTCACTCCCTTCAGCCATCCACTGATCCTGACAAACTCTATTTAGTTCCAAGTTTGAAATTATCTGTTCAGTCATGTGTTTAAATATGCATTCATGTAATCTGAATGTTTTTAGTTGCTGTAATAATATAACAGCATTTGATCAAGTAATTAATCATCTGTAAAATTTCAAGGCCTTTGCATCCCAATGAAAATTTAAACTAGAGCTCTAATTTTTTTTTTATGCTTATTAGGCTAAATGGTAACTTTTCCACATTATGTTGTTGTTTCCCCCCCATTTTTAATTTTTTTTCCCCCATACACTCTAATGCAATAGTTCCCTATTGGTGTGCCGAGACACATTTGTGTGTAGCACAGCCCCATGGAGTGTGTTGTAAAATTTTGTAATTGAAAAATAAATTTTATGCCATCCAAAAAGTCTCTTTGCAACACATTTTTTTATTTACAAAAAAGTCTTTCATATAATCCATTTTATTTTGAGACAGACTTTACCAATGAAATGCTAACACCTGCAACAATGCTCAGTTTAATTTTACTGCCTGGCAATAATTTGAATAAAAGTGAACCTGCAACAATGCTTCATAATTCATTTAATCTTCTCACTTAGTAATAACAGAGTTTAGAATCATCAGAAAATATCAGTCAGTTTCAGTATATACATGTGAGCTGGTGATAGTATGACTATTTTATCAAGTGCTGTCCTTAGATTTTATCATGAACAAATTTTTCATTTGAAAAAGGATTCCCTTCAGGATTCACAAAATGTACTGCATTTCGTAAATATAGTGATAGTCTTCTTCTTCTCCTTCTCCTTCTCCTTCTTCTTTAGGATGAAAAGTCAGGGTATGCTAAACTTTTGGAAGATAATTTTTGGTGTACCAAATTAACATATTTTGCCAAAGTTTTTGAGAGATTGAACTCTTTAACTGCAAGCATGCAATAAAAAACAGAAACTACTGTTCCAGTCACAAACAAAATTCAAGAATTTTACAAAAAAAATGAAGTTTTGGGAGTCTTCGATTAAAGTAGATAAATTATTGCTCTTTCCTTTAGTTGAGAGATTTGAAAATTGACTTACTGAAAATGGGAAAAGTGCCTGAAAAAGTTAATAGCAGAACACTTAAAAGTGTTACAAACTTCAGTAACAAAGTACTTCCCTAATTTGTCCATTTCAAAGTCAGAATGGGTGCTACTTCTGGTGAGATCAACATTCAAATGACACCTGTCAATGAGAAAAATGATTTGCTAGATTTGTCAGCAATTCTACTATGAAAACAAAATTCCTCGAGTTCATGCAGTTTTTTTTTTTTTATTTATGTGTGATGTCAGTATCCCACAATTGCAAAGAGGAAAGAGGACCATAAGCATTTTACTGCCATTTTCAATATCATACTTGTGTGAATCAGCATTTTCTATCATCAAAATACTGAAATCTAAACAAAGGAACAGACTGCTGCACCTTGAAGATAATTACATATTGGCCTCTCAACTATACGGCCAAGTATAGAGAAACTCAAGTAAACCACCAAGCACAGACTTCACATTAATTTAAATAAGTGAGTTTTCAAAAACAATATTCAAATCTTTTATCGAACATCCAGCATAGATAGTTTGGAATTTTTAAGCATACTTTGATTTGTTGTAATGCCACTCAAGTTGTTGCTTGTTTTTTAGAATTTTTGACTGCCTGTTAACATCAGTCAATCTAGAACACTAGATGTCCAATATTACATAGAAGTTATTATATTATAATTAATAAAAATAAATGTGCCACGATATCATGGACATTCAGTAAGTGTGTCATCAGTCAAAAAAGTTTGGGAGCCACTGCCCCAATATACAGGCCAGTATTGTACCTTTGCAGCCTTGGGCCCAAAGAATATTGCACCACCTCCTTCAAAGTTATATATTAATATTAAATAAATTTAATGCCTCTGGACTGAAATATCAATAAATAAAAAACATGCATGAAAAAAACATATTAAATTTTTTATATTGGGCATTTTTTATTGAAAACATTGAATTAATTGTCAATTTGTTTTATTTACAGATGCTCTTTAACATCTCAGGTCATCAGCATCCCATTCAATTCAGGGTGTGAAATGGCTTACAAATTTTGCTTAGAGGCTTCCTTTTTCAAGCTTGAGGTTCTTTATCGTGCCGTAAATGTACGACATGGGACCCATGGCTTTACTTCCCTTCCAAAGGAAGCCATACTTAGGATTTTTATGCCCTGAAAAAATCCATCGATCCTGGCCGGGTTTCAACCAACGATCTTGAGTTTAGAAGGCAAGTATGGTTACTACTACACCACCAGGACCGACAAAAACATTGAGCAATGACTGAGAAAGATTTATCAAAACTACTGCTGAAGTAGGCTAAAACTTAATACATACTGCTACTCTTATAAGTACATATTACATTGTATATTAACACAAGACATATTGCTGTTAAGTAAAGAAAAGATACTCAAGAAAAAACTACACAAAACTAGCAGGTTAATGGCTTATGCCATACTTTTTCATGGTCAAATTTGTCTATAACTTGTTCATAATACAATTATATTGTTAAATCATTCTCAATGGCAAGAATAGTAATGAACCAGTTTTGTTGTGTTGAGAAAGACTGTAAATAATTTATAATCCTTGTAAAGCTGAAAAGGTTCTTTCAGCTGAACATTTTGTAAAGCAATATTACTATTGAGATATAGATCACAAAGATTCCTAGAATTCAGAAGTTTGCTCAAAGGTGGTAATGCATGGCTATTGTTTCCTTCTAAGAGAAAGCCTTTAATATATATATATATATATATATATATATATATATATATATATATATATATATATATATATATATATATATATATATATATATACACACACACATTCTGTTCCAAAAGTTTCTTCAATGTCTGATGGTTAAATCTGATGCTGGTTTGTGAATTTCATCAGTAGTAGTTTCTGTGAGTTTGGACAGAAAATAAAAAAACATTCAGAAAATTTAGTGTAAACAGATATGCAAATTTTTAATTCAACTAACAACTTTCAACTATTCTCTACATTATTGTTTTTATCATTTTCTGGTTCACATTTTTAATCTGAATCATCAATGAACCCCTTATATTTTTTAATTTGTTTAAATCTAGTTTCCTTTACTTCTAACAACTGTTCAATGCATTGGAATTTTCTGCCTCTAGTTTTTTTTCAACTATAGTTATTGCTCTCTGGTGCACATCTCTAACATTTAACTTCTTCAAATTGAAATAAAAAATGCCAATAAACTCTGCACAAATCATTACCCTGTCTTTTAAACATTAAAACACAATCATGATGAGAGCAAGAATTCTCATGCTTTATCATATGCTGATTAGTATGCTTCCCATAACTTCCAAATTTTGATGTTGCTCTAAAAAGTTCATTCGGATCACAAAAAATATCCTAGTCCCATTTCATAGCATCTCCATTGAGGAGTTTACATTCAATTAAAGTTTTTGTAAGGTATCTTTCTTTTGTAATAATATATATATTTAGAAATGGAAAAATTGTCTGTATTTTGACTCGTGTAATTTTTGGCCAAGTAATCCCTTGTGAAGACATTTATTTCCCAAAGGGACAGGTTATCACCCTTCATCCTTTTCATACAGTGCTGTATAGTTATCACTGCCACCATCTTTAATTATGATGATTAACTGATATAAAGTTGTTTCAGTTTGAGTCCCCTTTTTTTTAAATACCTGTGTAGCTTTGGTTTTTGAGAGCACTTTATATTTTTCTTTTTCTTCTTTTCCTTCACTAATCTGCAGCATTTCACACCACTTAATCATATTCCACCATCCAAATTTTTAAAATGATATAAAACAAAGTAACAAACCCTGCTCAGCATGAATCATGAGAAGCACAAATAGAATAGGGCCACAAAATAACTTCATATTTATACTATAAACAGCATAAATAGTTATGCACACCTATTGTGACTAAAGGGTGACCAGTTAGTAACTGCAGTCAGACCATAGGATGAAACTTCCTAAATTGCACTGTAATATTATTAAAATCTCTTTCTGATTGAATGTTAACCAATGAAAAATTATTATTAACATGTGCTACACACACTCTCAAAACTATGAAGTTATATCTGTGTTAAAATTTCATTTAAAAATATTTTACTGTTCCATTTTTTGCTGCCCCCTAAATATGCCGCCCTGGTTCCCAGGTCCCTTAGACCCCTGAATAAATACATAGCCTCTTACAAGAGTGGATGAACATAATGTTTGTAAGCACTTTATACAGTTTGCCAGGTAAAATAGAAAATAATAGGCCTAATTTTTCCACTCTTCAATGAGTGTTCAATTTATGATTAACAAGTTTGTACAGAATCTATGTGTTGTCAGGAGAATATTTTAAAAGAAAATCCTCGGTGTTCAAGTTCCAGGTGTTGCTACCATTAATAATTTGGTTAATTTGATCTGGCTTATTTATGGAAGCTCTTTAACATCTCAGGTCATTAGTATCCCACTTAATTCAAGGCACGAAATGGCTGACAAATTTTGCTCAGAGACCTCTTTTTTCAGGCTTGAGGTTATTTATCATGCCTTATATGTATGACAGAGACCCATGGCTTTACTTCCATTCCAAAGGATGCCATACTTAGGATTTTTACATCCAAAAAAATCCACCAGTCCTGGCCGGAATCAAATCCATGATCTGGTTTTAGAAGGCAAGTATGGTTACCACTACACCACCAGGATCGACAATTTGGTTAATACATTTTATGAATTGAGAAGTGTTAAAAAAAACAAGCAAAGGAGACAGCATGCAGTGTTGGATAATATTGGACATTGCCTGGATAAGTTCCCTAAAAATCTCTTCACTGTCTACCAGAAAATAGGATTTTCCGATACTCTTACGTGACTATGAAGTTACTTAAGTTTAAACCCTATAAAATTACTATGGTGCAAGAACTTCAGCCTGACAATCCTGTCACCAGAATTAGATTTATGTGAATGGATTTTAACTCAAGTGCCAATGGAGAAATTAATCTTAACCTTCTATTTTTCATTAAGGCTTGGTTGCACTTACATGGATATTTAATTCACAAAACCATTGATACTGAAGTCCAAAAAAACCTAACGTACCCCATAGGAACCCCTTCATGATTAAAAGAAAATAGGAGTGTTGTGCCCTGTTAGCAGCAAAAAAATAATAGGAACTTTTTTTGTGATAATAGTCAATGGTATTGTAAAAATCACTTTATAGCTATTTTACTGAATTAACCATGAGAAGCTATATTGTTGCATTTTTCCATTATGACCCTGCATAGAACAAACATTTTCTCTGCAAGATATTCATGAAGTGTTCAATGATAAGAGTTATCAGTAAAAACATATGGCCTACTCAATACCCTTTTTTTAATAGTTAATGCCCATTTTTATTCCTGAGGCACCACAGGTTGTGGACACTGATGATATATGAGATGAAATGATAAATTAGGAAAGGATTTTTTAAGGAAGGAAGTGTTCCAGGCTTAAATTTATCATACCTCCTCAGCATTTGCTATTTATGAAGATTAGGGAAAACCTGGAAAAAACCTCAATCAGGGAGAATGATCCTCGCAGAAATGAAACCCCAGAGCCTCCAATCATGAGTCTGCACTTTAACAAATTCAGCTACCCATGGTGCCACTCAATATGATTCAACCTCCTATGATTTTCTCTGGGAAACATTCAAATATATAGTGTTAACTGACAAACCCACACTCTAAAATGAACTGTAGAATAATTTCCAACCAGAGATTAACTCATTTTCTCAAAGAGAACTAAGAAGGAAATGGATAATTTTCTAAGCAGATGCCAGACATGTATGGAGAAGGAGAGTGCATGACTTTATAAGTGCAAATAAATAATATTTTTAAATGCTAATTGGAACTTGCACAGTGAAGTTAATCATGTAATTAAGACCACTGTATAATTGAGTTGAACTACACACTCTTAACTAGAAATGTTAATTGGAACTTGTACAGTGAAGTTAATCATATAATTAAGATCATACAATGAATATAATTACACACTCTTATTGGTTCCACTTACTTGTGTAAATGTAGTACAGGTTTTATAGACCGTTATCTGCATTCTCAGCTAACTGTCAACTGCTGGATTATTCGTTATGCTTTGGGGATGTATATTTTGTTCAGATAAATGCGTGATGAGCTTAAAGCTCATATTTTCATTCCTGGAAGTGTTGAAGTTCATTAATCTGTCTCTGTATTTATAAATGCAGATATTCTCTCATGTTGCTAACTCTGTAGGTCACTGTACTGATTTTAATAATTTTTTTTTTATTTACTATGTCATGGTTTTCCTCCAGAAATGATATGCTAGTGCTGATTTCTCCATTTTTTATATTTTACGTTTCTGAAATGTTCTTCTAATCATATGCCTGTTTCTCATTGTTTTTCCAATATAGACTCTTTTGCATTCTGCACAATTTATTTGGCAAATACCTGCTTTTTTCTGTGGTGGAATACTGTCATTAATATTGTCATTCAGGAGATATTTAACAATTTGTTTATGTGAGCTAATCTGTATTAAAATGTTTTAGAATACTTTGAAATTTTTCCACAGCCCATGGATTATAGGTGAATTTTTATAAAAATTATCTGATCTTTTCCTGCTGAAAGTGTTGTGGTTTCTTTTAAGTTTCCACCTCGTGAATTTCTGTACATTGTGTAAACCATTCTTTGCTATCCATTTTTAGTCACTATTTCTTTCTACTTGTTTGTATTCCTTAGAAGATTCTTCCTTGTTAATGAGTAGGTTAACTAGCCTGTGTGTTAAGCTGTTGATCACTGCATGATTGTGTGTTTTGAGGTTAAATCAGTCAGTTTTGATGTGATTGTTTGTGTGTATATTCAGAAGTTTTATGACATCATGAATATGTTTTTTATGAACTATGGCAAATATATCACCAACATATTTGTACCATATTTTAAACACACAGCATTCCCATACATATTTAAAATCTGGTACAGATAAGTTGATATATTTTCCACAGATAACAAAAAACACATTAACAATGCCATAAAACTTTGGAATACACAAGATAAAAACACGTTGTTCACATACGAAACAGTAACACAACATGCTACCATTCCTGGACATTCTCTGGTTTTCTTTATAAAATCATTGCCTGTAGCAGGCCAGTAAATCAGAGTTTAAGAGTACACATCATTTGCAAGGAAGCTTTAGCATAAAAAGAAACAACATATATATTTACAATATCACCATAAAAATAAAATGCCTACATTTTACTAAGAACTACATAACATACAATAATGCCAAACAGTTACAAAGAAAACCTAATAATTATCAGCATGCATGATACTGAAAAAAAGTTAAATGTCACTTAAATAATGTTTTACTGAAGTCAGGGTAGGGCATTGCCAATTTTTTTTTTTGATTAGATTTATTTACGGACGCTCTTTACATCTCAGGTCATCAGCGTCCCATTCAATTCAGGGCATGAAATGGCTGACAAATTTTACTCAGAGGCCTCTTTTTTCAGGCTTGAGGTTCTTTATCGTGCTGTAAATGTACAACACGGGACTCACGGCTTTACTTCCCTTCTGAAGGAGGCCATACTTAGGATTTTTACACCCGAAAAAAGCCATCGGTTGTGGCCGAGATCGAACCCGCGATCTTGGGTTTAGGAGGCAAGTATGGTAACCACTACACTACCAGGATCGACGCATTGCCAATAAGCACTGTTACCTTCAAGATAGACGAGATCAAGGAATGAGTTCCTAAAGAACCATATTGAGAATTCTTTACAGGTCCTTATTTCTGAACATAACCAGTGCTGCCCCCCCCCCCCTAAAAAAAACGTGATGAGTCCAGAGCAACTGGTCATCCCTCTCCAGGCCTAAGGTACTGAATAGGCAAGTCTTCACCAATGACTCAAAAACTGATTAAGAAGGTGGACAGAAGCTGTCCTTGCACTTGGCTATGGCTGCTCTAAGAAAATCCTTTTAACATCTTGGTTTTGTCTACCACAAATGCCACTCTGCCTGCCATGCAGATCAAACCTGAGTTTACAGTCATGGCAACCCAGTGTCTAAGCAGCTGAGCTAATGAGACAGTTATGTACTTTGTGAGTAATAGTCACAGATTTGGTTTCAGATCCAGCATGCAATGACATAACTTAATAAACAATTCACCAACACCTTAGTCATTTTCTTTGTCTAATAACTAAATTATACATACCTATGTTTGTGATAATGTTGCAATTATCTGCTCCTCCTACAAGTAAAGCAGCTGTCTGCTCCTTTAAAAAATTACATAATACAACATTACATTTTTTTTTTCACTGTGCATGCTTTATATGAATGAATAAATTTATTTCTCATATATCAACATACAAAATATTTAAAACAAAATGAATACAAAATAATAATAATAATAATAATAATAATAATAATAATAATACCAACAACAACAATAATGATAATAATAAATTAAAATATAATAAATACAACAAATAGGATCAGTGCCTTCCGTAGTTGCAGAAGGCACTAACTCCAACCAAAAGTTAATAAACAAATATGTAATTAATAACATATTTATAGCATTATGAACATATTATAATATTTTAAATTCTGAATACTTCAATCCAAATATTCCAATTTGATTAGCTCAGCCCCCTAGTCCCCAGTTCACCAACAGTTACCTACTGGAATATCTGCAATTTCTACACTAATAATTCTCATATTTCCCAGTTACTAAATTACACCTATACAAACATACAAAATATCTAAAAAATGGATGCTTTATAAGTCTAGAGTTCATTGGCACTTTATCACCTCCTTGACAGTAACAATTTATTACAATAACACAGTGTCACCAGCACCATCATAGGATATCACTAAAACTTACTGCTTCTTCTTCCACCGAGAGGGTCTTTTCACAGATACAAGCAGTTACATACCTGAAAATAACTTGAGCCATGTGCCAAATTAGTCTGATGGGAGGATGAAGAACCTGGGTAGATGTGGTGGACATTCACTTGAGTAGAGTGAATGTGCAATAACTCTGAATTAGTCTTTATTGCTGCACCCAAATTTAGGAAGCTTAATGCAAGAAAAATTAAAAAATATTTTCTAAAAATGCTCCCCATCTCCCAAGCATCAATGACTCACTCATTGAACCTCATTTAGCTTATTTCTCTTCTACTCCTCATATGCAATCTGTTTTTTGAGGTGAAAATGGCAAAAAAAAAAAAAAAAATAATAATAATAATAATAAACAAGTAGTGAATAATAACACATTGCAAAAATCAGATCATGATTTGTGATTATTCAAATTGACTAGCAATTTTATTAATTACAGCTGGTTTAGAAGACTATTCCTATTTTATGCTATATGTGAATACATAGGAACAAAATTTTTCTTTTTCAAAACTACATTACAATGTCAGTAATTTTAGCATGTCTTCCATTTCATGTTTCTACAATTAAAAACTGCATGACAAATACTAATTTATTAAAGCCCTTTTTTCTATATCTGAAGATTCTTTTATACATTTCCTTTGGTTTTTCCATTATCAAATTTGGTATTTGCAATTAGTTCTGCACAATTCAAAATTTTGCTAATCACAATCACATCTTTATTCTCAGGCTTCCAAAAAATTGTTTCTGCTTCAGTTTAATTAGGGATCTAAAATAATGTTTTGTTCCATACTTTTCATTTGAATAATTCCATATTTTTAATACATAAATGTACAAGCTATCATAACATCCTTTGACAGAGATAATATAAAAGTATCATTTTGGCTATCTTAAGTAAATTTGTGTATATTTCCTCAAGTGAAGCAATAATGATAAAAATAACAATGAACAAAAGGTCTGGAATATACGGACTTGATTGTGAAGATTTTAAAAAATGCAATATTATCCGATGGAAAATCAATTTAAACACAAGGGGTTGTTGATTTGATTTATTTACAGATGCTTTTTAACATCTCAGATCACCAGCATCCCATTCAATTCAGGGCGTGAAGTGGTCAATAAATTTTGAGCAGAGGCCTCTTCTTTCAGGCTCGAGGTTCTTTTTCGTGCTGTAAATCTACAACACAGGATCCGTGGCTTTACTTCCCTCCTGAAGAAAGCCATATTTACGATTTTTACCCCAAAAAGTTCATCAATCCTGGTCAGGATTGAACATGTAATCTTGGGTTTACAAGGCAAGTGTTGCCACTAGACCACCAGGACCAACAACAATTTGGAGAAAATCTTTTATATTTATTAGAAATATGACAAGTAACACTGTAATGCACACTTTATTGGAGGAGAAAAATGTGTGCAAGCATGCACACAAATATACAGGATGAGTCAGAACCTTTGAAACAAATTTGGGGAGAGATCTCGCAATGAGGAACATTTTTTGTTAATAATTTCTCTGTTCTCTGATGTATCATTTAGAAGTTTGTTCACAACAATTCTTACAAACTTGAAGGGGAGATCGATGTTCTATGATTTTTTAGAACACATACATCATTGAAGGAAACAAGTTTTCCAGATATTTAACAACTATGATATGATATTATTAATTTTTCTGCAAGTAACTTTGGTACAGACTACAGGTGTTCAAAGTTTCAGCCCTGAACTTCATTACATTCATTACAATGTCATAACAGTGTCTGTCAGTCTCTGGCAAACATTTAAGGCCTGTGTTGCATTTGATCAAAAGCAGAAAATATTTATTCAATCAGTTATTGTTTGCGTCAACTGTGGTCATGCACACAATTCCGCACATGTCCCCAAAGAAAAAATCTATTTTATCTTGCCTCCCTGTAATACATTATTATGTTAATTAACTAAGGAAAAGCATGGCTGTACATTCTCAATGGACATTCAACCACACAGGTATCGACTACATGCATAGGAACATAATGACAAGGCAGTGTCATAATGTTGAAACCAGTACACATAAACATAACAAACAACTTCCAAATAATGCACCAGAAAAGATAGATTATTTTACAAAAAATGTTCCTTATTTTCAGACCTAATTTTCCTCCAAATTTGTTGCAGGGGTCCTGATTCGTGTATATAAAACAAAACACATGCGCATATTACTTATCTCCCTCATGAAATCCTAAATCCTTTGACTAATCCGAACATATTTTTGTACAGGTAATCTTTAGTGTCAGGCAAAAAATATAGGTTACCTTTAAAAATTTCCCCTCATTTCATCCTCTTAGACTGATTCAAAGACAAATTCTACTTCAAGTAACTACTAATATTGTCATGCTGCTATTTTACTTAAAAAAAGTTCATTGTAATTTAAAATTAATTTTGTATCAAAACTAATATAGTGAAGCAATTTATTTATTCTTAATTAGCTAGTGCATCAATTTAATACCCTTAAGCTCCACTTACCATTGAATTATACAGAACATGTTTCACAGGCTTTTGCCTGTATCATCAGCTGTGAGTGGACCACTGGATTTGTTGTTGGTTGGATAAACTTGGTGTAGCTCTCATGGACAATTTAAGAATTTTTGGATTATTTGTCTTCTGTTGGGACTTCAAAGTTCATAATTTTATCTTCATATTTTTTTTATATAAAATCAATTGTTCTGAATGCAACAAAGTATATATTGGCAAAATAAAAAGAAGCATTGGCTTTAGGCTAAAGGAACACTGGAGAAACATCAGGTACAATCAGATAGATAAATCAGTGGTTGGAGAGATAACATGATATAGAAATGGAAGTCAAATTATTGAAATTTGCAGATAGACCCTTGGAGCTAGGAATATGGGAAAAAAATTTTAAACACTTGGATGATGCTTTGAAATTGCTAAACATACAAGATAGATAAATTAAATCCACACCTGATACAGAACAAGACAACATGATTTATTTCCTTGGCTTTAAAGGTCATAAGAACAGGAAGTAATTTGTAATTTGCAATATACAGAAAAGATATGCAGACTGAAAATTACATAAAGGCAAGTGGCTTCAATCCCACAGCGCACAAACATGCATTTCTCAACAGCTTAGCACATAGGTTCTTAACATACCCATGAACGAGTTTGAATACAGTGAAGAGTACTCTGATATAATACAAGCAGCTAAAATCAATGGGTATGGCCAAGAAATTGTAGATAAGAAAATCTATAAATTCAAACAACAGAAAGGATTAAAACAGGTTACAACATTGTCAGCAAAAAAAGAAACTACCATTAACAAGAAATTTCTCATCCTTGGGCCACCAAAAAAATTCAGAAAATACTCTGAGAATTTGGGAGTACTTCGTCCCCAATGAACAAATTCAACCTAAATAATCTGCTCAACTCCAGTGATAATGATAGAATACCTGATGAGAAGCCAGGAATATATCAAATCAACTGTTCGGAATGCAACAAAGTATATATTGGCAAAACAAAAAGAAGTATTGTAATTAGGCTAAAGGAACACTGGAGAAACATCAGGTACAATCAGATAGATAAATCAGTGGTTACACATCACTTTTGGAGAGATTAACATGATGCAGAAATAGAAGTCAAATTATTGAATTTTGTAGATAAGACTTTCCGGCTGAGAATATGAGGAAAAATTATATATATTGGCAAAACAAAAAGAAATATTGGAATTGGACTTAAAGAACACTGAAGAAACATCAGGTACAATCATATAGATAAATCAGTGGAGGCACGTCACTTTTGGAAATATAAACATAACATAGAAATGGAAATCAAAACATTGAATTTTGTAGATAAGCCTTTCCAGCTGGGAATATGAGGAAAAATTAAAATATATATATATAAAGTTATGAACTTTGAGATCACAACAGAAGACAAATTAATCCAAAATTCATAAAATATCCATGAGAGCTACACCAACAAATACGGCAGTCAACACTCAGCTGATGATGGGGGCAATGGCCTATGTTTTGTATAATCCAATGGTAAGTGGAGCATAAGAGTATTAAAATAACTTTTAATAGCTATTTAAGAATATACTGACAGATATGTACATAAGAATTCTAATCATCACTCAAAGCAAAAAGTGGATTCATTAACACTCTTACATTATATGCCAAAAGGATCTGCAGACCCCATCCATCACAAAAATAAAGCATCTCAATAAGGTTCTATGCACCAGCGATATGGTAATGAGGAAGCAAGCTTGCTTCCCTAGATATCAAGCACCTAGAAGAGTGGTAACCAAGGTCTTCCTTCTTTTTTTTGATTTGGTTTATTTAGGGATGCTCTTTAACATCTCAGGTCATCAGCACCCCATTCAATTGAGGGTGTGAAATGGCTGACAAATTTTGCTCAGAGGTCTCTTTTTTCAAGTAAATGTACGACATGGGACCCATGGCTATACTTCCCTTCTGAAGGAAACTGTACTTAGGATTTTTATGCCCAAAAAAATCCACTGGTCCTGGCCGGGATCGAACCTGTGATATTGGGTTTAGAAGGCAAATATGGTTACCACTACACCACCAGGATCGACAAGGTCTTCCTTCCATATATCAATAAAGTTGCTATTAGAATTTGCAGATTTTTGGAAAATTATGGCATCAAAATGATTTACAAAATAAAACAACTACTGAAATCCACTATAAACAGCTGACCTTCACATTTAACAGCAGGCAACTATAGGATCTCTTGCAGTTGTTGACAGGCGTACACAGGAACTACTAAGCATGGTATGGCTACCAGACTTAAAGAATGACGACGAAGTAGACATTTAGGATAAATGAATGACGCTGATGACCTGAGCTGTTAAAAAGCGTCCTTAAATAAATCATTAAAAAAAAAAAGGATAAATGAAAAAATTGGTCATAGAAGAACAGTCTTTGTTGTTTGCCCATTACTTTGCTATCACGTAGAATACTTTGAAACAATAGGCTAGACTAAAACAAGAAGCCATCAAAATTTTCATAAATAAAAACAACTTCAACAATGTGGATGAAGCAGAGCAAATTAACAAATGCTGAATTAAGGAACTGCAGATAATTAGGGTTAAGCCCCATGTAGCAATCAGTGGCCACTTTACACTAGAGAAGAGTTACGCAAACCCCCAGAGTGCCTCGGCAATCAACATCCTCGGTCCCTACAGAGCGACCAACCAATGCAGAGCTTCACCTACTGCAATCAATGAAGGACAGTTGTAGCCATGCTTCAGTTGATTTTAGGAATCAATCAACTCAATTACCTTGAAAATACCAAGCACAGTTCTCAGCGAAATGTTGGTTGTCATAGGATTTACTATTGAACCATGGCCAACAAGTTTGGATAATATGAACCTTTATTGCTTTAAGTGTTCCACCAATGTGGACCAAATTACATAGAGCCATGAAGAAATTTTAATTTAATGGCCCATTCCTTACTGTCGCTAATTCCATGCCCTAGGGAGATAGGAAGATTCCATGTTCTCCATTCACAATGAAATTTGAAATGTGATTTCAAATTGTTTTTCAGGATGAGGAAATTATATATATATATATATATTCTTAGGGGAAAGGCATTCATACCAGGACCCTGATTTCAGCTTCTTAGCACCCTAAAATAAATGGCAGACAGATGACAAATCTGGGCCCCTACCCCTTCACATCATAATACATGTCTTTTTACCAATTCTGTGATTCAGAATGTTAAGGATGAGATATATTTATAATTTTTGTATTTTGAGGTTTATTTATTGTATTGCTAAATGATGATAGATCAGAAAAACAATAAAGTATAAAAATATGCTGATGGTGTTTTGAACAGCTTCACACAGGTACTTGGCAAATATTATGGGTTCTTCTAATATTTTATTTTATTTATTTTTATGGTATAATAAGCCTGGACTGCACAGGGATATTCCAAACATCTGCCAGAAGATTAATGATTGGGATTTGCTTGGTCAGCAGTCAGTCACCCTTACATGTTTGGTTGTATATGGTTGACTGAAATGCACAGTACAAAATAGAACAGGATCCAAAATGATTAAAGCAGTGCACTTTAAAAGATTAAGGAGGATATAAATACCTTTTCATAACTAGTAGAAGAATTTAATAAAAATAAACTTATGAGCAGATTCAATGTTAATAACAATAAAAAGTTTGTATTTCAACCACAAGAGGACTGACAGGATGAAGTGCACTATATCAAGATTTATCATCTGACACCTAGAGCACAATGGTTCCTCAAAACTACTTCTGTTAATAGCTATAATGAAATTGATAAAGAACTCCCTAAATAATATTTTATTCCCTTATGAATGTCACCTTGATCTTAATGATCAGTCATGGCACTTTAAAACTGCCTATATAATGAGAAAGCACACGTATTAAATAACCTGAGACTGCAGAAAAATGGCAAAAGTTTCTGTAAAAACATTCTCTTACCTGGTAAACATTGTCCTCTTCTTGGTGCCCAGTGATGTTTTCTTCTACATCAGCTTCCTGCAGAGCAAAAATTACTTTCATGTCCAAATTCTGAAACCTGAGGCAGCAATAAATGTGAAAAAAGCATATGTCCTACCTTGCCAACATTGTCCTGTCCTTGTTCTGCCATGATGCTGTATTTTCTAATGCTCCTTCAATTTAAAAATTTGCTCCCTGTAAAAAGAAAATCAATTGTGTTTTACGATTTAGTGGACTGATCTGAAAGCTCAAGCATGTTAATTGTGTTTTAATCACACATAGCAGTTCAATAAAAATTAGTAGTGAAAAGTATTGTTATATTATCAATTAGAAACTTATTTTTATTAAAAAAAATTAAAAATAACAAATTATAAAAAAATAAAAAAATGATTAAATATTTAATTTTTCCTAAATCCAAAGATATTTTTAAATGTAAAATAGGGGTGGAATGGGATTTTTATTAATATTTCTGTTTAATCCAGAATTAATAAAAATCTACACTCCCATATATAACAGAAAAATATTACATTACAACATTATTTCACAAATGTTTTCTTTGGAAATTTGATAATCTTAACATTCCTTAAATTAATAATATAGATTTTTAGTACAAACAATTATTTCTAACAAACAAAATAATTAAAAACAAAAGTAAAAAAAGTTCCTCTGCAAGTGAATAAGCAAGATTTCAATCGCTAGTGCAGGTATTACAATAAGACCACTATGTAATAACTAAATGTTCACTGGTATATTCCCTGAAAACGCTATGGGTTGCCGAGGTCATTAAGGTACGGACTCATGGGTGGGAGAACTGGGGCTCGATTCCTGGTAGGACCGTTCTCCCTGACTGAGGTTTTTTCCAGGTTTTCCTCAGTCCTCATAAATGGCAAATGCCAGGAAGGTACCCTCAACTTAGAACTGGCACGCTTCCTTCCTTAAAAAAAATGCTCCTTTACCAACCTATCATTTCATGTATCATCAGTATCCATCTCCTGTGGTGCCTCAGGAGTAAAAACAGGTGTTAGCAAAAAAAAAAACACCCTGAAAAATTAAAATATCAATGTTATTCCTCTCTTCAAACAGGAGACAAATCATTCCACAAAATTACATATCCAATCTCATTTCTTTTTCTCTAAACTTTTTGCTAAACTCATGTAAATTATATCTTTATACTCTCTAGTATTAACAGAGTAAATTGCATTTAGAAAAAACAAATTACTGAAAAAGTACAGTGAGGTTATTGAGGTGTGGACTGGCAGAGTGCAGCTGCATACTAGGAGAACCCAGTCATCAAGTCCATGCAATACATATGCAGGTAGCAGCTTATAGTTAGAGGGAGGCTTAATCAGAGAGTGATTGTGTATTCAAATTTTATTTGGTGCTTTCATTACGTATAAATTGCAGTCTTATTGTTCTTTGTTAGTTATACCATTACATGTATTCTTGAACAGGTTTTTAAATAAAATACATATGTTAAAATGGATTCTTGCACAAAAATCGCAAAGTAAATTGCAAAAAAATATTTTGGCAACTGTGTTCCAAGTAGAGAAACTGTTTGCCAACTTGTTCAAAAGTTACAAGAAACAGGATTTCTTAATGACAGGAAACATATTTTGAGCCACCATGTTTTTACAGAAGAAAAGTTGGATGAAATATAGGAATTTAGTGCTTATTAACATTGATTTTAAATACAGTATTATTTTATGCTTTCAGTAAAAACATAAATACTACAATAAAAAAGCTAACTTTACATGCAAGGACTCTATCTCCATTTTTCGTAAGCAGTAATGCTCAGGTGGTGCATAACTCAAAAAATCTCACTGCAGTATAGCTGATAAAAATGTTAAGACAGTTAATAAATGACAGGTTAGAAGGATATACTGCAATCTATCTGAAGATTTGGATCATATAACCATTAAACAAATTAAGACTATTATGGAATTACAGGCACAGCAACAATTCTGCTGTCTATCAAATGGGAAGAAAAATACACATAAATGCATTAACCAGTATAAAAAAATCAACTTCCTTTTAGGAATATAGTGCCCAGTGAGTAAAGTACCCATCAAGGCACCAGTTACCTATCCATGCTATGGTTGTATGTGGCACAATTTCAGAGTAGAAGAAGGGGGACTTTAAGCAAAGAGCTGCAACTTACATGTTACACTAAAGGAGCAAGAGCTCCCAGAATGTTCTTTGCTTACCATACATAATTTCCTAAATGTATGTGACATGAGACATACAATATTAAATAATCATCAGCTCAACAGGAAACCACAGTTGCTTTGAAATTCCACCAAATACTTATTACATTCTTTTAAGTTTTTGAAACCACTTTTCTCAGATAAATCACCATAATTTGTAATACAATCCTTTATGTACTGACATGTGTTTTCCATTCTGCAGAGACTTGATCTAAAGGAAATGGTATAGTTTTCAACTCCAGTTTGTGAAAATGTTGGCAATATTATAACAAGGAAAGTAAAATTTATAAAGGGAATTGGTTTGAAAGCAAAAGATTAAGTTTTGCTACATTTTTGTGTTGATTTATTAATTTTTCAATGATGGAAAGGGTAGATAGTGAGCATTAGTTAGAGGCATTTCATGAGCATGTTCTTCACTAACGTTATATCTTATTAGAAACTGCACTGTTTTAAGCCAAACATTCCCTATAATAATATCATAGTAACAGGTTTTTGCAACATCTTGCAAATACCAGAAATATTACATGACATATAGCGTATAAAATTTTAAATACATTAGTGACATTTTTGTTATTACCTGTCAAGAATTCCAAAAATAAATTTCTGAAAAGTTCCATTTCCATTTATATGAAACTTGTTTATTTATTTATTCATCCTTTTGATCATTTTACATGATATAGGACATGTCCTAGAGCTACAGTTGCTTAATATAATATTAACTTATAATTAAAATAAAACAGATATTTAACATGGGATGTAAATTCTATTTACAGATCTTAACAGAATGAGTTTGAAATTTTCAAAGATATGCATCTATTATTTTTATATAACTCTCTTAACTATAAATCAATGATAAGTGGCAGCTTTATTAGCAAACTTAAATTTATGCAACACAAAATCTATAGTTTATTAACTTATAATCACGTATTAAGAGATGTCTAATATGAGATGCATGTTATTTACAAATAATATTAAGTTAGTCACAGTTGATAAGCTCTGTCTATATGCAGTATAAAATCACTGATATCTAACAGCTTTCTGAAACTCACTTTGATGAAAAAGGCAATGCTCTTGTATTTTCAGAGTTTGCATTTATGCAGTACAGATATTTCTTTTCACAATAATAACTGTTCTGAACTAGTACAGGAGAAATAACTAAATTGTGTAAGTGCAATGTTGTTCTTAAGATTTTTTACACATGTAACAGTTATTGCATTACAAAGTTCAGCACACTTTCCATTCAGATTTTTCTGCACATCCGTAGATATGTCTTCCTTGGGCTTCCACTTATTCCAATCCCTGCTATCTGACTACAAAGGGGATTTCTTGGTATCCTGAAGTTATCCATTTTTTTAAAATATTAATGTCCCACTTACTGCCAAGGTCTTTTGAGATGAATGAAATGAATAACTCAAATAAGTTCAGACCTCTCAACATGTAATGTTACTTGGTATTAACTTTTTAGGAAAAAGAAAATCTCTAAAAAAAATCCTTATCCATGCAATATGTCCCAAATGAACCTAGGTCTATCAGTTGAGATGTGCTATCATCTGAGCTATGGTAATGAATTCACTTTTTATCAACTTATCATTACAGGTAACTGATGGCTGCATAATGCATAGGATTAACATGAAGGCTATGAACTATTTTAAATCGGCCTTTTATATTCTGCATGAGTCAACAAAAGTATGTGTATTACTTTCTAGCAAGAAAGATTGATTATACATTTTCACAAGTCCCATCTTTGGTTACTCCCATTTTTGAAAATGGATGAACTTAAAAGAAAATTTCAAAGCCTCCAGAATGCCAAAAGTATTTTCATTACATTAAAACGTGAATAAGTCTTCAACTTTTCTACACATGTTTGAAGCCTGAAGTGTGTACCATTATATGATTAATTTTGGTAAAGCTTTCATATATGTCAAAAAAAAAAGAAAAAAGTTGCAAAAAAAAAAAAAAAGTTCAATATAAGCATTGCAGTAGGCAGGAAGGAACTGACTAAAGCAAAGAAAACTAAATGGACTCTGGGCATTACATGGGGTTTGCCTACACAATGTTATTAAAAGATTTTGCTTGAAACAATTCAGAATTTCAAATACTATTAAAATTCATATTTTTAAATCTATGTTATCTAGTCCTTTGAGTCAACCAGTGTTCATTAATGAAGATATTAATATAGGTTACAGTTGAAAATATCTCGTATATTTATAGTTCTTAGTAATTTAAATATAAACTTCAGCTGTCTTAGAGACCTCCTGTACCAGTTTAGGAAGCTCAATATTTTATGATTTCTAATCTCTCTTTTACTTTTCGGTAAAGCTTCAGCACATGTGTCAGACAATAACACATTATAAAGCAATTTGTGTCACTTAAACCAAACTTCTAACTTTATTTAACCACATATTCCTTATTACAAGGGTCTTCGTTCAACTTATACCTAACCTAGGGGTTACATGTTTAACATTGTTGTGGATCACAGGCATTTATTAAACACAATATAATTCACCCACGTTAATATAACAAAGAGGAAACCGTGTACATTTTTTTTTTTTTTCTTTTTTGAAAAGTGTTTAACGTCCGTTTTTACTACTGAGACACCACAGGCGATGAACGCTGATGATATATGAAATGATATATTGGGAAAGGATTTTTTAAGGTAGGAAACGTTCCAGCCTTAGTTTAGGGTACCTCCCCGGCATTTGCTATTTATGAGTATTGAGGAAAACCTGGAAAAAACCTGTCAGGGAGGACGGTCCTGGAGGGATTCGAACCCATACCTCCCGCTCATGAATCCGTGCCTTAACGACCTCGGCCATCCGTGGCGGTGAAAACGTATTGTACACTACAACCTTTAGCTGTATTTTGATTTGATTTTTCTTTTTTTCACATGCTGACAAATAGCATTAGTAAAATTTAATACTCCTTTCGTTCAAACTGCTTTTCAAGGAGCACCTAAAAACCACTTAAATGCATCTAATCACACATGTTAGATGTGACATTAATACACTATAATTAATTAATACATATAATTGCATATCTCCGCACCTGTGTTTTGTTAATATACCTTTTAAAATACACAATATCGTATAACAGAGAACGACTAATTCCTCACATTAATCCTTTCATATCACACTTAACCTTACGCCGGCACACCGCCTCAACCCATACAACTAACACGGCCATAACCGATTATTAATTGTTTCATACAGTGCTTCCAACATTGCCAGTTATACTCGTATTCTTATGACAGCCCCTGAACAAATTCACGAAGTACAAAGCACATCTCTTCCAGGAGGAGAGATCATTTAACTAACTAACTAACTAACTCACTCACTCACTCACTCACTCCTGTGCTGCTACTAGAGCAACAGGGAGCAAGATAAATTATAGGGTACGAGAGGCTTTATCGAGAGCTGCAGTCCTAATCGACAGCGCAGAGGAACGAACGACTCCCAAGTCCCGAAAGGGAGAAACGCACTGAAGTTACTTTCTCTATTTGCCTACTTGCAGTGTGAATAAGGAGGTCGAATTGTAAGTGTTGTGGAACATTTATGGGTGCATCAAAACAGTTCGTATGCCTGGAATGTGGGAAGGAGTATAACATGTTTCTAAAGTAACCACGGTAAAGTTGGATATCATCGGCCTGTTCTAAAAACACAATAATCGTACGCTTATCACTATGAAATGTGCAACAAAAATTTCAATTATTCATCCAACTTTAAAAGCCATCAGCGAGATTACCATAGTGAGGGTACAGCTGAAAAGAAAAGAATGACCTGCAGCTTACATAGTGATGAAGCAACATCGAAGTTGTTTTTGTTTTTGTTTTGTTTGTTTGTTTGTTTGTTTGTTTGTTTTTTTTTTTTTTTTTGAGCATGTAGAACCAGTACACGAAATAAAAGTAATTTTGGAAGGACTATAGTTCTCATTCTTTGGTAATTTTAAAAACTGGAAGCAAGAACTTGAGGAAACAACGAGATCGATATTTGTAAAATATTCTGGTTCTCGCACTTCTTCTAACAATATTATAAGACATTAGTATGCCTGTCATCGCTCAGGCAACTTCGTTTTTGAAAGTAAAGGTGACAAGACATTTAAAAGGGCAAGGAAACAATAAAATCGGCCTCCGTTGGCTTAAGTCCCCCACTGCCGTTCAGGACTGAAAATTGAGGCATGAGTTCGGCTCTCTCAAGTGATGTTAGTGTGAATAAGGATGTTATGTAATAATGAGTGCATCAAAACATTTCGTATGCCTGACACACCGAGAATTTAAAATGTTGTCTCGCCTCTTGTAAAAAAACAAAAATCGTACGCCTTTTACTGTAAAGTGAAAAACAATTACACAAGAGGTGCATAGAGTGATTCAGTTCGGATCTCTCCGCTTTTGCAAGTCTTGGTACAGCCGCCTGCTGCTGTTGCACGAGTTGCTCGAACTTAAGTGTTGCTCTAGCAGCACGCGAGTGAGTGAGACAAGTGATCTCTCGTTTGAGATAAGAATGTGCATCGTACCCGAAAATGTGCTCAGGGGCTAACGTCAAGTGTATTCTTACATTGGGTGCAAAATACTGTTGCATCGGATATTTGTGCCTGGTAATAAACGTACTTGGTATCAACTAGATCAAGAACGAATCCACCCAAACCCCACACCACAACGTACAAAAATGGTGGCCGTGTCGCCCTACTACTGCCAATAGCAAACACGAAGTTGTTATTCAGTATTATTTTTACATAACATTGTTTATCATTAAAATATTTCGATGGTTGTTAGGAATATGAAATATTTTACAAACAATATTTCTCAAACAAAACAAAATATAAAATAATATGAATTAAACTAGTATAAAAATATCCATGTATTACAATGCACTATTGCCCATTACCATTTACTGCAGTGCAATAATAATAATAATAATAATAATAATAATAATAATAATAATAATAATAATTGTTGTTGTTGTTGTTAAGTTATCCTGCTATTAGATCATCTACAGTTAGGAAGGATTGCTAACTTAACTGGAAATGCCAAATTTTAATAATGCATAAAGAATTTGAGGTAATGGGTATTTTCTTTGTTAATTATTCCTTTTGTTGTGATTAATGTACTCTTTTTTTTTTTAATTATTTTGAACCTCAAAGTGAACATGAATGTGTAACCTGAAATGCCATTATGTTTCCATTAGTTCATATGAAAATCCTTTTTAACCAGTATTTGGTCAAGACAAGTTTGCGATGTGGAAGCGATACGAGTTGGTTTATCTATAATTTCAGTCAGATTAAAGGAGTTAATTAATGACCGAAATTCGAATATCGAACTAAAATTATTATGAAAGTATATATTCAAATCTCCACATATAATTAATTTATTTTTCACATTTAGTACTAATTAGTAGGTTTAGTAAATATTCAAGCTATATGCTTTTATAGGTTTTTTTTATAAGTTAATGAAATGCTGTTTTACTTAATATTGTGGCAAGTAAAAGGAAATTGACAAACAGTACATATGAATACTGTACACGGCTATTTCATTTTCAGTTAAGCAGTGTTCTGTTACGCAAAAAACATTTCCTTTAATTTATTACTCAGGATCATTTGACGTTAAAATTGTTTGTTCCCCGAATATTGAATATTTTGTCGCATTACTGTTTAAGCGTTTATTGCATTTCAAGGGAGATTTACACTAACACATGAAAATATATGAAACTGACTACCTTTCATGTCCTCGTTTCTTTTTCTAGTGATCGGATAAAAAAATTGTGCGTGCCAATGGAAGACTGGCTGTCCGAGAGATTGCAGAAGAATGTGACATTTCAGTTGGATCATGTCATGAAATCCTGACACAGCATTTTGGAATGCATCGTGTGGGCGCCAAGTTCGTCCCACGGCTCATGAGTCAAGACCAGAAAGACCATCGCCTCGCAATCTGTGAAGAGCTTTCGGATCGCGCAAATGAGAATGAGATGTTCCTTAAAAGAATCATAATTAGTGATGAGACGTGGGTCTACAGTTATGGTGTTGAGACCAAGGTTCCATCTTCACAATGGGTTGGGAAAGGTTCTCCAAGACCAAAAAAAAGCTCGTCAGGTCAAATGTGAACGCCATGCTGATAGTTTTCTTTGACTTTGAAGGATTAGTTCATCATGAATTCGTGCGACAGAGACAAACTGGTACTATCGGAGCGTGTTGCGACTCCTGCGAGAAAATGTGAAAAAGAAACGGCCTGAAACCTGGCGAGACAATTCATGGCTCTTGCATCACGATAACACAACCGCACATTCATCCATGTTGGTTGCTTGGCTATTGCACAAAAAACGAAATCACTGTGCTGCCTCATCCTCCGTACTCTTCAGACCTGGCCCCTGCGGAACTTTTTTTTATTTCCAAAGTTGAAAACCCTGTTGAAAGGACGAAGATTTGCAACGATAGAGGAGATAAAAGAAAATTCGCAGACGGCGCTTCGCGCGATCCAGAAAGAGGTGCACCAAGATTGCTTCCGGAAGTGGAAACGACATTGGGAGCAGTGTATCAATTGTGGCGTGTATTTCGAAAGAGACCATACACAATAAGTAAAAGGTAAGCGTAGAAAAATTTTGTGGACAAAGTTCCGGAGTTTTTTGAAAATATCTCGTACACCGTCCAATCACTGTTTAATTACATTTGGAGTAAGTCCTTTTGTGAAGAACTTAATAACAGCTCGAAACTCCCGTTTTGAACATCCCACAATCTGCTACACATAGCCTTCTTTGTACAACTTTATCTGAACTAAACACAGCGAAGCAGAAGTTACAGCTGCAAATATTTACTTAACAAATAAGCTGTGACACCAGATAAGGGTTTTGTGAAGGCGATAATGCTTATTTGCAAGGCTGGAAAATTATGAACCTACCCTCATATCTGTGTTTAATATTGCCAATTCGCATTAAAACTGCCAGTTTATTGGACTACTGAATTGGCATTTTAATTTTAGCTTTATTAGTGACACATTGTAAATAAAAAGTAAAATTCTTACAGAATCGTCTAGCGTAATATGGCCATTGTCCCTGTTGACGAAATGGTTAGATGTAATGACTTAATAATTTGTGTTTTCTACAGTGGTATTGGAATTGTTCAAAAAATTCAAACTAAATGAAAAAAATAAATAAAATAAATTCACCTTTAAAGAGTTAATCTAAACCAATATATTTAGAATCCATTTATAAAATAACATGTATTATAATTAATATTATATATATATAATGTCTTGGTATTCAGGCAATGACCAAAACAATGAGCAAAACCATTTTACAAGCATACATACATCTTCCAGAAACTTTGAATTTCCTCCATACTGTCTAAGTATCTTTTAAATATTCTAAATCTTCCTCATTCTTTACATTTATTGGAGGACATCACATTACTGGTAACACAGTTAAGAAGTCTTAAATAATAGCTTGCAAGACCATTAATATACTGGCTAACCTTAACTACATCAAAATTGTCTCTATGGTACACAAAATGGTTGTACAGTGATACCTGAAAAGTTTGCATCTTGTGGAAGCACTGCCTTTTTCCATGGGATTCAATGGCAAGGAAGGTTTTCAGGTTTTATAGTCAACAGTGTCATTAATTTCTACAACAATAAGTGTGAATTTATCAATCTTTATGGATAAATTGGTCATAAGTGATACACGCGTCATCAATATGTAAACCCTTTCACTTTACCTTATATTTTTTCTAATGACTGAAAAATCCCCATAGCAGGGAGAACAGAAATGTTCACATTGTTGGAAGTAGGAATTTATAGAATAAAATTCATCTTTGACATAGGCAGGAAGCATTCTCACTAGTGTGTTGATTTTGTTTTGAGCAGAAAGCACATCTCTGAATATGTGCAAGTGTTTCACATTTTCAGAAATGCTTTCCTTGATGATGATGATGATGATGATGATGATGATGATGATGAATCTAGTTTAAGGATCGCAAAACACCTTAAGGTCATTAGCGCCCAAACACACTAAAAACTGTGCCAATATTACAGAAATAAATAACACACACAATATCAGTGTTTGAAATAAGCAAAAGTAGCACTTTGGGCAATAAAATAAAAACCCCATAACAAATAACAAGGAAATTATAGTGAACAACAAACAAGACCGGTACTAAAACACAGCAGCTAGAGCTGATAAATCAACAGGCTTATAATGTTCAACAGTTGTAACAATGAAAACCCCAAAACAAATAACATGTGTAAACCGGTAACAATTAACAAAAGACTGACATAAAAAAACCAGCAAATGCCGAAAATACAACAGTCCCAAAATGGTCTGAAAATGTATCATCAAAACCCCAAGAACAAATAACAAGGGTAATATGGTAAACAGCAAACAAAAGACTGGTTCGAAAACATAGCCTCAAGAGAGGAAAAATGCAGTCTTGAAATGGTACAAAAATGTTACAATAAAACCCCAAAACAAATAACAAGGGTAAAATGGTCAACAACAAACAAAATATTGGTACTAAAACATATCTGCAAGAACGGAAAACTCAACAGTCCTAAAATAAGCTAAAAATGCCATCATGAAGTAAAAGTATAACCTCACACATTACTCCAAAGACCACAATCGCGAATAAAACGATGCACCCGCTCAGCAGCAACCACTACATCTGCAAGCAACTCCTCAATAGAGGAGGCAAACCTAGGGAAAGTCTAAAAGCAGCTAGATGAGGACATTTGAGTAAAATGTGACGCACTGTAAAGGGGTGGTCACAAAGAGGGCAAGCTGGAGAGGGTTAACCATTAAAAAGGCCACTGTGACTAAAACGGCAATGCCCATTTCTCAAACGTGCTGAAATCACTTCTTCGCGAAGAACTGCGCGAGAAGAAGTTGACCAGTTAAAAGGGGCGGATTTACATTCACGGAGCTTATTAGCAGGGATTAATTTCCACTCCTCGCGCCAGCGCGAGAGAACGCACGACGTAAAGAATGGTTAAAAAAACCGAATAAAAACGATAATCTTATTCAACAGGGTCTAAAAGGGCGGGTTTTGCTGCGACATCTGCGGCCTCATTACGTGGAAGTCCCATTCCCATATGTCGAGGCACCCACAGCAGTGTTACCCTGACGCCAGCGTCAAAAAGCGTTACCACTGCATCCTGAGCCTTCTGTACAATAGGTTGGAAGTTGAACAGATTTCTAAAAGATAAAAGAGTCAAAGAGTCGGAACAAATGACACTGTTACCCAGCCCCGGGTCAGAAATAAATAAAATCGCCCTATAAATGACATAAAGTTTCGCCATAAAAATTAATGTCGCAACGTCAAGACCAACTAGCTCCATTAGCTCCATTAAAAACAAAGGAACATCCTACTCCAGTGTCAGATTTCGAGCCGTCGGTATATATAAAATTCCATTCAGTGAAAGAAGAGATGATCTCGCTAAAACGACAACGAATAACAGGCGCTGCGGGCGTACTTAGGACAGGTTGTAAGCCCAAGATGAACGGGGGCCTCTGCTAAGATCCAGGGTAGAGAAGAAGTTTCCCCGGTTAAGAAAAAAGCAGGTGATTGCACGTCCAAAGTCCTCAGCATCTCCCGAAAACGAAAACCAGGAGGCTGAGGAGTAAAAGACCAAGCAGCGTAAAAACCATCGAACGACACATCAAAAAACGGCCCATACGTGGGATGACTAGGTTGCGCAGCTAGTCGACAACCGTAAGCAGAAAGTAAAATATCCGTACGATAAAACAACGGAGATTCTCCAGACTCCGTACATAAACTTGACACAGGACTGGTTGGGAATGCTCGAACAGCGACACGGATACCCTGGTGATGAATGGGGTTAAAGCGATGAAGAACGGAAGGTCGCGCTGAGCCATAGCACTACACAGCCATAATCCAGTTTTTATCTGATTAAAGATCTATAAAATGTATAGGAACAGTCCGGTCAGCTCCCCAAAATGTGCCACTTAAAACACGTAAAATGCAAAGAGAACGTTCACACTTACCTCTGAGTTGTACAATACGCGATGACCAGCATGATTTTCTATCAAACACCAAGCCAAGGAACCTAACTTCATCTGCGAAAGAGAGAGCGTCTGGACCAAGATGGAGAGATGGTGGAGGATACTCCTTACGGCGCCAGAAGTTCATGCAGACGGTTTCTCTGCGGAGAAACGGAACCCGAGATTTACACTCCGAGCGTAAAGGCGGTCCAGATAGCATTGGAGGCGGCATTCCAAAAGACAAGTTCTCCGAGAGGAAAGATAGATGGCAAAATCCTCAACGAACAACGACGATTGTATTCCTGGCGGTAAACACTCAGTGATGGAATTGATAGAAATGACAAACAGTGTGCAACTAAGTACCGAACCCTTAGGTACACCGTTATTTTGAATAAAACTAGATGATAAAACTGATCCCATGAGAACATTAAAAACCCGGTCTTTCATAAATTCCTGAATAAAAATAGACATACGAGCGCGTATATGCCAATCGTGAAGCGTCCGAAGGATACCGCTTCTCCAAGAAGTATCATAGGCTTTCTCCAGATCAAAGAATACGGCGATCGTTTGATACTTCCGTACAAAACCATCCATTATATGGGTGGTTAGAGACACAAGATGGTCGACTGAAGAGCGATGACGCCGAAAACCGCACTGAGCGTTCGTCAATAAATTCCTCTACTCCAACCACTACATAAGCCGCCCGTTAATTATGCGTTCCATCATCTTGCAGACGCAGCTGGTGAGGGAAATCGGACGGTAACTGGAAGGAAGATGGGTACTTACCAGGTTTAGGTGTTGTTATGACGGTGACCTTCCGCCAAATGCTCGGAAATGTTCCATTGCACCAAACTGAATTAAAAATATGGAGTAAAAAAGCCTTGTCTTTCGCTGGCTGATGTTGCAACATAGCAACATGAATGCCATCTAGCCCTGGGGCGCAGTGCCGAGAGTTCGTAAGGGCATTATCCAAATCCCTCGCTGTAAAAGGGAATTATAGCTCTCCTGCTGGTCGGAGGCAAAACAGAAACCCTTCAACTCGAGCTGCTCCTTTAATGTGCGAAAAGAAGGAGAGAAATGTGCGGAGCTCAAAATATCGGTGAAAGTGCGTCCTAAAATATTGGCGATATTAATCGGAGTAGTAAGCACTTGATTTGATATCCTAAGACCGGGTATAGGCGTAAATCTAGGTTTACCCGCAACGCGGCGTAGCTGTTCCCAAACTACAGATGAAGGCGTTGTGCGGTTAAAAGAGGAGGTAAAAGAAACCCAAGACGCCTTTTTGCTATCCTTAATGACTCGATGGCATTTGGCGCGCTGTTGTTTATAGCGTATCATGTTTGCTGAAGTAGGGTGGCGACGAAAAACTCGTAGAGCACCTCGACGAGCACGCAACGCGTCCCGGCATTCATCGGTCCACCAGGGAACCGGAAAGCGTCTGGGTTGGCAAGACGAACGGGGAATAGCCTGATATGCGGCATGAAGGATGACCGTTTCGAGGTGCTGGATCACAGAGTCGATGGATTGAAAATCTAACCTTGAAAATACGGTCAGAGATCGGAAGAGGTGCTAATTCGCCTTTGCAATAAGCCATCTGGGCGCGCGCTGAGAATGTGCGTGTGAAGAGAGAACGTGTATCTGACACGGAAGTGGTCACTAGAATATAAATCGGGGATGACGTTCCAGGTAAAATGTACAGCAAGTGAGACAGAACAATAGGCTCAGTCAAAGTGTGAAAAACAATGAGTGCTATCAGAAATAAAAGTAGGTTTACCAGTGTTGAGCAGAATGAGATGGTGCAATGGCCCCTCCGCGGGCCTGGCCTTTACCAGCGGATACGCTCCTATCCTACATGATAACCCAGAGCTGGGATGAAGAAGATCATCATCATCATCATCATCATTGCTTAAGGGCGCAAAACAGCTATGGTCATTAGCGCCCAAACTCACTAAAAATTGCGCCAGTATTAAAAAGTAAATAATTTACATTAAATCAGTGCATAATTATATAACAGTAGCAGTTTGAGCAATGAAATAAAATCCATAACAAATAACAAGGGTAAAAAAAGTCAACAAACAAAAGACTGGTACTAAAACACAGCCGCAAGAGCGTAAAATACAAGTCTTATAATGGTCTAAAATTGTATCAATAAAACCCCAAAACAAACAACAAGGGTAATGTGGGTTACGACAAATAAACACTGGTAGTAAAACGCATCACAAGAGCTGCAAACATACCAATGTTATAAAAGTCTAAAACGGTAACAATAAAAGCCCAAAACAAATAACAAGGGCAAAATGGTCAACAACAACAAAAGACTGATACTAAAACGCATCAGCAAGAACTGAAAACTGAACAGTCCTAAAATAGTTTAAAAATGCCGTCATGAATAAAAAAGTATAACTTCACACCTTGCTCCAAAAACCACAAACATGGGTAAAACCGAGCACTCACTCAACAGCAACCACATCATCTGCAAGTAGCACCTCAATAGAGGAGGGCAAACGTAGGGAAAGTCTAAAAGCTGCTAGATGATGGCATTCGAGTAAAATGTGACGTACAGTAAAGGGGTGGTCACAGTGAGAGCAAGTTGAAGCTGATTGGCCGTTAAAAAGGCGACGGTTACTAAATCGGCAATGCCCAATTCTCAAACGAGCTAAAATCACTTCTTCGAGACGAACTGCGCGAGAAGAAGTCGACCAGTTAAAAGGGGCGGATCTACATTCGCGAAGCTTATTGGTGGGTATTAAATTTCAATCATCGCGCCAGCGCGAGAGGACGCCTCGACGTAAAGAATGTTTAAAATCCCCGAAGTAAAGACGTTGCTCGTACTCAGCAGGATCTAAAAGGGCGGATTTAGCTTCGACGTCTGCGGCCTCATTACCTTTGAGTCCCACAAGTCCAGGTACCCACAGCAGTGTCACACTGACGCTAGCGTCAAGAAACGTACACACTGCATCCTGGATCTGCTGTACAAGAGGGTGGTAGTTGTAAAGCTGTTTAAAAGATAAAACGGCACTCAAGGAATCGGGAAAATAACACTATTCCCCAAACCCTCATCAGAAATAAATAAAATCGCCCGATATATAGCATAAAGTTCAGTCATAAAAATAGATGTCGCATCGTTAAGACCATACGTAAAACTTGCTCCATTAAAAACAAAAGCACATCCTACTCCTGTGTCAGATTTTCAGCCTTCGGTACATATAAAATTCCATCGAGTAAAAGAAGAAATGATCTCGCTAAAACGACAATGAATAATAGATCCTGCGGCCGAAGACTTAGGACAGGACGTAAGCCCAAGATGAACAGGGGCCTCTGCTAAAATCCAAGGTGGTGAAGAAGTTTCCCCGGTGAAGAAAAAAAGGAGGTAACTCTACGTCCATAATATCTCCCGAAAACGAAACTCAGGAGGTCTAGGAGTAAAAGACCGAGCAGCATAAAAAGGAGCGAGAGAGACACACTAAAAACTGCTCATTTGTGGAATGACGAGGTTGCGCAGCTAGTCGACAACCGTAAGCAGAAAGTTAAATATCCGTACGATAAAACAACGGAGGTTCTCCAGACTCCGCACATAAACTTCACACAGGACTGGTCGGGAATGCTCCAATGGCAACACGGATACTCCGGTGATGAATAGGGTTAAGGCGACGAAGAACGGAAGGTCGCGCAAAGCCATAAATAACACAGCCATAATCCCGTTTGGACCGGATGAGAGAGCGGTAAAAACGTAAAAGAACAGTCCGGCCAGCTCCCCAGGATGTGCAACTTAAAACACGTAAAATACATAGACAACACTCACACTTGCCTCTGAGTTGCATTATATGCGATGATCAACATAATTTTCTATCAAACACCAAGCCAAGGAGTCAAACTTCGTCTGCAAAAGTGGAGCGTCTGGGCCAAGATGGAGAGATGGTGGAGGATACTCCTTACGACGCCAGAAGTTCATGCAGGCGGTCTTCTCTGCGGAGAAACGGAACCCGTGATTTACACTCCAAGTGTAAAGGCGGTCCACATAGCATTGGAGACGGCGTTCCAAGAGACACGTTCTCCGAGATAAAAGATAGATCGCAAACTCGTCAACGAACAACGATTGGATTCCTGGCGGTAAACACTCATTGATGGAGTTGATAGCAATGGCAAACAGTGTGCAACTAAGTACAGAGTCCTGAGGTACACCGTTCTCTTGAATAAAACTAGATGATAGAACTGATCCCACTCGAACATTAAAAACCCGGTCTTTCATAAATTCATGAATGAAAACAGACACGCGACCACGTATATGCCAATCGTGAAGCGTCCGAAGGGTACCGTTTCTCCAACAAGTAAGTAGGCTTTCTCCAGATCAAAGAAAATTAGGCGATCGTTTGGCACTGCCGTACAAAACCGTCCATTATGTGGGTGGTTAGAGACACAAGATGGCCGACTGAGGATCGGTGACGCCGAAAACCGCACTGAGCGTTCGTCAATAAGTGCCTAGATTCTAACCACCACATAAGCCGCCCGTTAAGCATGCGTTCAATCATCTTGCAGATGCAGCTGGTGAGGGAAATCGGACGGTAACTGCAATGAAGGTATGGGTATGGCGGTGGCCATTCGCCAAATGCTCGGAAACGTTCCATTGCACCAAACAGAATTAAAAAAAATCTGGAGCAAAAAAAGCCTTGCTTTCCGCTGATAAATGCTGCAGCATAGCAACATGAACTATCTGGTCCTGGTACGCAGTGTCGAGATTTTGTTAGGGCATGCTCCATTTCCCGGGCTGTAAAAGGCACATTGTTGCACTCTTGGTTGTCGGAGGCAAAACACGAGCCCATGGACTCGACCTGTTGTTTAATTAAGCGAAAAGCAGGGAGGTAGTTGGAGGAGCTCGAAATATCAGCGAAAGTGCGTCTAAAAATATTGGCGATATCAACCGGAGTAGCATGCACTCGATTTGATATCCTAAGACAGGGTATAGGCGTAAACCTAGATTTGCCTGCAACGAGGCGCAGCTTTGCCCAAACTGCAGAGGAAGGCGTTGTACGGGTAAAAGAGGCGAAAGCAATCCAAGACGCCTTTTTGCTATCCTTAATCACTCGACGGCACTTAGCGCTCAGTTGTTTATATCGAATCATGTTCTGCAATGTAGGGTGGCGACGAAATATTCGCAAAGCAACGGCGTTCACGCAAAGCATCTCGGAATTCGTCGGTCCACCAAGGAACCGGAAAGCGTCTGGGGTGGGAAGACGACCGGGAAATAGCCTGTGTAGCGGCTTTGATTATGACCGTTTCGAGGTGCTGAACCGCGGCGTCGATGAATGGATACTCACACCCTAAAAAGATGGCTGAAGAACGAAACAGGTGCCAATTCGCTTTGATAATAAGCGATTTCGGCGCGCTGTGAGAATGTGCGTGTGTAGATAGGAGACGTACTTGACACGGGAAGTGATCACTGGAGTGCAAATCACAGATGACGTTCCAAGTAAAGTGTACAGCTATCGAGGCGGAACAGAAAGATAAGTCTAAATGAGAAAAAATGTGAGAAATTTCAGAGAGAAATATTGGTTGACCAGTGTTCAGCAGAGTAAGATGGTGGCGATCCAGAATGTCTACCAATATGCTACTCCGGGCACACTCGGTGGTAGAACCCCATAGGGGATGGTACGCGTTAAAATCTCCCAAAAGCAGGAGAGGGAGAGGTAGCTGAAATAGGTCCTCGAGATCAGTCACGGGGGCAGTAGAAGATGGAGGTAGGTAAACTGTGCAAACTGTAAAATTAAAGGTCAGAAAAAGAAACAGTAGCTGCTGCAGCCTGTATTGGTGTCTGGAGACTTAGTGAAGAGCTGTACACGTCATCTCTGATGAGAATTAGAACGCCGCCATGCGCGGGAGAGCCATCCTCGGGAGGAAGATCAAATCTCACTGAAGAGTAACCACGGAGAGAGAAAGAATCCTGTGGTCGAAGTTTAGTCTCTTGGAGACACACAAGCGGAGAGTCAGTGGAGCGTAAAAGTAACTCAAGGTCAGGTCTTCGACTGCGGAGTCCACGCAAACTCCATGAAAAGGTAGCCATTGTTAAAAGGAGATAAAAGAAATAAAAAATTCGGCCCAGGACGAATCAAACGTCTTTTTTTCATTCACCTTGGGCTCGGTGATTTTTCTCGAGCAGGCACATCCTGCTCCATTACATTCCTCAGAGGGAGGGCTCTCCCACTGAGAAACATCCACCGATTCCAACACCTTAAATCGAGTGGATGTGGAGATAGGCGGTGACGGTGACCGCCTAGCGGGTCTGCTCCCATCATGGGAGCTGGACCTCCGAAGAGGAGAAGGGCTCTTCTTCTTTTCAACACGAGTGGAGGTTTCAAAAAGTCAGTCCTTGTGTAGCTGGTCCTAAATCTAATATCTAGAGCATTAAAAGCTATTGGTTTGGGCTTCTCCGTAAAGCGCTTCGGAGGACTGGGCACATTAGGGACCCGTGTAAAAACAAGGTCGCAGGTCTGCGTACTGCCATCGCATTTCTTGACCGATGAAGAAGCTGCGGCGCTGTATGTGTCGGTCTTATGCACAATGGGTTGGCGAGATTGAAATTATTTCCGGGCCTCAGTAAAGGAAAGCTTTTCCTTTACCCGGATTTCCTGGATACAGCACTCCTCTCTATATCGAGGGCAGTCGCAGGACGATGCCGGATGATCTCCACGGCAGTTGACGCAGACTGGAGCGGATGTACATGCTCCTTCATAAGTTACTTGACCGCAGGTTGCACAGATGGGGTTGGCACTCTTGCAAGAAACGCGTGTATGGCCAAAGCGCTGGCACTGAAAACAACGCAACGGACTCGGTATATGCTGGCGCACTTCAATCCTCTCGTAGCTCGCTTTAATTCTCTGCGTCAATTCGACCTTGTTGAAAGTGGGGAAAAGAGTACGGGTAGGCTGTAATTACCCCTCTTTCCTTGCCTAAACTCGATATACAGAAGTGACCCCAGACAACTCTGGATTTCCGGGTCAGACATACCGTCTAGTACACTGGTGGTAACAACTCGCGACCTATTCAAGGTCCTATGCTGCTCAACACGGATGGGATAGCCGTGGAGTATCGTCGGCTTGAGCAGCGAGTTTGTTTGAGACAGACCAATTGTCTCCACCAAAAGAAAACCACTTCTCAGATGGGTACACGATTTAACGGGTCCAGCTATGGTATCAATGCCCTTCTGAATCACAAATGGTTTTACTCTAGAAAAGGACTGACCTCCTCCTGTTCTACTTATAACTAAGTAACGAGGATAGGATTTATCGATCACTTCTTTTATCTCCATTCGTTTACGTTTCATTTGGATAGGATTTATATCATGTACCATAGCGAGTTAATCCTCCAGCATTGCAACTGTCTCCGATGGCAGGCTGCTTCCTGGGCGCCACCCCGGCTTAGGTTATTGGCTCTGGCCTGAACAAGGTAACCTTAGGGTCACACCTTCCTGTGGGTTGACAAAGGGACCCAATCGCCTGCACGAAGTGAACAGCTCATGCTATGGCCCTTCCCCGGGCCTGGCCTTTACCAGGGGATACACTCCTGTCCTACATGATAACCCAGAGCTGGGAGTTACGCCGTTACCCAGTCACCTTTTACCGTGTCAAACACGGGGGCACCCATCAGCTAAAGAACAGGGTAGTAGGACAAATAAAATAATAAAAGAGGCGAAATAAAAATGAGTGAAACATGCTGAGCGTGGACCTGCAGGAGCAGCTCGGGTGCCTCGGGGTCGCTACACCCTGTACCCAAAAAAATTGGGCCGCTAAGGGGAGAAATGCTTTTAATGATTTATTTAAAAAGAACATATTTCATTAGGTCCTTTAGTCACAATGCCTTAAAAGTAACAATAAAATGATATACCATCCTGTAAATTGTGAATGCAGAACATAATTAGTTGGTCCTGGTGGCATAGTGGTAACCATACTTGCCTTCTAAACCCATGATTGCAGGTTCAAGTCCGGCCAGGATCCATGGATATTTTGGGAGTACAAATTCTAACTGCTTCCTTCAGAAGGGAAGTAAAGTCGTGGGTCCCATGTTGTACATTTATGACAAGAAAAGAACCTCAAGCTAGAAAGAAGAGGCATCTGGGCAAAATTTGTCTGCCGTTTCACGCCCTGAATTGAATGGGATGCTGATGATTTGAGATGTTAAAGAGCATCAGAAAAAAACAAACAAACAAACAAAACGTAATTAGAAGCCGAGGTATATGCTTCTTGCACTGCAGTCATTGGCAATTGCAGATTTTGCATATAATATACCCACATTATTAGTAAATCATAATTACTTTTTGATACATCTAATATGGGTTCATGTTGCTCTATAAATCTTTTACATCTCTTAATGTGCAGTACTTTTTCACAAACAATAGTTTATTTCATGCCATCAGCTAACCCTTTCATCTTTTAATATAGTAGAAAGAGATTCATGAGTGGGACAAGTATCTACTTTGGACCTCCCAAAATATACAGAAAAATTTTGATGAAAAGCTTTTATATATAAATTGTATTTTATATATGCAAAGTTTATATATTTTTCCCATGTCATACATGATTTTAATATTCAGCATTTCATAAAGTACTTGTATTCTTTTGAGCTATAGTCTTCTTTTACAGAATAAGATTCATTGTGGGATTTTACGACTTCTACAGCATTTGCATCAATTACATGTGATGGCCTGCCAAAAACTTGCTCATCTATAGGAGGTTCATCATTAGATCAGATAAACAGCAATCTCAACCACCAATGTAAGATAAAAAATGCTTTTTCACAATCAATCAATTTGTCATTCCTTGTTGTTAACATTGTACATGAAGAGTTTTTTCTTGTAGCTCTTGGATTTTCTTGATGAGGCCTTCTTTCTTTTCTTTAATGGCAACAGTTATGACGGTATGTAAGCATCTTGTTAATTTTTTGTGAAAAACTCTGAATTTGTGAAGAATTTTTTCTTTACAAGCTTGAAATTTGCCAGGACAATCCTTTTGCAACTGGTACAAGGACCAAAATATACTATACATTGCTCTAACCCTAAATTTACACTCAATATGTAGTTAAAATTAAGTTAAAAATGCAACCTAGTTCTAAGGAACATTTCAACCACTTGGAGAACTTTTCTAATGTAGCCTACATATGAAGTATATTTTACTCTTGCTTTTATAATCTTATTACATTTCTATGAAAGAATATTTGTAATTCCCTTTTTCTTTTTGATGCATTGATCACTGTCTTTCATTGACGATATACTAATTTATAAGCAACAACATGAGCATGATGTAAATCAAATGGCTAACAACCGAGATTGCATCTATCAGTAAAAGCAAAGCACACACAAGTAGTGTCCTCATGTCCATTTTCTTTACCAAACTTATGGCATTTCAGCATTAAAGGGTATGTTTATGTTGAGACTTAATATTTTTGCACAAAAATGACAAAATGAGTAATATATGCAGTTTTTACATTTTGTTCACACACAGGCGCAGAGAGAGAGAGAGAGTGACTTATGCAGTTTTAAAAATAACTGATTAAAATAGGGTTATAACTTTTAAAATATTGCCAGAGAGCTACTGTTCTTAAAATTTATTTAAACTTTCCCCTTTAAAAAATTTAAGAAAATGAGATAATTTTTCCCATCTGCCCAAAACTATACTGATATATCATTACATATGTTTTTTTGCAGTCAGCTGCTAAATATCTTGTTAAGATGCAGGTTTTAAAGATATGTTATTTAGCACAAGGTAAAAACAAAAGCACATTCCCTTTATTAGGAAATGTATTAGCTCACCACAAAAATCAGTGTGTGTGTATACATATATACACACTATTATTATCAGAGAATGTTGTATTTTTTAAATGCAACTATGCCTATCATTTGAAGAACAATGACAATATTGGAGAATGTGAATATACTTTTCACATAATCAAATAATAATGTTGGAGGTGGAGGAATATATAAGTTTTGCAGAGAGGATAACTGGACTTGAAGTTATCATTTGGTCACCTAAGAAAAATAGAGAATTTCAGTGCATGTAAAAAAGTATTTCTGTGCTTGGGTTCTATCATCTAAAAATATTCATTCAATTTTTTCTTTATCTAAAACCTATTTTAAACCAGTTAAAACTTCTTTCCCCTGGGAAAGTTTAAAATTCTAAAATGATTAAAGCATTCAACGTCTTAAGCATTTCACTCTTTAAACTATTGAAATTCAGGACATGTTTCAACCTGCTGATCATTTTGTCAACTGATTTGACTAACGAGTCACGCTGGAGTTGGAGAGGCACATAACTGTAAGGGGCTCTGGTGGCCTATGAAAGAACTTGTAACAGAATTCTGTATAAGTTCTTTAATAAACCAGCAGAGCTCCTTACAGTTACCTGCCTCTCCAACTTATAACAGAATTCTATTTAAGTTCTTTCATACACCAACAGACTTACAGTTACCTACCTCTCCAACTCCAGCATGACTTGTTAGTCGTATCAGTTGACAATGTGATTGACAGGTCATGAAACTTGTCCTGAATTTCAATAGTTTAAAGAGTGAAAAGCTTAAGAGTGTTGAATATTTTAACCATTTTAGAATTTTAAACTTTCACATAGGAAAGAAGTTATAACTGGTTTAAATTATATAAAGAAATTACATACGTTTTACAGTGTTGATTCAGATCAAGTTTTATATTGATTCATTTAAACAATGCAAGAAACATGCTTATAAGTAATTTTCATGGAGTTCAACTGTACAATTAGTTCTGCATTTTCCAAAATATGTAATACTAAACTTCATAGGAAGAAACGTGTTGGTGCATACACCTTTTTTCTGAAAGATTTTTGTGAAAAACCAAGTGGTGAAAAACCAAGTGCAGTAATGAATTCATTTCTCCTTTTTTGCAACTTGTATACCCTGCACTCTCTGGCATGCAAAGTAGGAGTAAACTGTCTCCTGAGACAAACAATATAATGATCTTTGAGATTGATGCTGATAGGCACATATAACTTCTGCCACATTTACCAAACAAAAAGCTTGCCAGTCCTGTTGTTTTCAACTTTATTACTAAGGCAAGTATTCCAATATTCTGCCTCTCTCTGGAATGCTCTTTGTATAGCAATGATAGGAGTTTGATATACAGCAATTTTTCTTAAACAAACAAACAAACAAAAAAAACCCACACATGTTGAGGCAGTGTGCATCACAATCTTACCTATAAACAAAAGCAAAAGTAATTAAAATTAACATCCATGCTGGTTACAATTCACTTAATAAAACTTACAGCCTACAGAACTCTCCCAGTTCCTACATCATCAAAATGAAACTCAGTCTGAAATGTTCCAAAATAAACAAATTATGCTATTTTAAAACACCTGTTTTATGTCAATCACTTTGTATGTGTGTGAATATATATATATATATACACAGAGCCTTCATTTGGGTGCTTGGCAGGGGATTTGGCTGCCCTCTTTCTAACTAGTTCTATTCCCGCCTCTCCCTGTGTCCCACGAAGCCTTTGTGCTGTACAGGAATTGAACATTGTGAGACCACATGTTTCAGGGTGTTAGTGCTGTTACATTGCCAAAACGTCTGTATACTTTAGCACACAGAATTAATGTAGGATTTCTTTGTGATGACAAATTCATGTAGAAAAGTGAGATGAGGATTTATAAACAGAGTCCCTGCTTTAGTGTACCTCACAGAGAAACGGTTTGTAATCTTGTGAATGGATTTAGGGAAACCGGACCTTTTCATGATAAGAAACCAAAAGTAAAATGCCATATTCTTACAGAGGAAAAGCTTGATGACATCTAAAAAAAGTTAGAATAAAGTTCAAAGAAATCTCTGAGAAAGCTTGCATAGGAATCAGGAATTTCATAAACCTCAGCTTGGAATGTCACTAAACTTTCAAAATTAAAACTCTACAAGATAACTGTAGTTCAGGAATTGCAACCATGTGATGTGAGTAGAATTAATATCTGCAATTGGGCGTTGGATAATGTTAATATTTGCTCTATTGACCCACATTTAAATTTTTATTTTACAAACGAAAAGTATGATTTTATTTACATGGCCATATAGCGACACAAGTAATAGATACTGGAGTACAAAAAAACCTGATCTTGTACAAGAAATGTCATTGTATAAGCAAAAAATTGGTGTTTGGTGTGCTGTAGAGATCTATGCACTTGAATTTAAGGGATTATAAATATTCAATTTTGCCGTCATACAGCATGCTTCCTGGTGCCAAGCAAGTTAATCCTGTCATGTATCCAAATGAGGTTTTTTTGTGTGTGATATTTTACAAATAATCTCAACACTATATTGATATTGCATCTACATCAGTCATTAACTTAGTTTTGCATAGATTCATTCTTAGACCATGTTATTTGCTTATTTGGCTAAGGTACATAAGCACATGTTGAAGTTTCTTCCTCATCATGACTAACACTATGTCACTAGCATGGCATAAGCTTGTAAGACTTTTTTTTATTTATATTTATACCAAATTTTCTCTTATTTCAGTTCATTTCCCTATAAATTATTCTCCAATAAATATGTCAAATATGTCATCAAACAGTTTTGACAAAATTGGATCAACTTCTTTTAACTTCAATGTTGTCATTTTTGTCTCAGTTCTTGTTTTGGCATAAGCTATGATCTAACCTAAACCAAATATTTCACAAAAATGTAAATGATATGGAACTTTGACCCATTTATAGAATTAAACAGGTACTGGATGAAATGCTTATGACTAACAGGATGTTGCCTCTTCTTAGATACTAGCCCTTTCCACCATTATCAGTTAAAACTGTCCTGGTGAGTCTCTACAGTACCAATGTTATCAATTTACTGTTACATATGTTAACAATAAAAGCTGCATTACTGAATTACCCTGTATTGTTTAGAGCATCCCATTTGGTAGTCAGCAAAACTATCACTGCAATTTAAAACCTTCTGATGTTTGTCCAGAAATACTGGTTTAAAACCTTAGCAGTAGTTCCTAACATAAACCATTGTTGAATTGATTTATTTACAGATGCTCTTTAACATCTCAGGTCATCAGAGTCTCATTCTATTCAGGGCGTGAAATGGCTGACAAATTTTGCTCCAAGGTCTCTTCTTTCAGACTTGAGGTTCTTTTTCATGCCGTAAATGTATGACATGGGACCCAGAGCTTTACTTCCCTTCAGAAGGAAGCCATACTTAGAATTTTTATGCCAGAAAAAATCCATCGATCTGGCCGGGTTTGAACCCGCAATCTTGGGTTTAGAAGGCAAGTATGGTTACCACTAGACCACCAGGACCGACTTAATATAAACCAGATATTTTATAAAAGCATATAGTGCCTATCAGCTATTACAGCAAAACATATGCCCGAGATAAACTGAAAATTCTGCAGATCTCTATCATTCTAACAAATGCCTAATGCACTGAAATATAGATTCACTCTTAACATATGCAATGCTGAATGTTAGTTTCCCAAATATTTTGATATAGCAAAAATGAGAATGTTTTCAGGATTTAAAACTAATGTTTCATTAAAACAATATATATTCCTTTAAAATTTTATAAACCATCATAAAATGCTAGTTTATTGAATGGTGTTTAATGCCCCTTTTTACTACTGAGGCACCACAGGTGGATAAAATGCCAGTGAAAGTGTACTTAATCAACATTAACATGCTACCAAAGAAATAAATCAAACTTTGCTTTCATTTATTATTGTTTTTTCTCTCAGATTTGTTTTACATTGTTACAATATATATTATAAAACACATATTTATTAACAAATTAACAATTAAATTGATTGCTGATACAAAAATGTTCTTTAAGTACAACAATGAGACTTTGCCTTAATGTATAGAAGCCTATTTAAAGATGAATAATTACACTAGCCTGCGAATTTACACTTTGTAATTTCAGCCTAAAGTAAATAAATTGATTTTGTATCATTTTAATATGCTGAATCTGATTTTCAATCAGTTTACTTCTATTACATCAGAAATTTTTGCAAAATCACTTTAAATTAATTATATAATTATGTGATTTTAATTAATATTTTTTTATTTCAAATGCAAAAAATATATATATAAAAAAACTTGCTGAAATTATGTATATGATTGTTCATATGTGCCACTAGAGTGTTTTTGTTTTGTTTACTTAACTATTGGATGTATAAATTAGCATAATGTATCAATAAAAAAATTACAGCTATTGCTTCTTAGTTAAGAAAGTCCTCCTGCTGCTTTTCTTTTTGTTTGCCTTCAGATAATTCATCCAACAATAATCAGCAAGTATATTGATGCTCCAACATCCCTGATATCTTCTTTCAAACTCCTGCAGATTCTTGTAAAATAATTTTTCTTGCTCTTTTCGCAAAAAATTATAGATTTTTGGGAAAATTAAGTGAGAAAATGGAAAATTGAGACATCACAACAAGTTCCATGTATGCTTCAAGCATGTTAGCCACAATGTTTTGGTAATAAGGATCCTTGTTGTTACCAAGAAATTTTGAAACAATTTCATATAAAGATATGCATGCTGCTTCCTTGTTTTCAGCCAGGTTTTTAAATGCTGCATTGATATAAATCTTTTTATATGAGGGCCATTAAATATAGCTTCTTTTAATTTTGCTTCAGATAGTGGTGGAAATTTCTCACATATGTACTTGATACAGTCTTATTCCTTATTTAAGGCCTTAACAAGCTGTTTCATTAAGTCAAGCTTAATGTGGAGAAGTGGCAGCAGAACTTGCAAGGCTTTGGCACACAACATTCTTAGAACAGATTTCCAAATTTTTCTTGAGGTAGCCAGTCTTTCTTAGTCCAGCAATCAACTCATACCTTTCTATCCTACAGACATAGAAAGCATGGAAATTTGGTAAAATCAGATTGTTGACTCAGCAGAATAGTAAGAATTTTAAAATCACCACAATCTTGACAGTTACGTTCACTATAGTTCAGTCCCAATAAGAGCAATTTCAAATTTCCATACGATTTCTTGAGAACCACTAGTTCAGTCCCAATGACAGCAGTTCAAAATTTCCATATGATTCTTTGAGAATCACTGAATAGGCAACAGGCATTGAACCAAAAAGTTTCCGTTATTAACAAGGACACCCTTTAAACTTCGCTTGGAAACATTGATGAACAGTATCCATTCATGTGGGTCATAGTTTGGAAGTCTAATTTTAAGTTCCCTGCAATATACATGATCAACATTTTCAGAGAATTAGGATTTAAAATTATTTCATGCCTTTGGTACTAACTGAATGATGTTTTTGTGCACAGCAGATTTTTTCTTGGAGTTTAGAACCTAACTCTTTAGGAAAAGCAAGATCCCTCACTAAATCAATTCACTCTAGTTAAAACACCCATGTTCTGCAGCAGATGATTCTGGTAGATAGCAGTCACTGTCACTCATCACAATTTTCCTCACTTCTATATCAGACTCAGATGAAAACAGTTCAAGATTTTCTGGTAGCATAGGGGTTGATACATCAGGCCCATGAGTCCTCAGGTTGAATTGCTGACAGAACAACTGGATACACAATTTGCTTTTTAGAATTGCACTCCTTCACATCACTAGAACAGAAGTGGCAGTCATTACTTTGGTTTGACTACTTTCTCCAAACCATAGGTATTCCAAAAGATAGAGACAGTCTTCTGCTGTTGACCCAATGACAAAGTTCTTCAATGCATGCTCTACATGCTTTGTGTGGTGTCAAGCTTTACTTTGGTCTCCAAGTTTTATTCCCAAATAGGTATGATATGAATTTTTCACAAACTATTTTATATTGTGAGGCAATATGAATTTCCCACGTATATAACAAAAATGATCTGGATTATTCATACATCCTTGATACGACGGGGTAAATACTCTTATTGAACTAAAAACTCACATTCTACTCCAAAATAAAGTTTCAAACTGATTTTGTTTCCAGATGAAACAGAGACTAACAAAATGTGAGAGAAACCAGACAGAATGTGTGCATGTTTGTAAAGATAAAATGTGCATCTCACAAAGTCAGTGGTTGACATTCCTATCTCCCACAAATAAACATAATGGCAACTCTTACATAATCTCACTCTAACTGCTAGCACCGTCTATCAGATAAATATCCGATGTTATTGGTTTTTACTATAAACACCTTAAAAATACATCAAATGAATTTGATTTTCATATCCTGATATACTAAAACTACATATATTAAAGTATTACAGTTTTAATAAACATGTTATAATTTTTAAAATGTGATATTATAAGAAAATTAAAATTAAAAATGCTAGAAATACCCTAAAAACATTTCAAATTTGGAAAAAGTAATTTCATTGCAGACTAGTGTTATCCTTACCTTTATCAAAATAATACTTAACAATTTATAAGTGCAAGTTCCCAGTTGCCAGGTTTTTCATATTAAATATTTTAAGTTCCTGATTTGTATTCTATTTTGTAAATATATGAAAATACATAGTTGCGGCTCCATCATTAAATATCTGCTTGATAAATGAAAGGTCTCAAGTTTTTATGAATTAGATAAGTGTCTGGGTGAAGTTTTCTTCTAGAACTTTATTAAAACTGAAAAGAGAATTGTTGAATATATTTATAAATCTGGTGAACTTTAAGTTTATTTATACTACTATTAATTCTTTCATTATCCTAAGGGTCTATGGCAGCAGCAGGGAACATAAGTACCTTCCCCCTCCCCCCACATGCAGGCCCATCATTTCTCTGGATGCACTGCAGCCAAAGGCTTATTATGTCACCTGTATTATGTTATAACCAACTTGTGGTCCCTGTATCCTTCACAAAGAAATAAGTAAATCACAGATATTGATTCAAGATCTTCTGGAACTAGACTTTGCTTCCCAAAAATAGAATGTCTTCTGCAAGCTAGAGGCACACAAAAGCATATAATATAATGAACTATTTCAGACTCTTTTCCACAGAGTCTGCAGTTCAAGACATTAGAAGCTATAAAGATATATACAAAAGTTAACAAGAGCATTTGTGGTAAAACTTGCTTTAAATCTTTTGAAAATGTCCAATGATAGAAACATGCTAAATATTGCATAAATTATATAAAAGTGTAGCAGTAGGCAAGAGGAAATGAACTGAATGATGTGAAGTCTATCAATCCACTCACCTGAAAAAGTGCATGGACTTTTACAGCTGAAATTTAACCAAGAAGGAGAAAATGCAGGAGAGTGTGGTGAAAGTGGTAATATTATGATTGTTACCAACAGCTAGAAATGTACTAGATAGCAGTATAGAGGAGGGATAAAACATATGAATTAAGGTAAATTTCTTAAGCTAAGCTTAAGCAAACATCTAACCTAACATAGGTAAATCTTAGTTAATACAAGGAATCTTGTGGAACTTAAACCTAACCTAAGGGTACAATACATAACAGTCTTAAAATGTAACCTAAAGGTTAAGTTAATGAGTGATATTAGCAGACTTAACAATATTTTATAAGCCTATTTCTACAATTAAATTACTGTTGCACCAGTTGTATACAGTAAAATTACATTACAGTTGGAAACTGAAAAAATAATGAATTGCTGAAGATGATGCATAAATCACCCTGGTGGGATAAAATGGAAGACACATATACAAACAATTGTGTCTAAAGGTTATGGGACATATTGTAGAAAATAAAGAAATTATTATTAGCACAAAACAAATAAAGCACAAATATATGTACAACAACAAATACTTCAGGTGATTTAGTTGAAATTAAGGAGAGAGTATTGTCGATGGTAGGAAATTCCAGAAAAAATCATTTGCCTTTTCACGCTATAACCCTATATGCCCTCAAACTCTGCAGATATGAATTTATTATTATTATTGCTGCTGCTGCTGCTGCTGCTGCTGTTTTTGTAATAGAGGAACAATTTTAATGGATATTGCATTTTGCCTATTTTGATTAAACACAGCATGTGTACTCTGTAAATCTTGTTTTGGGTAGCAACAGTTAAGTGTTAGAGAAATGTATACCTCTACAGTACTGGAAAATAAGAATAAATTTATTGACCACTAATGTATTTATATAAAAAAATTTAAATTTTAATTTTTCTGATTAATTGCTGAATTCTTTGTCTTCAAACTATCAGCAGTATCCCATTGGAATATCTTACAGTAATAGTAAATGTAAATTTTTATTTAACCAGTTTTATTGATTTAAAGTTTAAAATGCCAAACATATTTATAAAGTTATTAATTGATATCATTGTATGATTCAGTTGAACTACACACTCTTAATGCTTCACTTACTTTTCATAAATGTATGGAACCGGTTTCGAGAACATTTTGTTCCCATGTTCAGCCAGGCTAAAGTTCAACTTCAACTTTGTGAACTTTAGCCTGGCTGAACATGGGAACAAAATGTTCTCGAAACCGGTTCCATACATTTATGAAAAGTAAGTGAAGCTTTAAGAGTGTGTAGTTCAACTGAATCATACAATGATATCAATTAATATGATTGGCTTCACTGTGCAAGCTCCAATTTACATTTAAGTTTTTTAAATATTTATAAAGTGTTAAATTAACATTATAAATTTATCTTGTTTACACCAAGTATTAAAAGAAGTTATTTTCTATTTTTGGGGCTCATTATATGGAGATCATACAACTATATTTACTATGAAAAGTATTCACTTACTGATAGTTCTGGTATACTAGCTGATTTTATCACATATCAAAGTACTTTTTGTGGTACTTGGTTGTTCTTTATCATTCTACAGAATTTCTTCAAGCATATATGATAAATTCTTTTGCTAGTTCTTTAGCTAATACTATTATTTTCTCCAGATTCTTCTCTGATCATTTGATTCATATTACAAATTAAGCACTTTATTGATTTGTGTGTGTAGATCATCAAACTAGGGATAAAAACTCAGGTGAAACAGAATGTAATCTGTACTGCAATACTGCAACATGAACTTAGGGAAATTACTGATAACAGTTCTGCTACATTTGTTTATTGTAACTAAAGGATTTAGGTTATCCCCCCCCCCCCCCTTTTTGCTCTAATGATTACAGAATGGACTTTAAAAAAAATATAGCTCTTTTCATATCGATTGTTCAAGGTTTGTATTTTAGGACAAGAAATAAAGCAAAAGAGGCAAATTTTGTTGCACCTTTTCATGAGATTAGCAATTTATTCCCTTTTTATCCCCTCTTTGATCCTTTAGCAATTTTTGGAACATTTTCTTTCATGCTTTGTTAAAAAATTGGGAGGAAAAATTAATTATTTTCACACTTCCTAAGCAGAAAAATATATAATTTTTACTCTTCTTGAGCAGATACATCAAATCCTATAACCTTATTTTTTAATATAGCAGAATGAGAGCTAGAACATTCCATATTTATAAAGATGCAGTCCTAATAATTTCCAAGTTAATGTAGAACCTGTAAAAAAACACAAATTTCAATTATAGCTATTTGCCAAACCCACAGTTCTCTGTGAAGTCTGAGTACATTCTATAAAAAGAAAAATGAAATCTCTAGTTGATTGTATTTGTGCTATTGCAGTCTGGATACTACACCATGCCAAAAGCTCAAAAGGCACAGTTGTATGCACTTGCAGAAGAATTTAAGAGACAATTGATCAAAACCAATGTTCTAATTCTTTGATGTGTCATCTGCAAATGTAAATATTGATCTATGAGAAATATCAAAGAACCAGGATACACCAACAAATCCAGTAGTAGCATGTGAAAAATGTTGAACTCTGCAAGTTGCAACCTAAGCAAACTATCTTTGTAAGTACTCTAACTTCAGAATCTGAAATGCAGCAGTCATTGAGTTAGTTCTCTGCATATTTTACCATGGCATTAGTCAGGATTTTCAGTTCACATGGTCAATTATCCTACATTCAAATCATTCCTCAAGAAGTACACACAAAGGTTACTGGATGAGAGCACCCTGAGAAACAATTATACTAAGTCAATTTGTGGGAATGTTTTTGAGAATATGCTGTTGTTGATCTAATGTGCAGGATTTTGATCCATCAATTTTTCCCTGGCCAGTCAATATAATTTGTGTATTTTCCTGTCAGGTGCAGCTTTCCTCAGTTCTGTGCATTCCAATAGATGTTTTGAGAATATATATAGAAAGTGCTGATGTTTCCATGATCTGGTGGAAGGGTGAAACCCATGCTCTCTGAGATGTACAAACTCAAGAGAGCAAATGCCTAAACAGTATTGGAATCATTCAATGCTCATGATGAAACTGTTCCCATAGGACATACTCAAAGTCTGACTAGAGGTGACATTATTTTGACTTTCCAACGATTGTAGGTCATGTACACCAATCTCAACAATGTGACATGTATTACACATGCACAACTCTGTGTTTGTTCAGGGAGGAATAAAATATGGTAAATATCTTCATTGCAGCTGTGAAAAAGATTCTTGCAAAGGCCTCAAATCATCAACTTTTGTACCAAGAGGTTACTGGGCTTCACTACCACAATACCCAGCCATAACAATGTGGGGTACTTGGATAAGGTGTGCAGATTTCTTGTGTGAAAACATTTAAAAAATTGAAAGCTTTATATGTACTTTATATTTAATGGGCACACCAGCAATCAAGCATGCCCATTAATTGTTCAACAACAAAAACCTAGAGTTGCAACTTTCTGCAGTGCATAGCTACAGGTATTTGTCTCATGTGGAAAAAGAAGGTATAGATAAGGAACAGTAGAAGGAGGTGACAATTGTGAGGACAACCTTGATAGATTTGCCAAAGTCAAACTTGAATTCGCTTTGAGAAACAATTTGGATGTGTAAGCCTTTGTAGCTTCCACTGATCTCCCTTTCTGTGTGTTTACAAAATATGTTCCACTGGTTTCAATAAATGTTAAGAGGAGTTTCTGCTTCTATAATGATCTCCTGAGCTCAAAGCACCAGCAACTTACATTTAAAAATATAGAAATGCTGTGCATAATCCAGGGTATCAAATTGGTTGAAACCCAGTAATGATTACTTCCTAGATTTTGTATATTTATGTTATTTGTTATAGTGTTTAATAAAGAATGTTAATGTAAATGGTTTAGACTTGGCATCTATTAGCACCCTTTTTTGAACCTTTCTTTCCCCTTTCTGACATTAATTTTGCATCTTAAAATCTGTTATCTGGTAATGATTGCTCTCTATGTTTATATATAGTGCCTTCCATTATCTTAGCAGTGATCATAGAAGCAGAGTAGAATTTTTTTTAATAGTGTTTAATGCTTGTTTTAACTACTGAGGCATCACATGTGGTGGACATTTATCATTGATAAAAGCCCACTGCATTGATAAATGCCTGCATACATGAGATAAAATGATAAAATAGGAAAGGATTTCTTAATTTTTTTTAAAGGAAGTGATCCAGAACTGAGTTTAGCGTACCTCCCTGGCATTGGCCATTTATGAGGACTGAGGAAAACCTGGAAAAAACCTCAGTCAGGTTGGATGGTCCTGGTTGGGATCAAACTCCAGGCCTCCTGCTCATGAGTCTGCACCTTAATGACCTTCGCCATTCATGGCGGTCAGAGTGGAAGTGGTGTAACGTATTTTTTCAATTTACATTTGCCCCACTTGCTATCAGCAAAATAATTGGTAAAACAGATTCTTTTGTATGTGTAACATGAATGTTAAAATTATGAACATGCTTAAAAATTCTTACATTTCAAAGATGTTGAAAATGTGCAGTGTTTGCTGCAAGACAGGTGTTGTAATGTCTTACTACATTTGAATCAAATTTTGTAACACCACTTCTGCAATGTTGGTCATTTCTTCTCTTATGTTTTTTTGCAATTCATCTAATATTTGCACTTGATTTATTTTTTTAAATTGCAGAGCATTAAATCTTCATTAATTACCCTTTCTTCAAAAATGTCAACAGTTAAATGAATGAATGAGCAGTATCTTCACTAAACCATGGAATTAAACATATTTAATTAATGTGTCATTAAAAACTTACCATTAAGTTGTTTGAGTTTGTACATAGAGAATATATATGCTGACCCAGATTGAATTTTAATGCTTTTCTAGGAAATTTGGGACTGATATTATCAGACATCTGCACTTCTCCCTTCATCATTCAGGAGACTTTAATGCCAAACATCAAACAAGGAAATAGATTTTAATGACATTTTTCAATTTCTGTTGTCCATACACCTTACAGGTCCTTACCCAAGGCATTCACACATGGGAATTAATTAAGTTTCATTGATATTACGAGTTAAATTTGTTGCTTGCTCTCTTTGTACACTGGTCTATTTGTAATGCAGAAACTTTTATCCAATTACTGCCTAATAACAACTAAAATATGATCAACAAGAGTGCTACAGACAGTACAAATAATATCTTTCTCACAAGAAAAAAGGGGGAAAATAAATATATAATAAAATAAAAATAAATACTATAATTGGTATGATTTTAAACATGCCATTGGGATAACTTTAGCACCCATGATTTATAAAATATACAACCGTAATTCAGAAAACAACTGTCAATGAACTCACATCATACATACGGAAATCAATCCAATTACAAATTTTGGTGGACATGAAGGTTAACTATCCTCAGGAAGCAATTGTTAGCCTACAAGATAAGATTTAAATTTTCTAAATGTACTCTTCTATGCAACATATAAAAAAGTACAAGAGATAACCATGAGTATTAGGATTCTTTGTTAAGAAGATCCTTGGCAAAATAATAAAAAATACATAGTCTAGCAGTAAGGAAGTACTATGGGTCACATTACAAGATAAGCAAGTGGAGGATGATAAAATATGCATCGGAATAGCTTACAACCTTCCTATTACTTCACAGTTCCATTACACACAAATATAACATCAACTAGAGAAAGATATGGAGTGATTAAGGGACACATATTTGGATAAAGAGTTTATAATAATGGGTGATTTTAATGTTAGAATAGGAGATATGATAGTGCATTTAAGTGATGGTTTACAAAATTATGATATAACAAAAAATAATATCAGATATAGTAAAGATAAAATTGTAGACAGAGCAAGTGAAAAAATTATTGATTTTGGTGAATTAAATGTATTGAGTAATTTAACTGGAAAGTACGGAGAATATGAACACTGGGGATATACTTTTAATAACAAAAATGGCCAAAGTTTAATAAATTATGTACTATGGCCAATTAACATTAGCTATGTTGTAAAAAATTTCAAACTTTTAAATCTTAGCTCTAGCAGTGTCACTTTCCTTTAATAACAGATGTTAAAATTAAACCCGAGGATTTAATAACTAACAAGTGGATCTTCCAAATGTACTAGTTTGGTAATTATGTTTAATTTTTGTAGATAGCTTCCCAGGTACCATTCATAAATGACAACCCTTTATATTTCATATTTGCATATAACATAATATTTAATATATCATTGGAGAATAGAAATGTAGATTTTCTTTGACTGTGTCCTCATCATTTCATCAGCTTTGGTTAGATGTGACTTTGCAATTTTTATCTACAGTAGACTGAAATGGGTATATTAGAATAGGTTGAATGAATTCGTTTTTAACAGTCAACTTTTGTTGTGGATGAAGTAAATGCATTTTGGTTACATTATCTAAATTTGTTCTTAATTTTTCTAGCAATTGATGCTCATTAAATATTAATGTTTGTTTAAATGTAACCCCCAACAAGTATTTAATTTCATCATATTCATTGATACTTGTAATTGGTCTGGTTATCATTATGAGATATTAATGAAGTAGCACATTTTCAATGAAAATTGCATTAGATTTCTCTGCACTGACAGTAAGACCAATTTCTGGAAGAAGCTATATAGCACTTGATACAAGAACTGGTGCTGCATTTATATCTTTTCTAATAATCATGTCATCAACAAAACATAATGTTGTTAGTACATCAGCGTCATGGGTTAAATGAAAGCATTTTTTCTACTATATGCTATCCATTAATTCATTTAGTACACGACTGATACCCCAAATGAAAAAAAAAAGTTATGAAATTGGGTTTCCTTGCAGGACTCCACATTTTAAGTTAATGTCACTAGTATGTCCTTTACTTGTTTATATACAAGTGGTATTCCCTTCAAGAAGATAGCTTAATAATTTCTTCATTGGTTCTGGTAAAATTGGTGATTAATGGTGGAAAGTACATGGTTATGCCCCAAACTATCCAATGCTTTACTGTTTAGAAATACTATGCAAGCAGAGGATATTTTAGCTGTAGCTGTATGTAACATTCCATCTATTATATTAATATTAACACAATTTCCAGATGCCATTGTAAATCCTTATTGATTATTCATTTCTATACATTACTTGAACTCTCCTCACTACCTAACAAATAGTTATTGGTCACCTGTTAAGTTAGGTTTTCATCTCCACCTGATTGGTATAGATGTTTGAAACTAGGCAATAATGATGTACTAAAAGATATTTTTTTTTTATGGACGCTCTTTAACATCTCAGGTCATCAGCATCCTATTCAACTCAGGGCATGAAACGGCCGACAAATTTTGCTCAGAGGCCTCTCTTTCAAGCTTGAGGTTCTTTCTCATGCCATAAATGTACGACACCGGACCCACGGCTTTACTTCCCTTCCAAAGGAAGCCATATCTTAGGATTTTTATGCCCAAAAAATCCATTGGTCCTGGCCGGGTTCGAACCCGCAATCTTGGGTTTAGGAGGAGAGTATGGTAACCACTACACCACCAGGACCGACACTAAAAGAATGTCTTACATACCAAAGAGATGTATTGAGAAGGGAGTGTTGGCTTGGAGAGGTGGGAAAACAATTTGAAGAAATTGGAATGGGAGATGTATGGCAATTGGGTGAAAATAATGTTTGTGGATTTTGGGAAGAAGTGATTTAGAGGGTAGAAGACATAGAGAGGCAAGAGATCTGGGTTAGCTTAGAGGATAAAAGTTCCTTAGTTTTATATAAAGTACTTACAAGAAATTAGGAACAAGAGAAATATATACACATTTGTGACCAATTTGGAAGAATAGGTTTGGATGCGTACAGGAGTATATTCCTAAAAGGATTATGGATAAATTGTGAAGAAGGAAACATTATGTGTGGGAAAGAGAAAGTTGGTTCCATTGTTTAATTGAATGAGAAATGGCAAAAAGATGGAGGTATAGTATTTAAGATGGAAAATTGGACAAATTACAACAAGAAATAGTAGCAACAAAAATATTATCAGATACGAGAGTAGGGAAAATGAATAGGGGATGTTTTAGGAAAAATATGGGATAAATGGAGAAGAAGTTTAAGGAAGGAGCTTAGTGGCACATGCAGTGGTGCAAATTAGTAATTTATTTTATGGGTTCCGTGGTTAAGATATGGGAGAACCTCAGTTTTGTACTGCCAAACATTTAGTCTCTGTATGTTATGTAAATGAAATTGTAATATGTTGAATGGATTGAAAAAGTATAATTAACAAATAGATGTAATTATGAAGTTATGTAAATAGTTTCAAAGATAGTGATGAAAAATGTAAATTTGAATATATAATTAATTGCTGAAATAAATCATTCATTCATCTCCACCTTTAAATAATAATTCTGTTCTAGCAGGTTGAAGAATGTCTGACACCATACCTCTCTTTAAAATGTTATTAGCAATGTGTGCAATGGTATCAGCAGCTTTTGAATCTCTAATAGATTTCAGTAGAACTCTATAAAGGCCAGAGCTTGATTCTAATATGGGGTTCATTTCCTGGCCATTTTTTATGGGGCGAGATGCAGAGAGAGGAAAGTAGGAGGAGCCATACGAGCCTTCTGCACATGTGCGGCTCAACATGCATACTACTTTTCCTTCAAGACATCTTTGGTATGTTGTCTGAGAGTAATTCCTATGATGATATTATTGATTTTCAATCTTTGACAAGTGTCTTGTAGGCTCCTCATAAGGAAAGAAGCTTTTTAGTTATCCACAGTAGTGGATTAATAAATAATATTGTTAGTATGATCTGTTTTTAAATATTATGTTCCACTGATCCCTAAGGTCATTATTTCCATTGATCCTAAAGCAAAAGATGCGAGGAGTGGTTAAGCATTATGTTTTCAGCAATGGTGACACAGTACCGTATCACCCTGAAAGTTTGAGGAGTATGGTTGAGAATACTACTAGGTACTAGGGAATTCAGGGGCTAGGTAGTCAAACAACAGTACTGTAGATTTGATGACAGTATAGACTATAATTCTTATAAGAATGTAAACATTTCAGGTAATTCAGAACAAGTAATTTGATCATACAAACTTCTAACATTTAGATTTGGTGTTTCAAATTTCTTTCTGAACAGTTTTTCTGATATCTTAATCTAAATTTAATTTTCTTTTGATATTTTCACTGGAAACTCTTATTACAGTTTTCTGCCTTTGATAAAAATATTAAAATTGAGTTACTTTGTATATGTATTTAGTATTTTTCATCTCTTCCAGTCATTCTAGGAAGACCTTAGTAGATTGCTAGATTGGGAATATTCACAATTATTATTTTTTAATTTTCATGTCTACATGCATAATAACATTTAGAACTAACACTATTTGGTCTTGGTAATAAATCAATTCTAGATTAAAATTTAATGAAGGATGAAAATGAAATAAAATTGCTGAAATTTTAGTCATCTCTTCATAAAAAATTGCAAAATTATAATATATTTCACTGTGAAAATTCCTGCTATTTGAAACTACAATAACTAGTTTCAGTTAACAGTAAGAATTCTTAGAAAGATAAACATTTGGTGTGAGTACTTATTTTATATAATTAAGAACTAGAACGCAGAAAGAGTGACAGAATTGAAATCATATTCATTAAATACTCATTATATGTATAAATATAAACAATGTATACAGTTTTTTTCACACTAACTCCATTCACTTACATAAAATTTGGAACATATGTTTTGCTCCCGAAACATATGTTCCAAATTTTATGTAAGTGAATGGAGCTAGTGTGAAAAAAACTGTATACATTGTTTATATATATATATATATATATATATATACCACTCCATTGTCAACAGCTTCGTAAGTACACTTATTTGACTCATTATATGATTTATGAATAATAAATAAGATTACAATTTTTTCACTCTTTCTGCCTTCTATAGCTCTTAATTATATAAAATATGTACTTACTTTGGGTAGCGGGAGAGAACCCTCATAGAGGTAGTCTCTCCAAAGGGGATAGCGTCCCTTCCCTCGCTAGCTCCAGGTCACACTGGCCCGGTGTGAAGTACCTGGTTCAGGGTCCCTTACAGGGTTACGTGTGAAGACCTCAACGGATATGGTAAATGTGCGGAGGAGGCGCCCTTTCTGCTGGGAAAAGAATAAGCAGATCCATGTCCGGGATAACAAGGATAAAGTCCTCAACGGTCCAAATAGAGAGCGGAGGAGGCAACCCTTCCTTCGGGGAAATACAAAGGAAGGCTATGATGTATAACCTAAAGTTGGCAGCCCCAACATACATCTTACCCTGCAGAATGCTAGTTACATGCTCAGGGGAAATTTAATTACTAAAAGTCTCACAAGAAGAAACAGGACGGTCCAAATGATGACAACCCCAGTCAGCCAATGGAATAAACGATTAAGAAGAGCGGAAATAAGGAAAATAGCAGTATGGAATCCCAGAGGAATAAATAACAAAGAAATCGAGCTACAAAAAGAACTAGAGAAAATGAATATAGACATCGCTGTAATACCAGAAACAAAAAAGAAATTAAAAGGATCATTAGAACTAGAAAAGTATCTAATGTTTTATCAAGGTGTGCCACAAACAAAAAGAGCTGCAGCGGGAATAGCAATACTAATAAGAAAAGAATTGAAAAATAAAATACATAGTTACGAATTTGTAAATGAGCAAATAATTAAAACAAGAATAAAAGTAACAAGAGGATACATACAAGTGATAGGAGTATATAGCCCAGAAGAAGGGAAAACAGAAGACTCAATAGAATTCTACGAAATGCTACAAAAAGAAATAAACAAAAGTAATCCAAATGACTATTTAATAAGAGCAGGAGATATGAATGCAAGAGTAAGAAATAAACCAATACCAAAGATAATGGGTAAATATGGAGAGGATACACTCAACACTAATGGAAAAAGACTAATAGACTTTGCAAATTTCAATAATTTGAAAATAACAAATACCTTTTATCCACACAAAGATATACACAAATACACGTGGTGTGCCAGAGGTCACAAAAGTATAATAGATTATACAATAGCAAATCAAAAAGGAGCTGAGATAGTTCTAGATACAAGGGTATATAGAGGAAGTGATATCACCTCAGACCATTTCCTTTTAATTTCAAAATTAGCAATACCAGCTAGATGGAGAAAAGCAACGAGTAAAGAATTACAAAACCAATCAAGAAAAAGATAAATATACATTTAAGACTCAACTACTGAGTGAGGAATCAATAAGAGGCCTATATAAGAAAAGACTAGATATACTCATACAACACAAACCAATAAGTAAAAATATAAACCAAGAATGGGAAGAGATAAAGCAAATGATAATACAAGCAGCAACAGAAGCATTAGGTACAAGAAAAATAAACAAAAGAAAGAAAGGTTAAAAAATTTGGAACGAAAAAATTGCGCAAATAATAAAAGAAAAGAAAGAAGCCTACATAAAACACTTGAGTCAAAAAACAGAAGAAACCCTAATAAAATACAAAAGAAAAACAACTATTGCATGAAAAGAAGTAAGAAGAATAAAAAGGGAATCGTGGGATAAATATATAGCAGACTTAGAAAATCATGTACATGGTAACCAACAGAGAGCCTACAAAATTCTAAAGCACCTAAATAAAGAAGAAAAAGATGATACAAAATTAAATAGAATAACAAGTGAAGAATGGTTACAATATTTTCAGGATTTGTGGACAAAAAAAGAAACAGAAGAAGAAAATGAAGAATTTATAATGGAAATAAATGAAGAAGTGGACCCTATCACATACGAAGAGCTACAGCTTACATTAGATAAGAACTGCAGGAATAAAAAAACGCCAGGAATAGACAATATTAACAATGAACTAATCAAACATGCCTCAGAAAAGCTAAAATATAGATTACTGGCACTGTTTAATATATGCTGGAAGTTTGGCTATGTCCCAGAACAATGGAAAATAGCATCAATAAGCCCAATATTCAAAAAAGGGGATAGAAATAACTGCAGTAATTATAGAGGAATAAGTATATTGAATACTTGCTATAAACTATATGCAGCAATAATAAAAAATAGATTAAATATCATAATGGAAAATATAGTACTAGAAGCTCAGAATGGGTTTAGAAAAGGAAGATCCTGCATCGGCTGTGTATTTGTCCTAAATCAAATAATTGAAAAACACAGAGAATACAATATTCCCACATATATGGTGTTTTTAGATTTTGAAAAAGCTTTTGACAATGTACATAGAAATACACTATGGCAAATAATGGAAAACAAAGGCATACCAAAACAATTGATAACAATAATTAGAGAGCTATATAAAGACAACTTGATAATGATCGATTCAAATCAAAATAGTACAGCGACAATAAATAAGGGAGTTAGACAAGGGTGCCCATTATCACCCACATTATTTAATTTATATATAGATGACATTGTCAGAGAATGGCAGAATAATTTAAATGTACATTTTAAAATAAACAATACAATTTTAGATGTAATGTTATTTGCAGACGATCTAGTTTTAATAAGTGGCTCAGAATTAAATACACAAAAAGCTCTATTTCAATTAAATAAAATAAGCCAAAGATATAAAATAAAAGTATCACCAAATAAAAGCAAAGTAATGGCTTTTAGAGGACCAGAAACAATAAGAGCAAAAATAATAATACAAGAGACAATATTAGAACAAATAAACTGTTTCAATTATCTAGGCTGCAGCGTCTCATATACAAAAAATGATGATATAATAAACAAAATAAATAAATTTAACCAAATATGCAGTACCATCAAACAAAATTTAAAAACCACAAGGAAAGAGACAAAAATAAAATTTTATAAAGTGATGGCTGTTCCAGTTTTAACATATGGGTTTGAATGTTGGACAATGACCAAACAAATAGAGAAAAGGTTAGAATCAGCAGAGATGCGCTTCTTAAGACATGTAGCAGGATATACATTAAAAGACATGAGAAGAAGTGAAGATATACGAGAAGAACTAAGAATCTTTAATCTAGTAGAAAGAATTAAAGAAAATCAAAAGAACTGGAAAAAACATGTGGAGAGGATGGAGGAAAACTGCTATAGTAAACTGGTTTTAAGATATACACCAAAAGGCCAAAGAAATGTTGGCCGACCTAAAAAATGATGGACAGAGCAGTTCTAAATAGTGGGACCGTAACAAGCCAATAAAGGCTTAAACCGTGATTGATGATGATGATGATGATGATGATGTACTTAGCAAATGTTTATCTTTATAAGAATTCTTGCTTTTGACTCAAACTAGTGATTGCCAAATAGTCAGTTATTTCCATTTTGTGAATTTGAAATGAAAGAAAGTAAGGTTTATACCTAATCAGCCAGCCACAGAATTTTGGCATCAGAAGAACATATACCCACTACTAAATGTGTCAAAAGACTTGTTACAGCAAACAACCCAAAATAAAAATACAGATTAACCATAAGGGCCAAATATATAGCCAAATAAATTCAAAGAGAATACCATTTCAATCTAAGTCACAGAGAGCCCTGGAAACTTAACTCTTGATAATTTGACATTTTGTAAAACTCAATATTTGCTGGAATTTTGTTTTTTAATTCTAGATAAATCATGAATCTAATTTTGTTATGTATTTTCTTTCAACTTTAACTGGTCAAATATATGATTACAAAAGAGTAATCCTTGGAACATACATAACAATATGTAAGTAATAGTCCTGGTGACACACCCATACTGTATCTTGTAGTTAGTTTGAGGAAATTCCTACCTACCTACATGTAAGAGCTTCTGAAGGCGATAAAGCTCTTTCCTTCACTACATTTTTTCCCATTCTTGTAACTTATTAATAGAATTTCCACTGAAAAAATTATTGTAAAATTTAAGTAGCACACAGCTTTACCTGAATGCAGTACTAAAACAAATCTGCAGAAGTTACTAAGTATGATATTGGAGAATGGATAGATAGGGTAAAAATGGTGAATTACTAGGTGACAGTATTACAGTTGCATTTTCCATTTTACATTGAATCATTGCACTTGGAAGTTTTCCATTCAAAAGACGTGTTGTGCGGTGAAAAGTCTTGTGAGAAGAAGAAAAAGAAACACAGTGGAAATAAAAAAATGACACAAAGTGAGGAACTGAAGACTACTGAAGAAATGCTACATTATTTTGAGGAACAAGGTGCATCAAGACATTTGGTCCTCCAGTGCCTGCATGATGAACCAGCAAAAAGACAGAACAAGTGCAAGAGTCAAACCACCTTTACCAAATTTTTTTTATCTAAAAAGACTCTTCATCCATATTTAATTTTTATATGATTTATAGAAATTAATTTAGATTATGTTCAGCATCCTATAAGAATGTATTAAATATGTTCACACTAACTCCACTTACTTATACAGTTAACGTAAACATATTTAATACATTCTTATAGGATATATTATCACTCCCTTGTCTACAGCTTCAAAGTACAATTTAATTATGCTCTGCATGTTCTTTGATCTTTAAACCTTTCAACATTTTCATGCTGCCTGAAATACACAAGCAGTAAATAACCCTGCATGAGTCTGTAAAACTTGACACCCTCTGTTCACGTTAAATCGAGTTTGTGACATATGAAAAATATTTATCCCATTGCCCTACCTTTAAAGAAGACAATGTTCTTGCTTGTTGCAACGACTTCTCTTCCATAACTTTGCATATGCAGAGAGAAAATTCTGTTTTTACACACATGTTGATATGTAAGTAAATTAGAAATTGCCCAACTATTTAACGAAAATGAGGATGTAAAAGTTCTAAAATTAAAGAATAGTGATATTTGAAAGTTATAAGATTTCCAAATTAATGAATCAATTGTCTGAGCTTACATATACCTATAATGAACTTTTAAAGTTTAAAATGTGTCAATATGGAATTGCTCTAATGTTAAGCTCCATTTCAATTATATGCTGAAATAGTACTTCTGTTCTTTGTCTGTCTTTCATATGCTCAAACATCAAAAAGCAGAAGTAATTAGTCAGTGAACATTTTCATGGCTGCAGCTAATAAAAAACAAAACTCTGTCCTATCTTCGCTTTGTGAAGTTGTTTTATGAAAATTTCTTTTTATACACAGATGTTTACTTTCTTGCAGCTCTTTAGGTAAACAATATTTATGAAATGAGTTCACATTTCAGTATATATCTGTGCTGTGCTGTTAAAAGCTTAACTCCCATAATATGTCACTGCCTCATTTAACAGTTTAAAACAAGTATGAAAGTACAGGAAAAGTCATGGCATTAGATAGAGATATCTGCATTATATTTGCTAATAACTTTGGAAACATTAATTTCAATTTGCAAGAAGAAGATTCCCTCTGCTATCACTAGGATTGAAATGGAGTATCAAGTTCATATGTCAGTTACCTTACAAACTAAGTGCATGTAGCCATTTTTGGGTGCAACTGGGAAATTATACATCTGTATTATTTGATATCATTGTATGATTCAGTTGAACTACACACTCTTAAAGCTTCACTTACTTTTCATAAATGTATGGAACCGGTTTCGAGAACATTTAGTTCCCATTTTCAGCCAGGATAAAGTTCAACTAAAGTTCAACTGTCAAAGTGGAATTAATGATACACACATAAAAGAATACATCAAACTGGCAGAAATTTGCATAAACCAAGCCTTTTTTACTTTTAAAGGAAAATTTTATAAAACAACATGCAGGACTTACAATGGGCAGTCCTTTATCTCCATTTCTAGGTAACCTCTTTATGAGTAGATACATCAACACAGCTTTTCCATACATATTTAACGTATGGTACAGATATGTAGACAATATATTTGCCATAGTTAACAAAAAACTCATTGATGATGCCTTAAAACTTCTAAATATACAAGATATAAACATATCATTTACATACGAAATAGAAACAGATAACATGTTGGCATTCTTGGATATAAAAATAATGAAATGCCAAGAAAATCTTAAATTTGGAATATTCAGAAAGAATACACATGCAGATAATCACATCAAAGCTGACAGTTTTAACCCCACAGCGCACAAACATGCAGTAATTAACAGTTTAACACACCGGCTAGTTAACCTACAAATTAGCAAAGAAGAATATTTTAATGAATACAAACAAATAGAAGAATCAGCAGTTAAAAATGGTTTTAAAAAAGAACTAGTACATAAAAAGGTGCAGAAATTCAAGAGACAAAAACATAGCAAAGAAACCACAACACTTTCAGCAAGAAAAGATAAACTAATTTTTAAAAAATTCACATATCATCCATGGGCCACAAAAAAATTTCAGAATATTCTTAAAGATTTTAATATCAGGTTGGCACTGATTAATAGATTTAATGTTAAAAATTTACTGACAGATAATGTTAATGACAGTATTCCACAAGAAGAAAAATCAGGCATTTACAAAATAAACTGTGCAGAATGTGAAAAAATCTACATTGGAAAAACAAAGAGAAACATAGGCACATGGTTAAAGGAACATTTCAGGAGCATAAAGTACAAGCAAATAGAGAAATCAGCAGTAGCATATCATTTTTGGATACAAAATCACGACATAATAAATAAAGCAAAATTATTAAAATCAGTACAAGGACCTACGGAATTAGCAACCTGGGAGAAAATCTACATCTACAAATACAAAGACAGCATAATGAGCTTCGACATTGCCGGGGATGAAAGCATAAACTACAAGTTTATCACACCGCCACCAGAGCAGATATACATTCCCACAGCTCAACAAATGATCCGACAGTTGAACTTTAGCCTGGTTGAAGATGGGAACTAAATGTTCTGGAAACTGGTTCCATACATTTACGAAAAGTAAGTGAAGCTTTAAGAGTGTGTAGTTCAACTGAATCACACAATGATATCAATTAATATGATTAGCTTCGCTGTGCAAGTTCCAATTTATATTTAAGTATACATCTGTAGTTTATCACCAAACTAACATCATGTTAAGTTAATTTGAAGCATATTATTTCCTATCTACTGAAGGCACTGCTTGTTGGCTTATCTGATCAGAGTAACTTGTGATGAATTATTCTGAAAACATGGCAGTTCCCTCGTAAGTACAACCAGGTCGTTGAATTATCTCTGTGGCTGCCCAAATGCCACAACGAATGCAAGTTTCTAATGATCTTCCCAATACCAGCTGAGCTAAGAAACCTGAAACATTCAGATAATGAATTAATGAGAAAAGTAATAAGACAGCACATAAATATGTAGACAATTTTTTTTGGTATATGCTGCATTCTTAAAGAACATTTTTTGCAGTAGAAAACTACAACGAATAAAATTTATTGCAAAACTAGTTAATGGTTGGATTTTATTTGCCTTCCAATTTACCATAATTATTATGAAAGTTCATTTTAAACTATGCTTAAAAGGTTTAACATTAAAATAAAAACATAAATAGCTAAGCATTTAATTGAGTCTGGGGAAGTAATATTTGATTTATTTTTGTTATTTCCTATTTCATTACTCATGAGGATCTTAGTTACTATGACTGAATTCATACCTTTGGACTTAAATCAGAACATCTTATTCCCAATTTGGGAGGTGTATGCAGAGAAAGCGTTATAGTTTCTGATAATTTTCTGCTTATTAAAGAGAGGGTTACATTTTGTGAAATGGTTTTCCAACAAATTTAAAATTTGCATGGTGTCTACATAATGTATATTTAACTGCTGTACAGAATCATACTATAACCTGTACAGGAATAACATTAATATGAATGATAAAAACTGTTCATATATTCAGTAATGTGTGTGTTTCATGCTTCATAATACTAGGCAAAAGGCTTCAAGTTTTTCAACCTAAATTAAAAGCAATGGTGTGTGTATGTGCATGGACATGTGTCTGCAACCATATTTTGTCTTCTGTCACAATGTTGTGAAGAAAGGCTTCACTTGCATTCTCATACTCTGTGCAGGAGTTGCAGGATTAGGTGGCCAGGCTCATGAGCCTCTACGAATCACCAGACTATACTGGTGGTAGCTTGCTGCTGGTAGGGTCACCAATGCTGGGCAGACCATGAGGAGAAGCCAGATCAACAAGCAACTCAACCATCATTTCAGTCATCCATCTTTCATCCAACTTCATGTTTCACTCATCACTCATTATTCATCCAGGTGTAATGCAACCCATACCAAGGAGGTGCATGGCACATGGAAAATGTGCAATGAATGGAACCTTTGGAATATCAGATCACTTTCCAGAGTATTTAGACTTACCTAGGTATGCGTGGCTCTATCTGGGAGGACCACTTTCCCTAGCTTCTCGTGGGATCTCATGGAAACCATTCAGCAATTTAATAATTCACTCCTGAGGACCACATTTGTGAACCTTCAGTTGTTGCAATTTCATCCCTCTATGAGGAAGCTCTTTTGAAACAAAACTCAGATGTGGAAGGTATTAACTCTTCCAAGGGGATCTGGGCCAAAGCACCTTAGGGCTCTGGTAGAGTTACACCTCTGGCTCTAAAGATCCTCCAACACAAAAAGGCAGAATATTTAATGAAGAAGGAATAGACTTAGCCCTGATTCAAGAATTCTAGATTAACAGTTATTTTTTATTTGGTTTATTTACAGGCGCTCTTTAACATCTCAGGTCATCAGCATCCCATTCAAATTTGGGTGTGAAAACGGCGGACAAATTTTGCTCAGAAGCCTCTTTTTTCAAGCTTCAAGTTCCTTATTGTGCCATAAATGCACAACACGGGATCCATGGTTTTATTTCCCTTCTGAAGGAATCCATACTTAAGAATTTTATGCCAGAAAAAAATTCATCAATCCTGGCTGGGATTGAACTTGGAATCTTGGGTTTAGAAGGCAAGGCACCACCAGGACTGACTAGATTAACAGGAGGCAAATTACGGGACTATGAGATTGTCAATGTAAGTTGATACATTACAGCAAGGGAAATTGCCCCAAAAGTTGTATCCTTGTTCGTAATGGAATTCAAAGCCTACATCTTTTAGAATTTTGTTCCAGTGATGTCACCACAGTGAAAAATTAACTGCAACATAAGGGGAGGGAAGAAGGGCCTACTAGGTCTACCACACCTTCAATGGTGTTAATCCACCTACCAGGGAACCAGATCAGTTGGTCTCACACTGCACTCAGAGAGGGGACCAGATATCTTTGGATGCAAGGCCAACTCATTATGAAATCTGGGATAGTGAGGATATGAACAAAAGAAGTGAGTAGCTTTAGATTTTCTGATCCCTGGTAATCTACAAATACTTAATGTTAGTAACAAACCTAACTTTGCCAGTCTCATAAGGCAGGAGGTTATGACATTACTTTCAGCACAAAGTGTATCTCTACTCAGATAACCAAATGCAGGGTCTTAGATGAACCATCACTATCATTTAATGTCAATATAGTAAAAAATGGCAATTTTACAGAAATCCCAGGAGAACCTGGTGGGAGCCCTACAAGCAAGATTAGGCAGATTGACAAGATTATATTTTTTGACGATATTAACAAGGCTGCCCATCTGAACCAAAAGGCTATACTTGATAGTTATCACAATAACTGTCCCATGCAATCCTGAATGAAGTCCAAGAGAGTGTCATGGTGGACTAAGACCTTGGACACAAAAGAGGCAGGGTGCAACATCTCTTTAACAAGGTAAAAAGAGCTGGTGGTTGGGGGCACATCACGTAGCACTCACAGTCTATAATAAAGGTATACAAAAGGCTTAAAGGTCTTCTTGGCAAGCCTTCTCCTAGGAAATATCCAACCTTTAAGAAGCAGTCAGATTACACAGAGGGGCCCTTGGTTCCTATAAACCCCTTAGGAACAATGTGCAAGCCTACAGGAGACTTTCCATGCTCAGCTGAAGAAAAACTGAAAGTTCTCTTTGAGGCACACTTTTCCGGGTGCATTTTTGATGACAACACCTGCCAATCCACAAGCCATTGTGAAAGCTCCAGACCAAGAGCATCGCAGAAGGACTGGGAATTTGTATGTCAAGTTGTCACAATTCAAAGTGTCAAATGGGCAGTTAATAAATTTGACCCATTTAAGTCGCCAAGTGGAGATGGAATATTTCCTGTTCTGTTGCAGAAAGGACCTGACTCCCTTTATATCCTTCTCTGTAATCTCTTTTGAGCCAGTATAGCCATCAGCTAATATTGCTCAGGCCTGAGAGCTACCGGAGTGGTGTTTATTCTTATGCATGGTCGTAATAGTTACACCAAAACTAAGGCTTATCGACCAATTAGTCTTGCATTGTTCCTCCTAAAGACTGTGGAAAGATTGATTGAAAGCCACATTTGAAGGAGGGTGTTGTTCAACTCCCCCCTCCATCAAAATCAACATGCCTATCAGTTATCCAAGTCTTGCATAATAGCATTACACTGCCTTGTTAGCAGACTGGAAGACTCTATATGCCTAGGACAGAAATAGCCCTAAGGGGCTTTCCTACACATAGAGGGCACTTTTGACAACAACTCTCATGAATCTATGATTTTAGCTGCTTAGAAATATGGAGTTAATGACACCCTCTGTAAGTGGATAAACTCCATGCTTAGGAGCAGAAATATTACTGCTAGCCTTCTTGGGGAAATGTAAGGAACTGTTGCCATGAGGGGCTGCCCACAGGGAGGTTCCTTACTCCCTTCTCCGGAGTTCCATGGTGGACAGCTTACTCCAAGACATGACCCTGGAAGGGTATTATATACAAGGCTATGCAAATGACATAGCACTGATAATTATTGAGAAATTTCCAAAATACAGTCTCAGACATGATGAACAATGGGCTAAAGAAAATTCACAGCTGGTGCATGCAGATGGGACTATCTGTTAATTCTAGCAAAACAGATTATGTATTCAACTTGCTTACACTAAACTTCCCTTACTTTCATAAAACTAACACATGCTTCAGGAGTAATCAATCCCATCTTCAATTGTTGACCGACTACTGTTACACAAAATGGTGACTGGATACCGGAATGCTTCTGTGGTGGTGTCTGGTGGTTGTAGTAGGTCTTGTCTGGTAGGACTTGCTGAGTTCATCCATAAGAGGAAAATCAAAGTTCATTAAATTTCTTTTTATTTTTTATGATGAAAATTTTTTCCAAAATGGATAGTTCCATTGGGTTGTGAAGCTGTTTCAGCAGATTAATCTCTGGTTTAATTTCATGATTTTTGATCCAAAAGTGAGCAGCTACCACTGATTTATCAACCTACTTAAAATAAATATTCCTAAAGAGTTCTTTTCTTGGAATTTCCAAATTTCTCTTTGTTTTTCAAATGTATCTTTGATTACAATCTGTATATTTGATTTCATTATTTCTTGATTTCTGTTCTGTTGGTATGGTGTCTTTTACTGTGTAACCTAATATAATTGTTCTTTGGGGCTAACATTATTCCATGTTCTTTGAAAATCTTCTTAAATTTGTTGTGGTAAATTGAATGGTGTGTGAAACTTTTGAATTGATATCTTTCCTTAGTGTTCTTCAGCATAGAAGCTTCTCTTATTGATTTTTGTCTTTTAAATTTATTGATAATTTTTATTACTGTGTCTTTTTTCAAACCATTCATTATAGCTGTCTTTATTATCTGTTGGTATTCCATTTTGTACTCTGTTTCTGTTAGAGGGATGTTGGTTAGTCTGTGTGCCAAGCTGTGAAACAATGCATATTTATGTGCAGTGGGGTTATAACTACATTTTTCATGTAATTTTCTGTGTGTGTTTCTTTTCTGTGAATTCCAAAGTTTAAACAATCTCCATTTCTTATGATTTTTAAATCTAGGAATGGGAGCCAAAGATTCCTCTCTTCATGTATACATTTATGTTGTAGATTAAGAAGTTTCAGAGCATCTATTGAATGTTTTGCTGGTATTATTGCAAATATGTCATCTACATGTGTACACCATGTCTTGAAAAATAAAGGGAAGGCTCTGGTGATAGGTATTTCAAAGAAACTCATGAATAAATCTGCTAGAAATGGAGACAAGGTGTTTCCGATACTAGGCCCGAAACTTGTTGGTAATATCTCTGGTTGAAACTGATGAAATTTTGTTGTATGAAATTATTAGTGAGTTTTAGCAAGTCCTCTACTTCTTCTGTTTGTAAATTTAAGGATGTTAACCATTTCTTTAACAATTGTGTTGATTTTCCTCCTATGGGTGAGATCAGCAAGTTACTACTATAACCACTAGACACCACCACCACAGAAGCATCCGGGTATCCTGCCACCATTTTGTGTAACAGTAGTCGGTCAACAACTGAAGATGGGCGTGATTACTCCCGAAGCATGTCTTAGTTTTATGAAAGAAAGCAAGTTGAATACATAATTATAGGATATATTACCACTCCATTGTCTACAGCTTCATAAGTACAATTTATTTAACACAGTTATCATTCCATTTACTAACAGGAGGAATCTAAATGACTTTGTAAATCTTAAGCTTGATAGTTCAATCCTGGAATATTCTAAGTCTGTTAAATACCTAAGTCTTGAACTGGATATGAAACTGACCTGGAATGCCACATTAATATTATTCTCTGTAGAGCCAGGTGGTGTGTCCTAACCACCAGATGCACTACTGGATACACCTGGGGCCTAACCATACATTAGCCATTTGATACTTGCAATAGTCAGGTGCCAGATATCTTATGCTATTGTCTGGTGGCAGATTACTTTAAAAACCACTATAGCAGGTAAGCACACCAAGCTACAGAGATTAGCATGTTTATGTATTACAGGGGCCTTCAGAAGTACTCCAACCATTGCATTGGAGATTCTGCTGGGCCTCCCTCCCATGAACATCTATTTACAACCGGAGGCTAGGCTTACGACACATCGCCTGGTACATACAGGGAATTGGAGAAGTGGGCTTGCTGCAACTGGAGACATCTCCATTCTACATTTCCTGGATATTCCAAAACTGAAGATAAGGTCAGACCTAATGAATACTCATTACTGTAATTCCCCTCCATTTAGGGTTATTCTCGGATCTCGATAGGACTGGATGGAGGGAATTATGCACATTAAAAGAGGTAACCAACTTATGTGGTATATTGATGGATCTTTTAAAGGGAAACAATCGGGTGTAGGTATATATGGCCTTGCTCCAAGGACTAATTACAGTGCATGTCTTATAAATATTGCACAGTTTTCAGGCAGAAGTATTTGCTATTCTTAACTGTGCTTATTCAGGATTTGAGAAGGTTTATCATAAAAAAGCAAATTCTTATCCTCTCAGATAACTAAAGTACCTTAAAAGCACTTCCCTCTGACCAGGTGAAATCTAAACTGGTATGGGAGTGTCACAATACCCTGTCTGCCCTGGCATCCTGCAACAGGCTTAAACTGCAGTGGGTGCCAAAGTATCAGGGCATTTATGGGAATGGGAAGGCAGATCAGTTGGCAAAAAGAGTGCCGATATACCTTTTTTGGCCCTTATCCTGCAGTTGAAATCAGTACACCTACTGCTAAGACCAGGGTCAAAACATGGATTGGGGATAAACATCAATTAAAGTGGCAAACCTAACCTGGACAAATGCAAGCTAGAAAATTTATCCTAGGTCCTAGCAATATTTTTTCCATATCTCTTCTCAAACTGGACAGAAGAGGAATAAGAAAAGTAATTGCATTAATCAGTGAACATGGTCACTTTAGAAAACATCTACAAAAAGGTCTCTATATAATTGAACCCACTTGCATATTGTGTAATCAGGATGAGGAATCAGCATCAAACATCTTTTTGAATGTCCAATCCTGGAAAGAGACTTGCTCTCTCTATAACAAAGGAAGATCTGGGATAGAACACCAACATTGGAACCAAAATACTGCAACTTGAATAAGGAACAGATTTTGGAAAATAATGAAGGCATCTTTCCCAATGGGGTAGCACAATAAGCCTTATGGGCCGACATGCTAGAAGAACTTATTAGAACTTATTAGAACTAGAACTTATTAGGTTGCAGAGTAAAGGACTACATGCCAACAGAACAAAAGTCAGCTATTTACGAAATAGAATGTGCAGAGTGCGATAAAAAATACATTGGAAAAATGAAGAGGAATTTGGGAATCCGGAAAAAAGAACACTTCAGAAATATTCGCTTAAAACAAATTGATAAATCAGCAATAGCAGCACACTTTTGGAATAAAAATCATGAAATTAAATCAGAGATAAAACTACTTAAATAACTTCATAATGCAATAGAACTTTCCACTTGGGAAAACATTTTCATTACAAAAAATAAGGATACTTTGATGAATTTCGATATCCCTCCATTGGATGAACTTGGCAAATTCCTAATAGAACCAACAGATGCCGCCACAAGAACATCAAGAGACCCAACCGCCACGTTTAACGACAGTTTGTCAACAGGCTGAAGATGGGAGGGATCGCTCCCGAAACATATGTTCCAAATTTATGTAAGTGAATGGAGTTAGTGTGAAAAAAACTGTATACATTGTTTATATTTATATGCTAGAAGATGTCTGTCTGTCTATCCATGGGCTTTATAAAAATTGTTGATAGCTGATTCAGTTACCTTGTGACTATGTTGAGTAATTAATATTATTAATTAAAAGAAACACTCTAATGATTTTTTCTGTATTTAATTTATAAAAATGTTTCCACAAGTACAATAATTGCTCATGGAGCCTACTTTTTATCCACCTCATAGAAAGGGAATACCAGTGAATTCTGGTCAAAATATTTCATAGAAGATGGCCTGCCCTCAAAAATAAGCCTTTAATACTCTACTATTTTCTGCAATATGCTGAGGACATAAATAACTACAAAATTTACATCTAAACATGTGAAGTTTGGCTTTATATAAATTTGATTGGTTTAACATCAGATGCCCATATACAGAAGTGGACATTAGGATTGGGCTCTATTTTTAAGGTACTTGAGATTTGTAGAAAAGTTTTATTGCAAACATAATAGCATTAGCATTTTGAATTCTGTTCTCATTCGTTTTCTGGGTGTTCTTGTCCTTCACCTCTTATACAGTTTGGAAGATGTTACATCATACTGCGACTATCAATTAACTTTTTACTTCTTTTTTCAGACATGTTATGTGAGTGTATATTAAGAAATTATATCAAACTAAAGTGCTGAGGACATTAATGAATTTAAACTTTGAAACATGTGACAAAAAAGTATGCTATTTGTTATTTATATTTTATTTAAACACAAAATGCCTCAAATGTCATAGATACACATACATAATATACATTATCTTAAATACTAAAAGTTTATTAACAGATTCAAATTACTTATAATACCTCCAACAAATGCATCTCCAGCACCATTTGTGTCTACAACTTTCTCTTCTGGCAAATGAAAAACAGGAAATTCATTTACAATGCCATCTGTAAAATATATATAATTTTTTGTTAATTAACAGAAAACTCTATCTTACAGATTAAATATATATTAAATTAATTAGCAAACCCAGTAACCTCTATTTCATTTTTTTTTATTTCTATGCAATTTGGTATCATTTCATTTTTCATATTTTTTCAATAAATGTCATATCTGCAAAATAATTTTAACAACTAAATACAAAACTGCAGCTTCTTTTATTAAGTCTTAGAAGGACAGACCTCATAAAGCTCATGTAAGTTTTAAATTACAGGCCTATTTTTAAAAAAAAATATCAATATGAAGGGTGTTGAATTACTAATGCAATACTTTTTTCTTGTTAATTTATCTTGGAAAAACATAATATTTTATGTGTCGTATGCCTGAACCTTTGCACATTATCACATGTAGTTTCATTTTGACAGCGCTGCACTTAGCATTCAAAATGGAGTCTACATGAAGTGAGCTATGAGGGACATTCTAAAAGTTTTTGGCATGATCAAGAAAACACAAGATTTAAGAGAAATGTGATGTGATTTATTTATTTATTTTTCAACCTTGTACATCAATACATTTAATCCAACAATTATTCAATGTTTTACTACCCTTAGTAAAATAAGATTTGAACAACTGTGAAACATAAGCATCTGTCTCAGCTTCACCTCATCATTTGATGTGAATCTCCATCCAACCAGCCATTTCTTCAGGTTTGGAAACAAAAATCTGGTGAATATGGCGGTTGTGGAAGCACTTAGAAGCGAAGGTTATTCAGTTTTGCAGCAACAATCCTAGATATGTGTGAAGGTGCAAAACTTTGTTTTGCAAGGTGAGCTATTTAGCCTGAATAGCATCCTATGAGCACCACACCATGAGAATCCTAGAAAAGTAGCCTTTTTCCTGCAGATGAAAACTGTTTTTGCTTTCTGCGGTACACTTTCAACCTGGTTCAGTGTTTCATGCCCGTTTTTACTACTGAGGCACCAAAGGTGGTGGACACTGATGATACATAAAATGAAATGATATATGGGGAATGGATTTTTTAAGGAAGGAAATGTTCTTGGCCTAAGTTTAGGGTACCTTCCTGGCATTTGCCATTTATGAGGACAGTGCTGGTGGGATTCAAACCCCAGACCATCTGCTAATGACCTCAGCCACCTGTGGTGGTACTTTCACCTGCTGCCAGCCACTGTTTGGACTGCTCCTTTGTCTCTGGTATGTAGTGACAAATCCACGTTTCATCTATGTTATGAAACGTCAGAGAAACTCATTGGCAATGCATTTAAATAAGTTTAATCACTCTTTCAAAATGTTCATTTGAATGCATTTTTGGTCCATTGTTAACAAACGTGCTACCCATCATGTGGAAAGCTTTCTCATACCCAAAACTTCCTATAAAATATAGTGGACATGGTCTATCCAGGTCTTTGCAATGTAAGCCACTTGCATACCTTCAATTCGAGATCACTTGGCATTGTGAATTTTCCACAATCTCATTGATTGTAACAATTTTGGGACATCCTCAGTATTTTTATTTTAAATGGAAGTACAACCATGCTTAATTCAGCAACCCACTTTTTAAAACATCAAAAACGAATCCTTTAATGTAGAATCTAACTCCTTTTGTATTTCTGTTTGGATCAAACCCTCAAAATGAAGTATTTTACCACAGTTCATATTTTAGTCTTATCCATTTTGTAGAAAATGTTAACACTAGTTTGGTGACATAATGTCACAAACAAGTCACTATACTTATGCATCTGAAATTTTATAGCATGCCATCTAAAGGATAATACCTAACAACTATCTAGTAACTAAAATTGTTGATTAGAATATTGCACAGTGAAGCTAATCGTATATTAAGATCATAGTGTAATTGAGTCAAACTAACACTCTTTTGCTGCACTTACTTGTTCAAAAATGTAGGACCTATTATTGAACCCTTTATTTGCATCGTCAGCCCCTAGTCAACTGGAAGATAAACTGTACTTTTGTGTACTAGTTCTTTGTTATTACCATTTTTAACTGCTGTTCTTTCAATTTGTTGGGATTCTTCTTTGCTAATTTTTAGGTTAACTAGCTGAAATGTTAAGCTATTGATAACTGCATGTTTGTGCTTTGTGGGGTTAAAACCATCAGCTTTGATGTGATTTTCTGCATGTATATTTTTTCTGTATATTCCAAATTCCAGGTTTTCTTGATGTTTCATTATTTTTAGGTCCAAGAAAGGTAACATAACATAAACTTCAAGTTCATCACATCTCCACCTGAGCAGATTATACACTTCCACAGCATAACAGTTTATCCTCCAGTCAACAAGGGGCTGGCAATGCAACAAAGGGTTCATGAAACCAGTTCTACATATTTAAACAAGTAAGTGGAGCAAAAGAGCGTTAGTTCGACTCGATAACACAATGATCTTAAAAACTATCTAGTAATTTGGCAATCTTCACGATATCTCTGAGTCAGGCCGAGAACATTTAGAATACCCCTCGTATATACAAAGAATGGTAATCTTTCGGTGGTATATGAGACCATCACTACAATTTAGGACAGCAATACTTACTATATCACAGAACAAATTATTTTTTACCAAATAAAATGTGATAAAGTGCAGTACAACGAAGACAAGTGAAGTGCATGAAAGTATATGTGGCAGATGGATTTGTATAGAGTGACCTCTTAGAATACATATTAACATAATATAATTGATTGCATCCAAAAAGTTTATGTACAGACATACAGGGTGAGCAGATTATAAGTTTCCCATGTTTGTGGCTTGGCCATACAGCAACATGCTTTACCAAACTACTATTTCAGCAATGAAGCTGCTAGCTAATAATATTACAAAAAAAGAATTACTTAAAAATATATGTACTCACTTGTGAAACTGCACATGTACAATAGTGTGCTAAGAAAGGTATGACTAATAATATGCCAATGTGTTATATTCCATGACAAATGTTTATTTATGATTTTTATGTACTTACAGAATCAGCTCATGTTGTCAGAAGGTTATATGAAGAAAATTTCTCTGTTTATCCAGTTCCAAGTCATGCTGCTATTTATAAGTTAGTTAACAACTTTTGGTAATGAGGAGTGTTCTAGGTAAGAAGTGCAGATGACAACATACAGTGCTCACAGACGAAGTTCTTGATGACATGGGGCATCACCTAGAAATTACTCTAATAAATCTTGGCTATCGTGATCATTGACAACGGCACCAATATTGGGACTGTGTAGTTAAAGAACCCATAGAGATCAACATCCATGAGCATAGCTTTTGAATGATAACAGTGATAATGAAGCATGGAAAGAAGTAATTACTATGCTAAAACATGAAAGAGAGTAGGACCTTGATAGCTGCGGCGAAAGACTGGCAAATGCAGAGACAATGGTTGCCACCATCCAGTCTGATATTGTGGGCAAACAGAGTCAGTTTGATAATGTACTGTCATGAAATGTGCAGAGAACGATCCCCACTATGACTAATAGTAAGACAATCACAAAATCTACATCTATTTGTACTTTTTCAAACATGATTGGTTCATTGATTTGGGTCAATCATAAGCCCACAGGCTTAAAAAAAATATTCTATGACTTCCTTGATGGTACATTACCATAATAAAAGCATTAGAGGAAAGATGAATGAAAGTCTGGATTCTGACTAGTAGAATACTCAGCTGGTATGCCATGAAGCTATCAACAATCAGTACTTGGAAATCATTACTTGCTGTTTGATTTTAAAAAATTAAACTACAGGAACAAATTCCTTCCCTCAATGAACATAACAGGATTATTGATTGATACACTGTGGGTAATTTTCATACACTTCACTTACATGTAAGTGTATCAATCAATATCAATATACAAAACCTTCACTGTAAATAGCTTCATATTTTAACAAATACGTTATAACAGGATTAGTTTCCCTTTGTTGTTACAAATACAAAACATTGACTGTCAAAGAAGCATAATTGCTGACAGAAATTTAAGCTTGGAAATCAAGGTTTAACTGTTTCAGCATTTACTTGCTTAGTTGGGATAAATATAACATGTTATGGAATCAACTGATTATCTACAACTTAAAGACCTTTTATAAAGGATGCTGTTGTGCCTACCGACAGTTTTGAGCTTGCAGTAATTGTGCACCACAATGATCACATTGTATTTCATTACTCACCTTTTGCAAGAAGTACTGGATTTTGACCATGTGTAATAATGGCTATTCTTGGTCTTTTGGAATTCTTTTTTGGTAGCTGGGTGATTTTCAAGGCTATTTCCATCAAGTTATCAGTATCAAAACCTTGCTTTTTTGCAAATTCTTCTGCTTCCTACAAAAATAAGTATATTGCTATAAAATGTGTAAGACAACAATGAAAATGCTAAAATTCATCAAAGCATTGATAGAGCTTTAAAATGAAAAATATTTGAATATAAATATCACGAATACAAACTAATAACTGCTTTCTTTCAATTTCGTTTCTGAGAGATTATTTATTACAGAAGAGTCCTTTCTTATAATTTTATTAACTTTTTATTTGTTTAGATTATACAGAAACGTACTCTGAACTAACATCTGAAAGAAATGCAGACTGATATGAAAGATATAACATGTTAGTCTGCCTTTCAGAAAATAATGAAATCATGATACAAACCGTTTCATTTCCAAATAGAATGTCAACATATGGCATGGCATCCATCATTTGCTTCATAAAGAACTGTGATAAAAATGGAGCACTTAGGTTCATCAGAAACAAGCAATCATTTTTCAGAGCAGTTTCTGATATTTTGAGTATTGTTGGCACACTAACTGTTAAAAAAAATCCCTGAAATAGTAACAATAAAATATATTAAGCTGTAACAGTAAAAATCATTATACAAATTAGCATTATAAGCAAATTAGTACTACTGAAAATTCCTTGTGAAATGTTTTAACAAATATAAACTACAAATCAATATATCATCTTGCAGTACCTTGCAGTCCCGAAGGTTTACGATTATTAGTATTGGTATTTATTTGCACACAAAATAGGATGCAAACATCTAATTATACATAAGAATTTTTACTTTAAAAGAGCTTTTGAAAAATCTGAAAAGCCTATCTCCACTAAATTACTGAGTAGCTCATGGTTTTCTAGAAGATGGGAGATTCCCCCTCATCTTAACCACTCTAAATATATAAATCCTATTTTATATACATATATTCTAAGCAAAATTACCTACCTAAATTTTTCAATCCCTATATTAAATGATGGGTATAGCATACTGCATTTTAACGCATAAAATTCTACACATTCAGCCTTTTTAACTTTGTTATATTAAACAATTATATATCACATATCTTGAAAAATTAAATACTGCCTTGCCACTTTCACTCATCAGTTCAATTCTTCTGAACCTTCGAAACAAACAATGCTAAGTTCTGTTATTTGCTAACTGCAACTGAAGCTTATACATAGTTCAATTATGTTTTTAGTTTTTTAAATTTGCAACTGATAAAAGCTAAAATAGCACTTACAATTTCCACATGGACCATCCAGTATCAACATCTCTTAGCTTGTATCAAATCTAAGTTAGTCAATCATTCTGGACTGATTTTCTCCATTCCAATCAACTAAGACCATTTATGTTAATATTTTAATATGAGAAATATCATTACTTCACTTTCCTAGGTTTAATCATATTTTTTATTATTGACTGGGTGATCCTTCCCCCCCCCAAAAAAAATGTGAATTTTAAAAACTTTACAGCAATTTCCATAAAGTACCCCAATAACATACTTGGAAATTTACCACACATATAGACTACCAGTCAAGTAATTTTAATATTTACTTTATTGTTAGATTATTATGTTAATAGTTCTTAAGATCATAGATTTAATATGTGAAGATATTGATTTTAGCAGAAGTAAATTTAGGAGAATAAGTAAGTGGAGCTAGTGCGAACATATATTCTTGTGCATACAAAGTTCACACGACACGACACGACATGAAATGAAATTTTATATTTATTACATATTTTTTAATTATTTCACAAAATTTCAATAGTACTTTATACTAAATGTGTTTTTAGTATTTAATGTGTCCATCCTTGGCCTTAATTACCATTTTCTCTCATTTGGGCATAGAGTCAAGTTTCTTACATACTTCACTTATTTCTGGGTCATGAAACCACACCTTTATCACAGCATAAATCATCTTTTCTTTCGCGGTGCAGTCCATTTTCCTTTATTCCAAACTCTGAAAAAAAATGTTTCCTCATGAAGTCTTAAATATTCTTTGATGCATGACCTGGGGCAAGTTCATACTAAAAAAATCACCTTTTCGATTAACATTTTAAAAAATTGAATCGAGATTGTAACATACACACCACTAAAATTTTTAGGCCGGCAGTTGACCAAGAACTGATGATAGGAGCAATGGCTCCCGAAACATTTTATTGAATTTTAGTGGTGTGTATGTTACAATCTGGACTCAATTTTTTTAAAATGTTAATATTTGACATCACTGTTACAAAAGTTCACCGTATTTTATACACCTTTTGAATGTTCAGTTCCTCTGCCAATCTTTTCTCTAAAATTGGGATGTACTTGTTGCTGTTCATCATTCCATCAATAGGAATAAAACATTTAGTGCCTGTAAATGCAAAACAGCCCCAAAATATCTTATGTGAATCTTTACATCTGTTTGATGTGCTTTGATGAAATTTCCTCTGTAATGAAATTTCCTCTGTATCACTTCCCTTTACATGTGAGACATTCAACCCCTGCACCCAAATGACTTTCATCAGAAAATATGACCCTTCTTCACTCTTCTCATTTCTGGTTACTTTTTTCTTCATAGGACAAATAAATAGCTGTTTTCTGAATGGTCCTCAACCTTTTCCTTCCAGCTTCTAGAAGCTGTCTACACATTGTTGAATCATTGATTTTCACCCCTGCAGCCTCTATTTTTTTTTTTTTTTTTTTTTTTTTTTTAAATTAAAACTGTTCTTTTCAGGATTAATTTTGCTGGTTTTGGTTTGATAGGCATCATCTTTCCTGGATGTTTTTCATTTTCGGCCACATTGTCCTTTCCTCTGAAGTGAAATTGACCCAATCTCATTTTTCCTTCTAATTATGTTATTAACAGCACCCAAACTTACATTACATGCAGATGCTATCTGTCTCTGAATCATATTACTAAATTCATTCAAGAGTTATGACCTCACTTCTCTTCTTTAGTGTGATATCCAATATGAATAAAAAATATGTTTGTTAAATAAAACATTAAAACAGCTAGAAACATACTCAAATTGCTTAACTTCTAAAAGTAATTACTACAATTAATTATCAGAACAATGGGTATCAATAATGTGTATAATTGGAGGGAAACAGTTATTAGCACTGAATAACTTATAAAACCTAATTTACCTGCTTGTTCACATTAATTTGCACAAGACTGTATGTACTACATTCTTTTAGGAGAATGTTTTTATTGCTGCCAATTACTTGAACAGTGCTATACTTCTGCTGCATCCCCATTCAATGGCAAATGTAGATTATTTGCAACATCATTCCATTCACAGTCACTAAAACTCTATAGCAGTTAGTCAGTGGGATGTAGAAGGCTGTGCCACCATGCACTCTTTGTCCTGAAAATGTACCTGCTTGACTTTTTGTATTAATCAACCTCTTAGCTATTTAAAGTAAAGCGTGAGTATTTAGCAGCTGGTTCTGCAGCAGCAGGCATGCTCTAACTGCCTGCTGTACATCATGCAGTAAGTCAAACCCTAAATTATTTATTTTTAACTCACTGGGTTGCAGTGCCTTTAAATTGTTTGTCGTGATTGTTTCATTAAACTGGTCAATTTTTTATTTTATATTAGTTCTTTAGGGTTAACTTTATGCCAAGTTCTTCGAATGTCCTTTTGAATTTTTGTGGTAAGTTGAATGATATGTGAAGTTTTTTAATTTTGATTTTTCCCTGATGATCTTCACTGTGGAAATCTCTTGTATATTTTGTCTTTTAAATTTATTGATTTTTTTAATATTGTATATTTGTTGAAATCATTGATTCTTGCTATATTATCTGTTGGTATTCTGTTTTGAACTCTGTTTCTATGAATTGAATGTTAAATATTTGGTGTGCCAAGAAGTAGAATACTGCATATTTATGTGGGATGGGGTTATGACTGTTATTTTTACGTACATACCACCAAAGCCTTCCATTAATTTTAAAGACAATGGTATAGGTATGTGGACAAAATATTTAGAATATTTAATAACAAAAAAATTCAATAGATAGTCAATCCTTAGTGTACAACATAAATCTATCTATGCAGTTAACCATGGAAGAGGAGAAAAATGAGTGACTCCCATTCCCAGATTTAAAAATTATAAGAAATGTAGACAGAATGAACATTGGAATCCATAGAAAAGACACACACACACACACACAGAGGGAAAATTATGTAAAAAATAATAGCCATAATCCCATCCCACATAAATATTCAGTGTGCTACAGCTTGGTACACAGAATTCTTAACATTCCACTCACAGAAACAGAGTACCAACAGAGAATTATTACAGCAATAATTAATGGTTTCAACAAGGACACAATAAAAAAATTATCTATAAATTTAAAAAACAAAAATCTACAAGAGAGGTTTCCACACTAAAGAACATCAAGGAAAGATAAAAATTAAAAAAATTCACATATCATCCAACTTACCACAGCTAATTCAATGGCATATTCAAAGAACATGGCATAAAGTTAGCCCCAAAGCACAAATATAAAATCAAAAAAATGCATAGGTTGTAACAGCAAGATAGAAGACAGAACGGTGCATGAAGATGATTATAAATTCCACATGAAAAAAAAAAAAAAAAAAAAGAACTCTGCATGACAGACTAGGGATAAAGATGAAGAATTATCTCATCAAGATTAAAAAATATCTTTCAATTTTTACCTGCAAGCAACCTTAATTACACCAAAGGAGCAGTTAGGTCGAATATTTTACCTTAAAATTTGACTGTTTATAATTTGACAATATGCAGCTTGGAAAAGCAGATGCAAATTTTTTGTTTGGGATAATACTCAAGGAAATAAAGGAGCACTAAAAACTTCTTTATGTGTTTATCATGATGTCACGGCATAACCTGAGATAAATAAAGTACTCATAATGTCAGATTTGTGGAGGACAACTGAAGAACTCAATTTTTACTGGCATAGCATTTTTCTTCTGAAGCAGCACCATTGAATGCAATTCTATATTGTGAGAAAATCAAAAGCTGTTCCAGTTTACAGCTTTGTAGGATGGGTGCAACTAATCCACATGCCTGAAGCAACACCAATTACTGTAAAAAACTGTGCTTCATGATTTTGAGGACTAAGTTATTTTCTGAAGAAACAGTTTAAAAAATTATTCCATGCAGAAATGCTGTTGGTTGCAGTATTCTAGAAATAAACCCAGAAAAATATTTTTCAAACAGAATTTCAAATGTGATTTCCATGACATTAATATGAAATTTTCAATAGGCCAAGCAAGTTAGGCTTTTAAGTGTCCACACTCAAAAGCCTAAACCGAAGAACTGTCCATTGTTGAAGTCAAGTTCCAGGATCTCAAAAAATGGGCAGTGTTCTTATAACCAACAAAACTGTTCATGACGGGTTACCTGAACCTCATGTAGATGAGGACTCAGAGTATGACATTTTTTTCCTCTTCTACATCCTTAATAATAAATTCATTTTCTCATTTAATTATCTTTATCAATTGTTTACTAGATTGTATTACTAATAATTATTTCTTTTAAATAATATATTATCACTGAATAAAGTGAAACATGCAATTCAATATTTATTTGTAAAGTCAAAAAATAAAAATTACCATTATCCTTACTCCTCCCAAAATAAAAATAATTGCAAAAAAGCTGAAAGACTAGAACAAACAAGCCAACTATCCTGACACATGAAAGAATGTCAATATGTGCACATTTTAGCAAAGAAAATATTTAGCAAAATCCAAAACCTAAGTTTTCCAAACACTTTGATTATTTAAATGCTTTTTCCTCAAAAATAAGATTTTGCACATTAGTAGTTTTGTCAATGGTATTGACATTGACAATGGTATTTATATATGTACCTATATAAAAATAAATTATGCAATAGTTAATAAAATTATTGTATGACTGAATCAAACTACATGATTTCTTGTCTGCATACTCAGCTAAACGTTGACTCAGGTCAGCTAATTATTGATTGATGACAATCTACGAAACAAGTTTTAGATATAAACAAATAAGTGAAGCCACAAGATTGTGTAGTTTAACTTAGTCATAAATTAACTAAATTACACGATTTGCTTCACTGTATTAAGTTCCAATTCACACTTCAAGTTAATAATGCAACACATTTTTTCTCCAAAATTTATCTCAGAAAAATAAAATATTTTTTATGTAGATCTTTGAATTTTTGCACACAATCACATGTGGTTTTATCCTCTTCTGCTACATGGCAAAGATACAACTAGCTTTCAAAATGGAGTCTCTTAAATAATGTGCTTTATATCTAAACAAAAGCAGTGAAAAATGAGACCAAAACTATATTTACAGGCATTTAAGAAATGTGTATGGAGAGATGGCCATGGATAAAAGCACACTGCAGTCACACATAATGGTTGAATATATATCCTTAAACTGGGTGATCAGCAAATAACAACCAAATTATTATTCATTTATTTAAGGACATTCTTTAATGTCTTTAGTTATCAGCATCCCATTCAAGGTCACAAAATGGCCAATGCATTTTATTCAGAAGCCTCTCCTTTCAGGCTTGAGGTTCTTTTATGTGCCATAAATCTATGACACAAGATCAACAGGTTTACTTCCCTTCCAAAGGAAGAAATGCTTACTATTTTTATGTCCTAAATTATCCATTGACCCTGGCTGGAGTTGAAACTATGACTTTGGGTCTATGAGGCAAGTATGGTTATCACTAGATCACCTGAACCAACAACAACCAAACAACTTGCTGTTCAACTTGATATCTATGTTGGCAGTGTCAATAATTTCCCACCAGTTAGACTATTCAGAAATTTATGCTATTGAAACTTAATTGCATAACAATCCTAAGGAACAGAAACCATCATCTGCTCAAAGTTGCCTGCTCACATTGATTTATTGCCCATTGCTGCGGTACAAAGATGGCTGAGAGAGATGCCTGCAGATTGGTACAGCTATGGTATACAGGTTCTGACATGTAGGTTGCACAAAGCCATATATTTGCAAGGAAATTATATTAAAAATGACAGTGTATAGCCAGAAAGTTGAGAAACAATACAGTGTATAATTGAAATAAACAAACCAGAAAGAGATTGAAAAATGTGTTGCATTACTTACTAACCCACAAATAGTCAATAGGTTTAAAGTTCGTTCCACAAGTAGCCATGCATGAGCATATTGCTACTGGCACAATATTTTCATTAAAATGGAATGGCTACATATATGTCAGACAAACCTATAAGGGTTTTATAACCTTCTAGGAGCACGCTTTTAACAGTAAGAGTATAAAAATTATGAAATTGTAAAGTTTTGTTGCAGTGATAATTCAACTAGTCTTCTCCCACTACTCTACTCATTTTCACACAAGAAAATCATATAACTTTTAATTATTTAAAAAAAAAAAAAAATATCATAAAAAGTCTTCTCACTATATGAAATATATTGAAAGCATGGTGGTAACAATGTTTAGCAAAAAAAGGAATTTTGAGGACAAAAGTAGGCTTTGAAGGACAATGAACTTTGAAAAAAGAAAAATAACTTTCAATTAAATGTATTTACGAAGCTGTTGACAATGGAGTGGTATATATATAAAAACAATGTAATACAGTTTTTTTCACACTAACTCCATTCACTTACATAAAATTTGGACATATGTTTCGGGAGTGATCCCTCCCATCTGCAGCCTGTAGATAAACTGTTGTTAAACGTGGCGGTTGGGTCTCTTGATGTTCTTGTGGCGGCATCTGTTGGTTCTATTAGGAATTTGCTGAGTTCATCCAATGGAGGGAAATTGAAATTCATCAAATTATCCTTATTTTTTGTAATGAAAATGTTTTCCCAAGTGGAAAGTTCTATTGCGTTATGAAGTTGTTTAAGTAGTTTTATCTCTGGTTTAATTTCATGATTTTTATTCCAAAAGTGCGCTGCTCTTGCTGATTTATCAATTTGTTTTAAGTGAATATTTCTGAAGTGTTCTTTTTTCCGGATTCCCAAATTCCTCTTCGTTTTTCCAATGTATTTTTTATCGCACTCTGCACATTCTATTTCGTAAATACCTGACTTTTGTTCTGTTGGCATGTAGTCCTTTAATCTGCAACCTAATAAGTTCTTTATATTAAAATTGTTCTTTGGGGCTAACATAATTCCTTGTTCTTTGAATATCTTTTTGAACTTTATGTAAGTGAATGGAGTTAGTGTGAAAAAAACTGTATTACATTGTTTATATAACTTTCAATGTTTAGATGTCCATTTTAATTAACAGTAATCCTTTGGCATTAAAAAAAAAAAAGGCTGTTGGTCATGAGATGAGAGAAATGCTCACAATAGCATGACAGACTTGTTAATGCATAAACTTCAACCTGTACGAGCTTATGCGGGAAAATAAAAAGTCAACTATATATAAGAGAGGACAAACTTATAACATAAGAAAACTAAAAGTTTTCACACTTTAAAATAATTTTTGCACAAAATGCTCATTTGTAGGTTAAATGCCACTTGTAAAAGCTAAGAATATGGATTAATTCATCAGTTAATGATGATTTTGGGAAGCATTTTTCCTTTCTTATTAACAAAAATTTCAGATGTACCAAATCAGTTATTAAAGATCTTTAGGATAAATCAGGGTGAAAATAAGCTAACCTTATATACACCTTCTGAGAACATGGGAAAACTTCAACTGGGGATTGAACCCATAGAATTATCACTACAGCTGTAACAAAAAGCTTATACCAGTGATTACAATTGCCTAGCTACAAATGTATTGTCAAAAACACTATAGTGTAAAGTACAAACATTTAAATTGTGCTCTTAAGGTGGGTCAGAATATAAAATATGCTCATGTTCATGTTTATTTTTCTCACAGATGCACATTGATGAACGTTTTATAAGCTGTTTAAGAGTTTACTTAAATGTAAATTGGAACTTGCACAGTGAAGCCAATCATATTAATTGATATCATTGTATGATTCAGTTGAACTACACACTCTTAAAGCTTCACTGACTTTCCATAAATGTATGGAACCGGTTTTGAGAACATTTAGTTTCCATCTGGAAACTTTAGGAACTTTAGCCTGGCTGAAGATGGGAACTAAATGTTCTCGAAACCGGTTCCATACATTTATGAAAAGTAAGTGAAGCTTTAAGAGTGTGTAGTTCAACTGAATCATACAATAATATCAATTAATGTTTAAGAGTTTCTCATCTATGTTTATGCTTAATTACAATTTAATTATATTTTTTAATTTTGAAATTAACAACAGAAAGAAGTCTCTGTATTGAAAGCAGTACACCGTGCAAAATATATATGGTGAAATTGGACTCTTAGTTTATAACATAAACTCTACTTTATGTCACGTAATTTTCTCGCCTTTAATCACTTTGAAATTCTTTTGCCTCTGAAGTTACAAAACTATGCTTGTTGCAAGAACTGATAAATTAAAGAATTCACTTACTAAACCAACATTTTTCTTCATAGATATTGCATCAAATCCAAACATTTTCTAGGAAAAAAAAGCTCATTTGGCAAAGATTTCAAGAATAATATATCAATATTTTCACAACAAAATTAATCGCATTTTTCTTCATTCAATAATTTCTACAGTTCTAATGAAACCAGTTTCTCATTGATAAGCCGTCTTTTGGAAGAGAGAGTGATTTCATTGATGGTCAGACTAGGTGTGATGCACTTACTTGTTAGGTTTGTAGATTTTGATTTTTCAAGTTCTTAGTAACTCACAGTGATATTTTATTAATTTATAGAGTGTTACAATAAGAAGAGACTCCATCCACACCAAACAATTAAAAACAAAACAAATACTGCATGTGCCATACTTATAATGGAAGTAAACAACTGATTACCATAATGAATGAACAGTCATTCACACAACAAACAGAACAAGAGAATAAATCTCTCCCCCACAAGTTTATCTAAAATGCCTAGTAAAAGTAAGAGAGTGCATGCATGTGTGTAAGTATGTGTGGGGGGAGGGAAAGAGAAATGTTCATTTTACTATTAATTCTGACTGATGCAGTCTATATTTACAATTAAAAATATTGTAGTGTACAATGTTGTAATACTGTTAACATTTAGCCCAAATAATAAAATAAATTACAAACTAAATTAATATTTTTTATACATCTTCATTTTTTAGTAGTTCTTAACGCCCATTTTTATTGCTGAGGTATCACAGGTGGTGGACACTGGTGATAATGAGATGAAATGAGAAACTGAGAAATTGGGAAAGGAAGGAAAGGTTCCAGCCCTAAGTTTAGGGTACTTCCCTAGCATTTGGCATTTATGAGGGCTGAGGAAAAACTGGAAAAAACCTCTGTCAAGAAGGAATTAAACCCCAGGCCCCCAGCTCACAAGTCTGCACCTTAATGACCTTGATCACATGTGGCAGTGCTTATAACATTGAAAACAATTCTGGGATTCAATGTGTTCTAAGGTTAAACCTTCATTTGTGAAAAAAAAATTTAAAAGCTGTATAATAAACAAATAAATCAACTTACAGAAACGTAAAAGTACTTTGCCCTCTGTATAAGTGTTTGGTTTTCCGGTTTCATTATATGATCGATTGTAAAACAATTTGCTGCTGCAAGATTGGCACAAAGAGAGCGATTATGCCCATTATTTGTTACTAGAACAGCACATGTACCTGAAATTGTAGAAATAATCACATTAAAGCTTTCAAATTTACAATTAACAGGTATTGATAATATTATGGTCTAAACAGATTTAAAAATGAACATAACCATTAAAAATATTTTTTCTAAAATTCAAGTAAATAATTAGGCCATATATATATATATATATATATACACACACACACACACATATATATGACCTTTTCACAGGCCTCAGCATTTTTCACTACGGACAAAGCTTAAAACTCAGTTTAAAGAACATAAATATTAGGTGATTATTAAATTAAAATTGTATGTTTAGTTTCCTAAGACATTGTTTCATTGTAGACAGAGGATAAAAAAGGACATTAATTCATTTGCCTCATTTGCCTCTAAGGAAAACTGAGAATTAACCTTAAGAGAAGAGAAATTCAATTTAAGGAATGTTCATATTTAAGTTTAGCTTTTAATGATATTGTGTAAATTCATAACAGATATCAACATATTATCATGCTTGAAACACCTTTAATTGGGATCTGTCACTGTTACCCAACAATTTTTGCTCTGTATCATATGCACAAATATGGTTCAGTACCTGTAACAACATTTATTATCAATTTGAGCTTTTTAGTGGTCTTGTATATGCAACATGGTGTATATTTTATTAATATCAATGCAGGAAACTTATGATGCAATGTTTAACAGCTGCTTTAACTGGCAGTTTCAAAATAAAAAGGGCTTCCAAATAGGTATTTCTATGAATTTGTTGTAATTTAATACATTTAAAAGAGGTATAATTATCAAGCATTTCTTTCTGAACTTTTAAAGAAGCATGTTGATACTGAAGTAAAATATTAAACTAAATATTCAATTAAATGTACTTGTAGGTTTCTCCAAAAAAATAGAAGATTACATTGCGGATATCAACATAGTCACCAATGAACTGAACGAAAATGAGAAATCGTTTATCAAAATGAAATGTACAAAAATAGAGAAAATAAAAAACCAAAATAAATTCAACCATTATACAAACACAATAAAACAACTAAAAGAAAAACTGGTAGTATTCACAAAAACAGATAAAGGCAATAAAATCGCCATTTTGAACCAAGAAGATTACATAAGGAAAGAAAGAAAGAAACCATGTTAAAAGGGCAAGATTATAAACCAATTACAGAGAATCCACTTAAAATCTGCACTAAAAACTTGAATAAAACATTAGATGAAATAAAAATACTGTCCACTACCGAAAAACGAAAACTCACACATAGCAACCCAGTATTACCCAGAATGTATGCATTTCCTAAATTACACAAAAAAGATAAAGGCATGAGGCCTATAATCAATAATATCAATTCACCAACATACTTGTTAGCAAAAAAATTAACCGACATTTTCAAATCCTTTAAAAAATACCAAAGTTTGAGTGTCAAAAATTCATAGGATTTGGCAGAAAAATTACAAAATTACAGCAGAAAATATAATGGTATCGTTTGAAGTAAAAGCCTTATTCCCAAGCATACCAAAAGATACACTTATGCTAATGTTAAAGAATTGGTTAAAATCCTTAGATCTACAAGCACAAGAAATTGAAGACTTGATAAAACTTACGAACATTTGCATTGAACAAAATTACTTCATTTTCAATAAAAAATATTACCAACAAGTCTCAGACTAGCTATGGGAAACCCGTTATCTCCATTTCTAGCAGATTTTTTTATGAGTTCGTTTGAAATGCACATCACCAAAGCCTTCCCTCTAATCTTCAAAATATGGTATAGGTATGTGGATAACATATTTGCAATAATTCCGAAAAAAACATACAACAGATGCACTAAAACTTTTGAATTTGCAGCACAAATCTATAAATTTCACCATAGAGGAAGAAAGAAGTGGATATCCCCCCTTCCTAGATGTAAAAATCATGAAAACCATCTTACATTTGGAATTCATAGAAAGGATACTCACACAGAAAATTACATAAAAAATGACAGTTTTAACCCCATTCCACATAAATATGCAGTGTTTTATAGTTTAGCACACAGGCTAGTTAACATCCCACTCACAGAAACAGAGTACAAATTGGAATACCAACAAATCATAAAGATAGCAGAAACTAATGGATACAACAAAGACACGGTAATAAAAATCATCAATAAAACCAAAAAACAAAAACAATAAGAGATGTTTCCACACTTAAAAGTGCAAAAGAAAGGTATAAATTCAAAAGTTTCACATACCACCCAATTTACCACAATAAGTTCAAAAAGATATTCAAAGAACAAGGAATTATGTTAGCCCCAAAGAACAATTTTAATATAAGGAACTTATTAGGTTGCAGAGTAAAGGACTACATGCCAGCAGAACAAAAGTCAGCTATTTACGAAATAAAATGTGCAGAGTGCGATAAAAAATACATTGGAAAAATGAAGAGGAATTTTGGAATCAGGAAAAAAGAACACTTTAGAAATATTCGCTTAAAACAAACTGATAAATTAGCAATAGCGGTGCACTTTTGGAATAAAAATTATGAAATTAAACCAGAGATAAAACTACTGAAACAACTTCATAATGCAACAGAACTTTCCACTTGGGAAAACATTTTCATTACAAAAAATAAGGATAATTTGATGAATTTCGATTTCCCTCCAATGGATGAACTTGGAAAGTCCTAATAGAACCAACAGATGCCGCCACAAGAACATCAAGAGACCCAACTACCACGTATAACAACAGTTTATCTACAGGCTGAAGATGGGAGGGATCACTGCCGAAACATATGTCCAGATTTTAATGTAAGTGAATGGAGTTAGTGTGAAAAAAACTGTATTACATTGTTTATATATTAAACAATACTTTGAGTTGGTGTGGTAACACTCATACTCAGTGTGCGATTTGCTGGGAGGATCAGAGGGAAATCCCTCTGAATTGAACCATCCCACCCTCTGATTTTAAATTATCCATCACACAAAGGATGCTTATTTCCTACTCATTGGATATGCAAATGATATAATACTTAACTTAAATTTGTGGAGATGTACCAGAAAGTATACTTGCCCTACAGTTATTTTAACATTAACATTTATTTCATATAAATATATTATAGGCCTATAATCTTGCTCATTAATTTTAGAAAGAACATTTCAAACTGGTTCTTAATTCTCTTTCTGTCATTGTTGCTTTAATCTGTTTCGAACCATTACTGTGTGCAGTAATTGTTAATTCAAGCAAGCCTGCCAGGTAAGTGGCATTTATTAGTTTGAGTACATTTAGGCCTGTGTAAAACTACAGAATTTCAGAATTGCCAGAAATGTGTGCAAATAGACAGTCGGGATACTAGCAATGGCACTAACAGAGTTAAATTAGATGTTGAATCTAAGAAGCAAAGCACTAATGACAGAGAAAGTTAGTAAATATTCAGGGATCAAAAACTGTGAGAAGTCTCTAGGTGAGACAGGAAGTAACAGTAAGGAGAAATTATAATGGGAAATTGTGTTGCTTTATTATGTTTTCAAAACTGGCATAAAACTAAACTGCGGCTGTCTGTAAATGAAAAAATTTAATAATATGCACATTGTGTTTGGAAGTTTGTGAACTTTGGTTGGAAATTATGGAACATGTGCATATTGATAGCATTTTTTATTTGCAGCTTCAGCAAATAATTACAAAGAACTAAATGATATAATTGGTGATATAATATCATGCAAATCACAAATGAAATGCATAGAAATCATACGTACTGAAGGAAAACATTGCATAGAAAATCTGTGAATGAAAGTGAAAAGTTGTGGGACAGCAACATTAAGAAAAAGAAACACAACTGCTTCGTTGTTCAGATCTGCAAATGTAATAGCTAAACAAAGTTGTCATTCAAAACATATCCCACAGTAATGGAACAGCAAAAATTGAATGGTGTATCAGTTGGTAATATGCTTTATTCTGGCCATGCATGCTGAAATATTACGTTTGTAGAAGAGGATATGAAGGGGGGGGGGAAGAAAAAAGAAAAAGGAAAGGAAAGGAGAAAAAAAAACCTTTGCTCAGTTCAATAAAGAATGAAAATTGTGATTGATTGAAGTATGACGAATTCTAATAAAATCTGCTTAATACTATACATATGTTTCGTCCTTTGAGGGGTTTGCTTGTAATTAGTTTTTTGATATGGCTGAATTAGAAGGCGTGACAGAAGATATTTTCATTACAGTCTTAGCTGCTCTTGAAAAGTATAAAATTTAAAAAGATGTATAAAAAAAACCACACACACATTGTGGGTATCAGAATAGACAGCACATCAACAATGCTTGTACTTTACAAAAGCATAGCCTCTCTGATGCATAAATATTTACATAAGGATTTAATTGCCATGCATTGTATGGAACACAACATGCAACTAGCTGTGCATGATTTGACAGTGTACCATATAGTCTTTTTTAGATTCCTTTTATTCTGTGTTTTCTCAAAGTCCCAAAAATCAGAGGCTGCCACAGGGTATTTTGCAAGAACTCCACTGTTAATGGTAGGTCACATTTTTTATTTAGATTGGATTGCTTTGTAATTGAATACTGTTCGAGCTCTTCTTGAAAGCCACAGTTCTATTGTTCATCTTTTTGGAAAGTTGAGTCTTGAAGGTTCCTGATCAACTTGCAAGAGGTTTAAATTCTAAGGATTGGTAAAATATCTCACAAAACAGTTGCTTATAAAGGAATTAGTTGTATTTTATTAGGCCCTAGAAGTTTTGAAAATACTGTCATTCTTTATGCAAAACAGAAATTCTTCAATTTTTAGAGCAAAACAAGAAAGAAATTGAAGCGGCTGTAAAAACTTTTGAAACATTGTCTTGCTGCAGATTAAGATAATAATGTGTGATTTTCAGAAAAATCACATATTCAAAGGATTCATAATTAAAGAACTGTCATATGATGAATATAACAAATTTCAAATATTTCGAAAGTAATTTTTTCAGTCGTTGGTGGACAATATGAAAAAACCGCTTTGAAAAATTAGATTTCTTTTCAGATATAGTCATATTAAATCCAGATAAGTGGCCTTCAGATGAATGTGAATGTGTGTTTTATGGTGACATCAACTCCTCATTCATATAAAAAGGTGGATTTTAAATTAAATGAATGCATATGTGCATAACTAGCTAAAAAATTTTGCATCTATAAAGACTATCCTCATCACATACCCACTTTAGTGACAGAACTTGATAAATCAGTTAAATTTATACCTATATCTATGGTTGAATGTGAACACTGATTTAGTGCCATGAATTTAACCCTGAATGATCAGAGAAATAAATTACAAATTCTGACATTTTCAAAAGTACTGTTTATTTCAACAAATGGACCTCCAGTGCATTGCTTCTATGAGAAACGTTTACAGCAAGATGGACCAAGTCTCAGCATCACAGTGCCCTTGACAAACCAAACAACAAACCATCACACCTTCAGAAGCAGTTTCATTCATCTTGTCTATTTAACTAAACTCAGTAGGTTAAAAAGTATATAATCTGATTTAGTAAATTTGCTTTCTCTATAATATAGTTAATGGAACACAAAAAGATATATTAAGAAAGTAATCATAAATTATATATATATATATATATATATATAAATAATAAAATAATAAGATTTATTCAAGAAAATAGTGCATATATATTTGCTAACATACTATGACCATCCCCCAGTGGTAAAACACAAATAATCCACTTGCTTCGCCTTCACTTACAAGATTTTTAATTGAACATGTTATCATCAGCATTTAGACCAACTGGAGGAGGAGCCATTTGATGATGGATGAAAAAATTTTATGTAGCACCAACAGTGAGTGTTAAATGGTTGGAGAAAGTTTATGGAGCATTAGTTCAGTCTAGATGGAATTAAGATAAAAGAGTGTGGGGTATAGAGAATGATTGGGAAAAAATGGATCATATTATACTTTTAAATGTTTCATAAAATTCTGCAAATATGGGGGCATTACTTGAAATAAGAAAGGTTAGTGTTAGAGAATTGGTGATGGGGTGAATTTTGAATTATTTGTTTAGGACAAACCAATTGAATGAAGTCATATTTTAAAACAACATGTGCAATTCAAAGAAAACAACAAGTGTATTAATAGCTGGGTTAATAAGATAAAGGATCAATTAGAAAAGAATAGGATGGGTGATTATGAATGGATAGACTATGCCTAACGATGGGATTTTGGAGGTTAATGAAGTTAAGATGTGAAGATATGGATAGATAAATTGTGGCAGGGTGCAATAAAGCAGTAAAACTTATTGTCTCTAAGAAACTGAAGATAAACCTTGGAAGGGAAATGTATATTGAGAAGTGAGGAAAGAGAGTGGATTGCTTGGCTCAGGTTAGAGCATTGAAAATTCAGATTATTTAGAATTAATTTTTGAACAGGGCATATGCCCCATTTATCAAAGAACTGAAGAGGCAATCCATATATTGTCTGAATGTCCAGCAACTAATGAATGGAGATATAAACAATTAAAGAAAAATGTCTTAGAATATGAAAAGCAAAAGCATTTAGAACATTTTTTAATAATAACCAAATTAGAAAAATAGGTGAATTTTTGTTTAAAGTTGAAATAAACTAGATATGATAGTAAAAAGGTAAAGTCAAGACCATGAAAGCAAGGTAATATTAGCATATTATAATTGATAAACATATAATATTTTTATAAACAATGTATACAGTTTTTTTCACACTAACTCCATTCACTTACATAAATTGTGGCATGAATTGATAAATCAGCAATAGCAGTGCACTTTTGGAATAAAAATCATGAAATTAAATCAGAGATAAAACTACTTAAACAACTTCATAATGCAATAGAACTTTCCACTTGGGAAAATATTTTCATTACAAAAAATAAGGATAATTTGATGAATTTCGATATCCCTCCATTGGATGAACTCAGCAAATTCCTAATAATACCAACAGATGCCGCCACAAGAACATCAAGAGACCCAACCGCCACGTTTAACGACAGTTTGTCAACAGGCTGAAGATGGGAGGGATCGCTCCCGAAACATATGTTCCAAATTTATGTAAGTGAATGGAGTTAGTGTGAAAAAAACTGTATACATTGTTTATATATATACCACTCCATTGTCAACAGCTTTGTAAGTACACTTATTTGTGATATAATATTTTACTTCTTTGATGAGTTGAACTTTAGCCTGGTTGAAGATGGGAACTAAATGTTCTGGAAACCAGTTCCATACATTTATGAAAAGTAAGTGAAGCTTTAAGAGTGAGTAGTTCAACTGAATCATACAATGATATCAATTAATATAACATTTTGCTAATAAATGAGTTCTTTTGTGTCTGTTTATTTTCTTTTTGTTTTGTTTGATATGCTAGGATGTGCTATGGAGATAATGACCAGGATCAGAGTTTGCGTGCATCCATTACTTTTTAATTTACTTAGTACTATGCAACACATTAATTAATTCACTCATTCATTCATCCCTTATTCATCATCAGATACCTGCTCCTCCAGTTTGTGTATCACTGACAATGTGAACAACCATTTCCACTTAAATAAATGCATAAGTGACGCATAAGTGTTATTACATTGACTCAAATTACTTAGTTTGCCACCAGTACTATTTTCTTTGCTATATTATTTTAATTTAAAAACTGGAAATACATTTGGATTACTTTACAATATAATCATCACTATGAATAAAAAAAAAATATTATAAAAATACAGAACCTTCTCATAACTTAGTTAAGCATTGCAATATTCAATAACAGACTTGCGCAGACAATAAAGAGCTCTGGATAATTTTGTTTTTTTCAGCTTCAGCAAAACTCACATTAGCTGACAAAGGGCAGTTTGGGTAAAAAGAGCTTAATTATCATTTCATACTTAAAAAACATGAACACTTTCACAAAATTAGTTTGCCTGCCAGTGTTGCCAAGCCCAGAAAAGGATACAATAATCCTGCATTTAATTTTGAAACAATGAAACAAAAATCACAGATATAGTGCACAACACTTATCTTTGGAATTACTGTTTCTTTTGAGATAACAATATGTATTTAAAGGATTAGCATTAATTGTACCTGAATTACTAGAATATCTTAACACTTGCTATCAACTGATGTTGCATGCTTGTCAACATAAGGTACTGAAAAAGAATAGTATGTAAACTAAATTAATTTAAGAATATTAATCTCCAATGTTCAATTCTGTGGATGTCAGAAATTGCCACTGTTATTCTAATCATGCTTAGGATATACTGGCACTAAATAATAATTCATTTACATCTGTTTACAATATTTGTGTCCTACTAATTGCTGAGCCTGCTGCTACAGTGGTACAAATTAAAATTCTATAGATGGAATTTTTCAAAACCCAATTGCCAAATCTAACTATTGGTAATTTGTCCATTAGAACGTTAACATTTTCATTCATTTCATCATCTTGAGAGATGATGTCAAAAACTAATAAATCCAGACCACAACTGCATCCAAATTTAACAAGTAAGGAAAATGGCCTCATTTACATAACTGGATCCAGGGTGTATTTATGGAACTATATAAATGATGAAAATAAACAGACTGATACTCATTCAGATCCCTATGTTTAGCATGTAACTGATTTCTAGCTGATCTAGAATTTTTATTGATATCCCACTTTTCAATAATCTCTTCTTAAGATTAACACATTTTTTCAAAGTTGCTATAATATTTCTACCGCTTCCTGAAAGAAGAGCTGCCTAGCCTGTGCAACTATTGATTATTAATTTTATTATAATTAATTATTAATATGTTGGATGAGTTGAACTAAACACTCTTACAGCTTCACTAACTTATTATTTCATTACAACATATTTCTTGGACCACTGTCCCCATCATCAACTACTTGTCAACTGTTGGAAGGGTTGTTGTAATCCTTGAAAAAAGTACTGTTTGGCTCTGGTAGACATATGGTGAACTTGAAATTAGTTTTTCTTCTCCTGGGATATCAACGTTCATTAGCCTATTTTTTTTAATTTGTGGACATAAAATTTTTCGCAAGTGCTCAGTTATGCATGCCCTTCTACTGCCTTTATCAATTGTATTCTTTCTTCAATTTCATGATTACTTGTCCAAAAATGAGCTGCCACAGCAGATTTCTCTACTTGCTTATACTTTATTTTCTTGCTGTGCTCTTTCTGTAAGGTATTTTTGTTTCTTTTTGTTTGTCCAATCAAAATTTTATCCAATATTTTATCACTGCACAATTTACATGATAAGATTCCAGACTTCTTTTCTATGGTGCACTATCTAACTGTTTGTTTATAATATTTTTTATGCTGAACTTATTCCTTGGTGCCAACGTAACATTAACTTCCAAGATCTTGAAATTTATTTGCAGTTCAAGGATGACCGATAAATTGTTTAGAAGTTTTCTTTTCTACTACTGCCAAGAGAGTCTAGATTTCTTTTGACTGCTTAAGTTTCTTGAACTGCTGTATCTTTTTCCAAACCATTTCCTTACAAAATCCACTATTCAATCCTGTTTTTTCTATTTGGTTGTATTTCTGTTGGTATTCTCTTTTTTGCAATGGTAAATTCACGAGTCTATGTGCTAACTATTATTCAGTGCATGTTTATTGGATTGAAGCTATTGGCTTTTATGTAGTTGTCTGTGTATGTATCCTTTTCGTGTGTTTCAAATTCCAACTTTCCATAGTTTTTTGTTATTTTAAGGTCCAGGAATAGAAGAAAATCAGCGAATAATGCATTTTGTGACAAAGTATTTTGGAAAAAGATATAGGAGTTCAAGAAACTTAAGCAGCTAAAGGAAATCTTAATTCTCTTAAAAGTAAAAGAAAGGAAAATTTCTAAAAAATTTATCTTATCATCCTTGAGTCACATATACATTTCAGAAGATCTTGGAAGTTAGCATTACATTAGCACCAAGAAATAAGTTCAGCATAAATAATCTTATAAACAAAGTACATAGTATGTACTATGTATAAACATAGATAATACGCCACCAGAAAAGAAGTCAGGAATGTATAGTGTAAATTTTGCAATGATAAAATATATATTGGACTAACAAAAGAAACATAGGTACCTTACAGAAAGAGAAGAACAGGAATATAACATATAAACAAATACAGAAATTTGCTGTCGGAGCTCATTTTTGGACAGGAAATCATGAAAATGCAGAAAAAATACAATTGTTAAAGGCAGTAGAAGGGCATAAAGAACTGAACATGTGGGAAAATATTTATATGCACAAATTAAAAAATTAGTTTATGAACTTTGATACCCTGGGGGAAGAAAACGCTAATTTCAGGTTTATCAGATGTCTGCCAGAGCCAAACAGTACATCCTCTAAAGATTATGACAACCCTTCTAACAGCTGACAAGTAGCTGATAATGTGGACAAAGGTTCGTGAAATATGTTCTAATGAAATAGGAAGTTAGTGAAGCTGCAAGAATGTTTAGTTTGACTCATCACACTATTATGTGATGACAGTTCCAATTGTATTTTGTGTTAAGTGCTGATTTACAACCCATATCACTCTTTTAAGCAATGAAAATAATGCAACAGCCTAGCTAGATCAGGTTAATAAAAAGATGATCCTCCACCATTTCAGTCTGTTTTATCAATTGTAATCATTGCAACATACGAACTACTGTTCCAATAAAACAGCACTCCTTGCTCAACTTGCTGACATTTCTTGGCTATATTCTGCAATTTTTAAATTAAATTTAAATAATAACCTGTTACTCTAATGCACTCTGCAGATTCTCAACCTGAACAGCACATAGTTTGTCCCAGAACACAGTAAATTTCTTGCATGTTGATGGGCGGACATCTCTAATTTTCAATTCCTAAATTTTATCACATTTTGATAAGAAATCACTAACATTATATTCATTTTTACCAACTTACTTGGACTTTTTTAAAAGGCTCAAATATCTTGGTGGATTTGAGGAGGTATTTAATCACAGCTCTTTGTTCAGCATACCTTTTTCTGTTATTAATTCAACTTAACATTCTCACCACCACTATGACACAAAACTATACTACATACTGAAGCTGTGCATGTGGTTTACACATATGACACAAATTTGTATGCCATGAAATGCAACATTTAAATCAATTAGAAATGAGTCAGTAATGGGGCATAGGAATCAGCGCTTCATGAGAAAAAGATATTAATAACAGAAATTTTATTCTTAAGTTCATGAAAATTCTCTAGGACACCACATTGCTCTTTAGCAAAACAGAGGGATCAAGATGATCAAGCAATATGCATCTGTGCAATAGCTCATAAAATGTGGCTGCACCACTATCAAACTGCACCATGAAAGATCAATGAAGCATCAATTAAGTCAGAAGGAGAAAAGAATTCCAAAATACACAGTAGAATGAAAGCTCAGTATGAAGAAAATTGAGTTAGTACATTGAATAAGTGGAAAGATTTAAAAAAAGGTAGACAAAATATCAGTGATGAACACCAGAATAGAAGACCAGTTTCTGTTGTTCAACTGAAATCAGTGACTACGTCAGTCATTGTGATAAAATTGCCACAGAATTCAATATGAGTCATGGCTCAGCATACAATATTATCCATGATGACCTTCAGTACAACAAATGCAGCAGATGGTTCCCAAGGCACTTCCAGTGCACAGCAGACTTTTGTCCAAAGCACTTTGACCATCATGCTCATGAGGAAGACATGTTTCTTTATTAAATTATGACAGGAGAAGAGACTTGGGTGCACCATTATGAACCAGAGACAATCAAAGCAATGAAAGTACCCATTTACTTGTCAAAAATATTCAAGACATAGGCTCTCACTGAGAAAGACAAGTTGACAATCATTTGGGTTTTCAATTGGTGCACTTCCAGCAAAAGAGTGATACCATAATTAGAGCTTGATATAGTGACATGATGGTGAACAATTTATAGAGCACAATATGAGCAAAATGCTGGGGACTATTTTCAAAAGGATAATTGCTGCTTCATGACAATACCTGCTCCCATATGCTGTGGGATAAAGTAGAAATATAAAATAATCTGAAAATTCAGGTGCCAAACCTCCATACAGTCCTGATCTGGCACTACTGAACTTTCACTTGTTTGTACCTTTGAAATTACTTTTCCAGGGTCAAATGTAAGTGAAGTAGTGTACAGTTAGTTGAAAGCTACAACAATTTTTTTTCCTTGAGGGCATCCACAACGTTAAGGACTAGTGGTTTGCAAAGCAGGATGACCATGTTGTAAAAATAAAGCACAATCAATTCCTGCAAGCAATAGTAACTATAAAATTCCTGCTATTTAATGATTTTCCTTATACATTAATTCATGCAGAGTCTCTAGGTATCAGATACTCATCTCTCAATATCTACTTATCCTCCATCAAGTGCCTCTACAGGTGGTGAATAGGAGAATGCCAAGCAGAAATGGCATGTGCTGGGGAAATCAAATATCTGGGGCAAACCAAAATTAGCAAAACTTGGGTAGAAAGGACTCCTTAAGCCACAGGAATGGCAACCTTTCTAGTGTTGGTACACAAACAAGCCCTTCAATTTTGGAGGCACAGAGATGGTAGACCCATCACTATGTTAACCTTATATGGTGCTCCAAGGAGAAATTAATTACTGAAAAGCTAAAGTATACTAAACTAGTTGATGACAATGCAAGGTTTATGATTAAATGGAAAGCTGTAATAGATACACTGAATTTAGCAACATGGAATGTTAGGGGGCTATATACAAAGGAAACAGAAGTAATTTAAATAATGAAATGCAAACATATCAATTTAGTAGTATTTACAGAAACAAGAAAGAATTTAAGCGGTAGTATGAACATAGAAGACATGGTATGCAAGGATTAAGGCTAATGGAAAGGTGTAATAGATGTACTGAATGGAGTGGAGTTCCACAGTCAAAAAGGGGAAGTAACAGAGTAGCAATACTAATAGACAAAAGTGGAAAAATGCTATTAAAAGTAATACATTTATAAATAACAGGATAATTACTACAAAATTTAAGGTACCTCAAGGAAATTTGACTATTATAACATATGCCCCAAATGAAAGAAGAAACTAAGAAATTTTACCAAGATCTTCAATCTACATACAATTCAAACAATAAAAATGATTAAATTATAACAGGAGACATAAATGTCCATATAGGAAACCACCCAATCTTAGAAGTATTGGGTTGCTTTGAAAAAATAAGATTAATGACAACAGAAAAAGATATCGATTGAATTTGCTACTTATAATGCATTTAAAATTCAAATACATTTTTATAAAAGAAAGATGATAATAAATATACATGGAGTGCCAGAGGAACTTGTTCTCTAATAGATGTGGCAGTTTCTTATAGTTGCAAACAGCCACAAGTTGGGAAACCCTTTTGGAGTGGTTCAACAAAGGTGAGTAGGGGGATGCGGAAGTAGGGATGATTGCAGAATTAACCAAGAATTAGGTTTATCTTAATGGATGATGTGTAGACTTTCTTCTCGCTCACTCACGGCTCCTTTGATGGTGTCTTAATGCTAGGGTTTCCTCGATGCTCAGGATAATGTTAAGCTGGAATTTTGGAAACAAATTTCTTATCTCCAGGGAAAAGGAGATGGAAAGGTTACTGTGGATATAGAATAAACTTGTTTTGATGATAACAGCCTTGATTTATTCAATTGCTCTACGTGACTCAGGTTTCACAATCTGGACATGTTTTATTGAGGAAGTTTTAAGAAGTTCTTCAAAACACTGGCACTAAGCTCACACAAACTTTTGTCTCTCACCACTCCAGCAGTTTTTATAACGTAAAAGTTCTTCGCACCAGATTTTCATTCCTTGTACTAATAAATGATTACCGACAGACATATACCTAATAACTGACTACAGATGGACAATACTTGATTATTCCAAAAATTCTTCCTGTAGGTCACTTTTTCTGCTAGCTTGCTATCAGTCTCGCGCCCAACTGTATTTCTCTATTGTCATCCTCGGCTACTCTGTTCTATCATGCCAAACTGTTATCTATGGCTGCTCTGTTCTCACCTCTCTTAGCTCGACTCTCATATACTGTCCCTCTAACAAGCAATGTTACTTTCCAGTGCAACCTTCAAAACTTAGGATATTATGGCTGGTTCACTCCTCTAAAAGAATTCTTAAAGATTCCTCGCACCAACAAAATAATGGTCTTAGGGCGAATTTACATAAGGGATTACAAAGGGAGGAGCAGGTCACTTGCCATGCCTAACATAAAAGGAACCTTAGATGCTTATTGCTTCTCTCTGCTTTTGTATTTCTATTGAATGGAACATTCGTAAATTTTAAATATACACTGTGAGACATGTGTGTTGAGGAAAATATATGAAATAAGTATGTAAACTTAAATCTAAGCAACAATACATAATATGCATACATACACTTAATTCACATGGCAAGAATAATTGCCTAGAGGGTTCGAGTCAGGGGAGTGCCTGTCTCATAGATTACACTATAGTACATAAGGAATCAAAAAATCTTACATAAGATATACATGTAAAAAGAGATAAAAACATTAGTAGCACCCCCTTTCTACTGAAAACTAAAATAAATATATTTACACATTAGAAGAAAATACACACAAATAATACTAAATCTAAGAAATGAGGTCTTTTAAAGTATACCTTTTACAAGAAGAAAGTATGAAAATCTTGTATCAGAATAGACTTAACAGATATTTGAAAAAAGAAGACAGGAGTACAGATGAATAAAGTCATGTGATATACGTCGCACTAAACAGTCGTATTGCTTCACCTACTTGTGTGATATTTGGAACCGGTTTCGGAGACCTTTGTCTTCATCATCGGCCAAGGGTATGACTGGTTGGAGAATCCAGTGGCTCTGTAGAGATGAAGCACCATCCTGGTGGTTTAGGAAACATCTTGAAAGATAAAACAGCTGTAAACACCCCACAAGAGAAATAAGCAGGGATTTACAAAATAACATGTGCAGATTGTGAAAAGATCTACATTGGAAAAACAAAGAAAAATATAGGCACACGTTTAAAAGAGCATTTCAGGAATATAAAATATAAATAGACAGATAGATCAGCTGTGGCATATCATTTCTGGACTAAAATCCATGAGATTGTGAAAAAGGTGGATTTATTAAAAGAGACTCGGGGACATATAGAACTGGATACTTGGGAAAACATTTACATTCATAAATACAGAGATCGATTGATGAACTTTGATATTCCAAAGGTAGAATACACATATTTTAAGTACATAAAAACACCACCAGGATGGCGCTTCATCTCTACAGAGCCGCTGGATTCTCCAAACAGTCGTACCCTTGGCCGAAGATGAAGACAAAGGTCTTCTAAACCGGTTCCAAATATTACACAAGTAAGTGAAGCAATATGAATATGTCATATATCACATGATTTTATTCATATGATTTGGCTTCACTGTGTTAGTTCCATATATTTTTTAAAAAACAAGTTTCTTTTTGAAAAAATGTTTTAATTAAGGAGTACAGATGTAGAAAGTGGGTGGATAAATATTAAAGAGATGATGAAAATGGGGTGTAATAATAATAGTTACTGCAAACAGCGATATGGTGTAGGAAGTTATTTGGAATGGATCATTTTATACTGATTTTGTTATTGTGTATATTAATGCCTGTTTCAAATGAATGAAACAGTATCCAAAACAATATTCTTAGCATAGAGTCTGGAGGTATTTGATACTGTTCATACTACCACCACCAGTACTCATAGGAGACTTTGGCAGTCTTTACAGAAGTATCACAGATTTATTCTTCCCCAGACAATTTACAACTTAAATATTATGCTGGTTATTATCGTAATGTTTTGTGAACTTAACACACTTTCTTATGGCAAACAGTCTCTCTGTTTTACAAAATCAAACATTTAGATATAATCTTATGAGTACAAGATATTCCTTCACAACTTCTTGTTAGTGGCACAGCATAAACCTCACTATATTCTACAGAAGTGCTATATTAAACAAGATAGTAAAACAATCAACTTGCAGTAAATTAACTGTAAAGCTATAACACATAAATGGCCAACTCATAAAATCTAAGAAATCCCAATGATTGAATCGCATTGCATTTTAATAAGGGGAAAAAAAAAAACAACACACAATTAACATTCCAAAGGCATGACAATATATAATTCTGAATAAAATTTCAAACTTAAATGCTTTAACTACTGGCCAGCATCATCAACACTAGAAGCACTTTTTCTTTTCATTTATTTTTGCTGACTGTATATCAAATGCAAAATAATGTTATGATGAGCTTATGAACATTTTCAAGTCACTAAATTCCGAATACAGACTTTTGAATGTAATTACTTTCTCTGCAGGCAATATTAGGCAGTTCAGCATTTTATCTAGAAAATACTTTTTATATTAGGTAATGCACATGTACAAATAGGTAGTATTATATGGAAAGATCAGCTCATTACAAGCAAAAGGGCTAGGGAAGAAAAACAGTGCCTGGTTAATTAGCATTTAATAACCAACTTCTTACCTCAGCAAGGAGAATGTATAATGTGTGTCTCCAAACCACAATCCTCCTGCTGAACTGATTAACCAGCGAACCAACGATAAATCATTTGTTCAGGGCATGAAACTAAAGAGTGATTGTTGCACAGCATACATCAATGTGTAGCTCACTACAGAAACAAGAGATTGGAGGACTATGAAACATTAAGGAGGCTAACTGTTAAGTCAAATGTAACTCACAAAAATAAAGCCTAAACAAACATGTTTTACACTAAGAAGAAAAAGCTGATAATCATAAATTTCACATCCCTTATCACATAATAAGAAATATTATGTTTACTTTAGTTAAATTTTTTCTTCTTGGCTGCTGTCAACAAGTTGTGCAGTGGGCCTAAACAAACCTATCTCATTCAGATAAACAAATGAGGGGATGTGTGGTTTATTTGCTGTTCATAGCTATATGAAAGACAGTGTTTAACATTAAAACTGTAACTGTAACATGTTTCTCTCCTTTCTCCTGCCAAACATGTGTGATTACTCCCACCAATTTTAACTTGTGCATGGCCATGAAAAAAAAATATCATACATGCACTGTATATTTGTACTTGCAATTTCAACAGTTCCTTAGTGGTCAAAATGACAATATACATTATTTATACATTGAGTTTTACAAACAATAAAAATTATCAACTATATGTGCTATGGTAATTTAGAAAAACTGAATGTTTCCGTTCATCATGAGTTTATTCAAAGACGGCAGTTAATGGAGATTACTTAGTGGTGCCTGTATAACCTCAGTGCTCTTCTGTTAATGCAATGAAATAATAATATAGAAATTCACCACAGGCTTCTGTTATGATGTCATTAGCTATGTAATTACATGAGCTCTTTTCATACAATTACTTCAAAATGTAACTTGTAGGTAAGGTTACATGGATTTTGGATTATGAATAAATGACTAATCTTAAGCAATGAGGGAGCATTAGCTTTATATCTAAGCACAGGAAATTACAAACCTATAATATATTGCTTCCATATTTCCTCCTTAATCGAGAAGTTACAAGCAGGTGGTATGCTGTAATCAGTTATGTTATTTTGTATATCAAGGATCTTTTACTTTCTTATTGGCTTAGGGTTAGCCCTTACTGTCAGCTGAGCTGTTGGAACAGAAAGGCATTTTGTACTCTGAGAAGAATTGCTCTATGGTTCTCAAACACATTGGCATATTAAGCTATGGGGTCTTATAATGAAACTGTAAATTTGAAAGCAGTAAATTGTGTTTAGTTAAATTTCTCAAATGTATTTATTTCCGGATGTTGAATACTGACTTTAGAAAAAATTTGAATTTCTTAACAACTTTGTGATTAGGTTAGCCTTAGGAAGTGAGCATGTGTTAGTGATAAGCATTGATAATATGAAATGTGCATTTTTTAATAATGCTGTCTTATTAAAAACTCACTACTTTATGTCAAGCTTTCTGTAAAATAGTTATGATTTCACATTAGTGGCACATAGCCTGTGGTGCCTCAGTAGTGAAAATAGGCATTAAATAGCACTAAAAAAAAGTGGCATAGGTTTAAAGTACCAACATGGGAGGCTGAAGTTGTTAAGGCAAAGACTCCATGAATGGGAGGTTTGGGATTTGATTCCTGCCAGCATTGCCCTCCCTGACTAAGGTTTTTTTTTCCAGGTTTTCCTCAGTCCTCATTAATGGCAAACACCAGAATGGTACCTAAACATAGGCCCGGAATGTTTCATTAAAAAATTTGCAATATTTCATTTCATGTATCTTTACTGTTCAATGCCTGCAGTGCCTCAGTAATAGGTGTAAACACTACTAAAAAAAGTTTGCAAGTGCATCTTTAGTCCAGTACATAAACAGAAATATACAGTTGGTGGCAAACCACAGCATAACAGCCACACCATGATTTTCTGTTGCATCATATCTATGGTATGCATTAAAGGCATCAAACTGAAATTATATTATAATAATCTGACACCTAAGCAACATACCAGTTCTAGTCCTCATTGGGATCTTCTGACAAGCCTACCCAATAGAAAGAATTCCCTCCTCCTCATAAACTGGCTGAAGCTGCAGGTAGCTGTCTTAAATGCTCCTTATGCTTCATATTATTTTTCCAGTTTTTCAAACTGAACTGCATTGTTTATTAAATATACATATAATTCTTGCACTTGTAACCCTTTTAAGGTTTGTGAAGTAACTGTTCTCTTCATCTGCAACTAATTCACTCTGATATGGTTTAATGTGGTAACATAGTAGCAAATATAAAAACTGTGTCTATATGAAGTTTCATTTCATCTATTTGCATACTTTTGAGGAGAAAACTCTTCTTTAATAGCCTGCAGTAGTATAGAAACTGGATTAATTATAACAATATTATGTTGGGTTTTCTCTTATGCTGTATTGAACATTATCAGTCTATTACTGATGTCCTTTCCACACATTTGAGAACAAAAGGTTCAAAACAAGTTTTAAAAATATGGTGGAGTTTGGCGTACCATAGTATTCTGCTATAGCATTAATCATATTTTTAATAAATAATATATTCAATAAATTCAAGCTGGCCTCCACAATGCATTATTACTTTTCTGTCAGCTTTGTCTGAAGCCAAAACCACAAATTTTAAGTCATCACACCAGTGCTTTATGTAACAGGTATTCTTATCAAACCAAGTCTCTCCCAAGAATATATTACTAGAAAATCCTTAGGTCAATAGCTAATTATAAAGGTCTATAAATTGAAATTTTTAATAACTGTATTGTTTTTGAAATGTGGTTCTAAATATTTCAGTACCATTGATTTAAAAATTACCTCAGACTTTATCCACCACATTAGAATTTGTTACAAATCAAGAATTTTCATATTTTTTCTTTGATATTGTGCAAAGCTCAAGAATTGCATAAGAGTTATAATTTAAATTACCAGTTTTTCATACTCAGTTTCACATTTCAAATATTAGTACATTTAACCTTTTAATAAAAAATATTTATTTGGTTTAGAATATTATTCTCTTGGATTTTCTCCTTTGAGTTTCCATAGATTTACTCCAGAGTATCCAACAATAACCCACAATCATTAATGTATTCCATCTCCTTTGGTATCTCCTTTCCATTTCTTGAATATCTGAATGAACCTCTCACCTTGCTCTACACTACTGCGACCAGATTTTCAAAAGTAAACAAATAAAAATATTATTTAAGAACTTTGGAAAACTAAGATATTTTTAAAAAATTCTTTTGAAACTTACACAGTGAAGCTTGTTCACAGACTTGTTAATAGATGATAGATTAATTATAATTTAAATAAAATATAATTTGAGACACATGTTGCATCCCAAAACTGAGAATTGCTGTAGCATGTTGTTCACAAGTTTAGCATAATCAAGATATTTACTGTTTCCTAAAAACAAATCAATGACTTCTTTAAATGCATTCCAAGCTTCTATTTCTATAAGAATCATGGTCAAATTGCCTGCCTTTAACCAGTACTCTGATTTGTGGACCTATAAAATGTTAACTAAAAATGTTAATTGGAACATTCACAGTGAAGCCAATCATATAATTGAAATCATTTTATGATATAGTCGAACTACACACTCTTATGCTTCACTTACTTGTCACTATTGTAGACCGGTTTCGAGAACAGTTGTTCTCATCATCAGTTCAAATCTCCGACTGCTGGATAATTCGTTGTGTTGTGGGTATTCTGCTCTGGAGGAGGTGTGATGAACTTAAAGTTTATATTTTCTTCGCCGGAAGTGTCAAAGTTCATTAAACTGTCTCTGTATTTGTAAATGTATATTTTCTCCCATGTTGCTAATTCTGTAGGTCCTTGCACTGATTTTAATAATTTTGCTTTATTCACTATATCGTGGTTTTCTGTCCAAAAATGAAATGCCACTGCTGATTTCTCAATTTGCTTGTATTTTATGTTCCTGAAATGTTCTTTTAACCTTGTGCCTATGTTTCTCTTTGTTTTTCCTATGTATATTTTTCCACATTCTTCACAACTTATTTTGTAAATGCCTGGTTTTTTCTCCTGTGGAATACTGTCATTAACATTGTCTGTGAGAAGATGTTTAACATTAAACTTGTTAATCGGTGCCAACCTGATATTAAAATCTTTAAGAATTTTCTGAAATTTTTTTGTAGCCCATGGATGATATGTAAATTTTTTAAAAATTTGTTTATCTTTCTTTGCTGAAAGTGTTGTGGTTTCTTTTATAAGCTTTTGCCTCTTGAATTTCTGTACCTTTTTGTATACTAGTTCTTTCTTAAAACCATTTTTAATTGCTGTTTTTTCTATATGTTTGTATTCTTTAAGGAATTCATCCTTGCTAATTTGTAGGTTAACTAGCCTGTGTGTTAAACTATTGATAACTGCATGTTTGTGAGAAGTGGGGTTAAAAGTGACAAGTAAGTGACAAGTAAGTGAAGCATAAGAGTGTGTAGTTCGACTATATCATAAAATGATTTCAACTATAAAATGTTGTTTTATTTTTGCACCTAAAGAGCAGAAAATTAATCAATGCAATATTTGAAACAGTCCCCATCTTTGTCAAGTGCTTTCACATAGTTTTCCACTTTAAAAGGAGATTATTTAATAGCAAGGTGTGGGTAAAAATGCTTAATTGAGGTAAAAAGGAAGGAATGGAACGAAAAAATTGGACTCAAGATTTATAGAGCAGCAAATGAGAACAGCAAAAAGATACGGAAATTGGTGAAGAGTGTGTAAAGTAAGATCAATGGAGAATAAAATTGGCCCAAAAATGGAGGGGGTACTTTGAGGAATTAATATGAGGAAGCATTTTGGTAAGGCAAGCAAAATTAATGGGGGAAATACACAATTATGTTAAAGAGCTAGACCATGAAATATTGGAATAGATTACCAAATTAAAAAGTAAGAAAGCAAATGGGATCAATGGAATACCAGGGGAATTCTAGAAAGTGTGGTATGAGGATAACAAAAGGAGAACACTGCTGATAAAATTGCTTAATGCACTGTTTCAGGGTGGAAAGTTTCCACAGAATTGGAAATTGTGGGTGATCGTACCAATCTTTAAAGGGAAGGGAGAGGTAAATAACCCAAGCAATTATAGAGGCATTAGTCTCTTAGCAGTGATAGGAAAGGTGTTTACAGCAAAAATGATTACAGTTATAGGTATAGGGAAAAAGAATGCTATTGGATTTCCAGGGAGGGAGGGGGGTTCATAAAAGGAAAATGTACAGTAGACAATATCTTTATAATAAGAACATTGATAGATAAATATCTGAGTATAAAAAGATGGAAGATGTATTGTTCTTCACAGATCTTGAAAGGCCTTTGATACTATCAAAAGAGAGGCATTTTGGATTAAGTTGAGAAAAAATGGAGTGAGTGGGAAGTTTATAGGACTAAACTGAGGATGTATTCGGGTAACAATTTTTATATTAGGCTTGAAAGCAACAAAGTAACAGACTGGGTACCAAATAGAACTGAGGGGGGCTTCAAAAATAGAAATTTTCAGGCGAGGTTTTTTTAATTAATTAACAAATATAACACATTATTTTCACAGCTAATATCAGTTTAGAGAAAAGAATATACATCAAATAGACTGTAGGTATTTTGCATATTTTTATGTCTAAACACTTATCTGTAAATTAACCCTAAAATAACAAATTTTACAAAAGCCAACATCTACACAATTTTTTTTATAATTTTCTATACTTTTTAATCAAGATTTTCAAGAAAAAACTTATTTTCCTTTGATATTTAAAGCATATTGTGCAGCATAAACTAGAATAATAAACCTCAGCATTTATATGCTTTTGTTCCAATGTATCATCGAACAATTCTGTCCAACAATAATGTCAATGATGATGATGATGATAATGATAATAATAATAATAATAATAATAAAGGCATAACAGAAACGGGACACTTATGCTGGATAAACATATTTTTATAATATAATTAGATGTTTCTTTATCAATATGCACAGACGCAGCATTATCTTCACCATTCTTTTGACAATTTTAGCACATGTCTTCATAAAATGTTACAGTTTCTTCTGAAGACACCCAAATTTTACAGTAACTTCCTTATGTCAGCACTTTTTGTTTCACTAATGAGATTTATGAATGGAAGTTCCACAGCGGTACCAATGGTCTTTGCATTACTTATTCTCAGTTTAAGAACTTCAATGCTGGACCCTGTGTATGTCGTTTTCATGGATACTTACCCCTTATTGTACATGGACATCAGTCATTATGAATGGAAGTTTCTTTTTCAAAATTTCCTATGATTTAGATTTAAAACTGAATACTTTCCAGTCTTTACAAAGAACTAGGCATTTACCACGTTTTCCTTATATCGCATGGTGTTCTGAAGATATAGTGATCGTGTCTACTCTTTGTCAATATTTCTGAAGGTGTGGTCTGGAGGAAGATAACTCTGACCACAGATGGGAAAATAATGGGGGACCTTCTCAAAAAGAGTAGACATCTATTATTTTTTTAGTTGGTTTCCTCACAATTCCAATAATATATGCCAATTATTATCTTGCTGACTACACAATGGACACTTATCCAACTTCCCCCTTACTCTTAAGCCCTTCAAATATATTACTTCTGTTCTCGCTCAGGCAAAATCTTCTCTTGCTGATTTATCACAAATATCAACATAATTTTCCCTATTCCAAACTTTTTTCAATTCTCTACATACACTCAATTGCACTTTAAGGTTAAAACTAACAAATGTTTTTTCCCTTTGAATATCTTCGATTCTTAACCTAACTTCTTTCCAAAAACCCCTTCCTAATACTCTCCTGTCCCTCCACATGTTCCCAAAGCCAATTTTTTCTAGATTTTCCTAGATGTTCTTGAGCCCAAGTACCACCTTAATTAAACCTTTGCTAACCTCCCAAACATTGATATAGTACACTATGCTTCTCTAAATTACCAATTCTAATCCAGTATTATTCTTGATAATTTTCCCTTTACTACCTATTCTACCTAATTCAACTTGAGTCAGGCCATTAGGCAATGCTCTGGGAAGCCCAATATATGTTTGCAAAAGTTTCTGTATATCAGATTCACATTAACCCATCCATCCTCCAAATCACATATCTCAAATCCATAGAGCATTTTGGCCTCCATCACTGCCCTATAGACTCTTTCCAACCAATTTACTTGCATCCCTGGTATTTTATCTAAACTTGTCCTTAATAGCTTTCAAGGAAAGCTTCCCTTTAGTTGTTACCATCTACTTTGGTCACACCATCTACCCTTACTACTTACTCTTAACTCTAAGTAATCAAATTTGTTAAGCATCTCAATTTCTCTTCTGTGCCAGGACCATTTCTCATCTTTCCTTAATTTGTTGCCCTTTTTAAAGACCACAATTTTTTATTTATTTGAATTAATACATAAACTCAAGTGGAGGTTTAAAGAAAACAATAGAAGCAACAGAGAAATATTGTAAAATATGGGTCTTAAAAACAAATAAAAGTAAATAAAAGACTTTGGTATGTAAAAAAGGGAACAAACTCGGCAGAGATGAGAAATGGAGGCTAGAGGGGAGTGAAATTGAAGTGGTAAGGAAATTTGATTTGGAGGTAAGGCTGAACAGTAACAGAAAATGGACAGAAAAAAGGAAGAATGCACTAGGAAGGGAAAATTAGCTACCAATAGTAGAAGAACATGCTTGAAGAAACTTCCAAATATGAGTGTAAGCTGGTTAGATAAGAGTATATTTGGCTACAGTTGAATCAAAAATGATAAATGGGATAGAAATATGGGGGACAGAAAAAGGGTGGGAATGCACAGATTAGATTCCTAGATTGCTAGGAATGGTGCCTAGATTCCTTAGATTCCTAGAGCATCCCATGATATCGGGATTAACTAGAGCTGCACCCAATGGAGTAGCCTTCATGGAAGTAGGAAGGGTGGGCCAACAGGGTCTAGTAATAAAATGCATTATGAAATACTGGCAGAGGATACAATCATTGAAGTAAGGAAATATTCTCAAAGAGTGCTTGGGGGAGCAAGAATAATAAAAATGGGTAGGAAGTTGGGTAGATAGATTAAAGGAAATTTTAAGAGAAATTGGTTTGGGAGAGCTAGTTAGTTTACAGTTACCAAATGGGCAAGGTGCATGGAATAAAGCGAAAGCAAGGATTGATGATATAGAGAAACAGGAAATATTTGGTAGCCTAAGAGATAAGAATACTCTGATATGTTATAGGAATTTAAGAAAGAGGGCAGGGAAAAAATATATTGAGGTCTGTAACAAAATGGGTAGGGAGGGTATGGCATGGGCAAGAAGAGGAACAATGATGCTAGGTGGGGTAAAAGTTGACAAAGAATTGTGCCCACTGTGTGGTAAGGTAGACAAGAATTTGCACTGTGCAGAAATTAAAGGATGGAGAAAGGAAATATGGAACAAGAAATGGGATAATTTGCAGGCGGAAATTCAGGCATTAACATTTTTGGGATTAGCAGAAAAAATTTTGAATTAGTTTGGAAATTATGTGGGGAATGTAAGAGAAAAGTGGTGGAGGAAAGTGATCAAGGCAAAGGAAGATGGTAATAAGGCAACAATGAGGGAAGATGATCACCTTTAGGGAAGTACTTGTAAGTTCACTTAATATGTATAGCTAGAGTGATGTAGGATCCATGTACACAATTACCGAGGTGTTAGTTGTATAGGGTCCTGAATTAAATAGGGATTAAGAAAATATTGTAAAACTGTAATTGTAATGTGTAGAAATAATAAAAAATATTCATTCATTCACTAATAATTTCATCACTTCAAGTTTAATAAGAAGAGATGATGAGAGAATTTTCTTAGGGTCCAATAGTTTACCCCTTATTATATTTTTACTATCAGTTGTTTTGTCTTTGCTTTTTAACAATAAAACTGTCACAAATATAACGAAGAGAATTTGGATTATTTCAACATTTTTTTTCCATTATCCTCAGCTGCATTACATTGATAAAAATAGCAAAATGAAAGTATTTATAAGCAAAGTTTTTTCTTTTAACAACTATTTAACCACTCTATAACAACTGAATGCACAGTATAAAATGGTGTAAGCAGCATGGGATGTGCTGCCAATTATCTAAAAATAGTCAGCTAGTTCTTTTAAATAGACTTATTTCATTCGTATAAGGGAATGGTATGTGGTACGGTCAAATGGGTTTCATTTTCGGAATTAGCACATGCAAATTACATTTCAAAAACAGCAAAATTACTGTACACATGCATTATTCTTTGTAGATAAATATACCTCCATGCAATAATAGCATTGGATTCTGCCCTTGCTAATTTCAGTTTACAGTTCTGTGAGCAAGCCTCAAGCTGTGTAGTAATTTGTTCAATGTTGGGCTACAGTGATGAAACTTGTAAACAGTTTCTGTTGTCTTCTCCTGCATTATTCTATTATGTATTTGCACTGTGGATGACACTGCTGTCTTGAAAAATTCATATACTTTTTGTCGGAGTAAACCACACGTGATTCATTGATCTTGTCAAACTGAATTTTATTTTTTTTCCAGTTTTTATTCTTTTTTGTAGGATTCTGATAGTTATTTGCATCTTTGATTCCAGAAATTTTCTTTATTGTAGTAAGAGCTATACCTCCTGCTTCTTTTGCTAGTTCCTTAATGTTTTTTTTTGGATAGAGCATATTCATTTTGCATTAAGATATGGAAAAGTTCCATACATTTTTAACAACCATACACTTAGTTTTCATAACTTTGCACCCCTACCAATCACTGTTATGCTTTTCCCATTCACTGTTCTCTCCAATGAAGGACAAGATCAGGTTCATTACCAAAGACAAAGAAAAGTAAGGTCCAGTCTGTGCATCAGTTGCAGATTCAGCACTTAAGTCAAGGATGAAGAAAATTTGACATTTCAAACTGCAAGTTTACACATTCCCACCCATGATGTATCCACTGATTTAGAAATAGCTTATTATTAGATGGTTACAGAAATGCTTTGGTATAAATTAAATGAGAAAGGCTTAAGTGTTAATATGATTAAAATACTTTGGGAGTTTTATAATCAAAATAGATTTTGTGTTAAATGTGTATTGGAGAAGTAACTGATGTAGTAAGGAAAGAGAGAGGTTTAGGCAAGGATGTAAATTGAGCCCAATATTATTTAACTTATTTATTGATGATGTCCTGGATTATTTGAAAAATGTTAATATTTATATGCCTGCAATTAAAAATGTGGACATTCCAGGGCTACAGTAAACTGATAATTGTGGTGTGTTTAATACCAGTACTTGGATTAAAGTTAGCTATAGACCAAATTGAATGGTACTGTGGAGAATGGGGACTAAAGATGAATTGGGATAAAACTAAAAATATGATTAAGATCAATGTATGATTGGGTTGAAATAGACACTCTTATTGGCTCCACGTAAGAGTGTGCATTTTTACTCAATGATACAATGATCTTAATTATATGATTAGCTTCACTGTACAAGTTCCAATTATTATTTCTAGTTAAAATTATTGTTTAAGAAGGGCAATAAACTAAAAAATGGTTAGTAAAATATAGAGAAATTCAGGTTATTAGTGAATTTTAGTACGTGCAAATGAAATTTAGTAGTAGCTGAAGTTGCGAAAGGCACAAGAGAATGACATTGGCTATGGGAAGAATGGCAATGACAACAATATGCACATGTTTATATTTAACACTGGGTATGAGCACTTAAGTGGTATGAAAGAATATATTCTGCTTCGGTTTAGTTGCAATGGATTTATGGAGCGGAAATCTGGGGAATTGACAATGAATGGAATATTATGGATTTAATTCACAGTTTTTTGTAAACTAATATTTGGGATGTTTGAATAATACAGCTAACACTGGAGCCTTAGCACAGTTAGGGAAGATAAGTGTGAAAGAATTAATGGTGGAAAGAATATTGAGATATTTGAGTGTTCAAGCACTACCCAATACTGATATTGTGAAAATTGACTGAGATGTCAAGAAGCTAAGTTGTATTTTACACTTAATACCCAGTTAGGGAAAGTTAGAGAGCAGTTGTGCAAGATTGGTCTAGGAGAAGGTGACTTCAGAAAGGGATTTTGGAGGGAAGTGAGAATAAGACTGGAAGATATGGACAGGCAAATTTTATTCTCCCAGATTAGAGAGAAAAGTTCATTGACATGGCACAAAGATATTAAAAATGGACCAGAAAAGGAAAAGTATAGCAACATTTGTAGGAAAAATGAAAGGGAAGGGATAGCTTGGTGTTGATTGGGTGTTTGAGGAGAGATGTTATCCAAAGGATCTGCCCTATCTGAGGGAAGAAGGATGATAAATGTTTTTCAATGTAAAGGAACAAATGAATGTAGGATAATTGTAAAGCTAGAAATGGTTATTCAGGAATAAACAAGTTATAGTATGAAAGATTTTTTAAAATAAACTACGCTATCTCAGTTAGGGGAATTTTTAAGGAAGGTAAAGACGAAATAGAAATGGCCAATAGAAAGAAATATGAAATTGAATTAAAATAACTAAATTGTATTTTATTAGATTATTAGACTGTGTGATGTTATGCATGAAACCATTTAAATCTGTACTATTTTGAAGTGATATTTTGGGGATCTATTTCAAAAGAACTATTTTAGTGATTATTTATATAAAGTTAAAAATAAGTAAATATGGATGTTAACAAATGAGTCTTTGGTATAAGAGTTAAATTTTTTGGTAATTATATTACATTTAGGGTTATATAATAATTAATCAGCAAATGTTGTTTTTGTATTGAAGTAGAGTGGGATATGTAAAATTTATTTTTTAATTAATAATTGATGAACTCAAGAACAATTGGATCAGAATAGGAGTTTAAAAGAGAGCAATAATGAGGGAGATAAATAAGTGATAAAACTGAAAGACAGCCCTCTGATGTGAAAATATTACCTGAAGTAGTGGCTGAACTTCTGTCTTCTGGAATCCCAGCAGGCAACTACTGATGAGCCAAAGACAGAGTTTAGCAAGGATTATGGATGTTACATAGGGAGTACTCTAATTATGTTATTATTTTATTTTGTATTGTATTGTTTCAGGAATTGATATTGTTTAATTTAAAATTAAGTAAAGAAACTTATTATAACACACAAATTGTATTTGTGGAGGTTACACCTAAGAATGACCAGGTCCAAAGAGGTGAAGACCTATAGTAATTATTTTTTGTCTTAGCATTTAAATAAATAAACAAATATAAAAATTTGCACCTTCACACCTTGAAGTTGACACACAATACTAACTGCACTTTACTGCCTGGCAGGGAAATAGGCAGGATCATGTATACAAAACACCTTCCAAGAAAAAGGTCATAGAGTACCACTATATCTGCCCACTTACTATTAAGCCTAAGATTTTGTTAAATGTACTTTTCTTTTCACAATAGCAAGTTTAATTGTAATGGTTACTTAGCATGAAATATAATATGAGGCCTATATGACATGTTAATGTGGAAAACCTAAGCAAAGATAGGACTTATAAAAAAATTAGGCATATTGTCATAAGTTTAAGGCAAATTTCCTTTCTTAACCCCCCCAGACTCTAATGATCAGCAGCTGAATATTGAAATAATATTATTATATTTCACAGAAATGTGAACATTTCAAAATTATGTATATAAATTAAGAAACCTTTTGACACAATGTAGCATTTAAATTAAAAACTGTACTAGTAGCATGTTAGCTCCATGTGCTGGTAAAGAACACAAGAGAGAGAGAGGACATAGCAATGAAAATTACATGAAACAATTACTGCTAACATTGTCCCATTGGCTGCTGGAGCATAATCCTTGTATCAGGCTTACTGCAGCCTCATTAAAAAGGTATATCTTCCTTCTGAAGCCCAGAGCACAAAGGGCATTATTAATGCTGCACTTATTGAAAGTTCATATAACCAAATCCTAAGGAATGCATTTCCATGTCTCTGACACCCAGTGAGTGACTATCCCACAAGGAGCCTTATTTATTTACAGAGAGGCATAAACTTAATCTGCTGTTATCCATGATTCATAATACTTCTTGATGCCAACCTTGCAATTTATTAACTGTGGTGTTTACATGATAAAGAATGAACAAGATTTCTACTGGAATGGTTACAAGCTCACTTTTCTGCCTTCTGATGACCTGCTTTCTTTCTGAAATGGCATTTGGTCATTCACAACTGATAGATTTATACTTGAAAACTGGAGTTGCCATTTATATATGGATGAAAGTTCACACAATTAGTATTATGCATTATTTATTATTTCTTTTGAATAAAACAGAATGATCAAAATACTTTGATTTCACAAGCAGATGAATTACTGTTCTTAAAAATTATTATGCAATGAAGGACTATATGCTGGACATGTTATACAAGAAATATAAGCTTTGTTTACTCTTATTTAGACAAAAATTGTTATTAATCTATTTTGAACAATATTTTATGCCTTTACTGTACCCAGTGCAAAATATTCAATTGTTATGTCTGTGTCCAATGCCAAGACAATTGCAACATTTTGTGTTCTTACACAACAGTTTTCTTAGATTTAGATGACTCAGCATCATACACATATATAGTTTCATTCAAAAAGATCTCTGAGGATTTACCATATCACTACATGAATGTTAGTGAGCTACCAGAATACACTAATATCAATAGGAATAGTAACTGAAAAAATCTTACTTTTATCTACAATTGTTAATTGAATGTGTGCATATCGGTTTCATGAAAGACATCAATGTGATACACAAAGTTCTCCTGTACTCCCTGAAGCATGGTATCTTCAGATCATTAGTCAGAAGAGAAATAGTAGTTCAAGAACAGTATCTTTAATGTACCCCCACAAAAAGAAGTAATGGGAAACCAGATCTGCTGACCATGGAGATTATGCCAGTAGTTAGTTCTTATTGCTGTCAGATAAATGTCCGACCCAGTGACATGGTGATTCTTTATTCAGTTAGTGCAAATCTCATGATGAAACTTTAGGGTCTTGGAGCTAAATTATCAACTAAAGTGTCAAAATTTTGAGATACGTCATTCCAGTCACAGTTTTTCATGAAGAATTGAATTGAATGGTGTTTAACGCCCGTTTTTGCTACAGAGGCACCACAAGCAATGAACACTGATGATACACGAGATGAAATGGTAATTTGGGAAAGGATTTATTTTTTAAAGGAAGGAAGCTTTCCAGGCATAAGTTTAGGGTACCTCCCTGGCATTTGCCATTAATGAGGGCTGAGGAAAACCTGGAAAAAACCTCAGTCAGGAGGACGGTCCTGGCAGTATTTGAACCCAGACCTCCCGCTCACGAGTCCGTGCCCTAATTACCTCGGCCACCCATAGCGGTTTCATGAAGAAGAGCGCCTATTGAACCATATTATGCAAAATGGGACAAAACATGATTACAATGTTCGGTGAATGCAAGTGGGTGTTCACTTTCTAACTACCGCCACGGGTGGCCAAGGTCATTAACGTGCAGACTCATGAGTGGGAAGTCTGGAGTTCGATTCCCACCAGGACCATCCTCCCTGACTGAAGTTTTTTCCAGGTTTTCCTCAGTCCTCATAAATGGCAAATGCCAGGGAGGTACCCTAAACTTAGGCCTGGAAAGCTTCCTTCCTTTAAAAAATAAATCCTTTCCCAAATTACCCTTTCATCTCATGTATCATCAGTGTAACCACCTGTAATGCATCAGCAGTTAAAATGGGCATAAAAAACGAACAAACAAACTGCCTGTTTGCTTGCTGGTTAGGTGGAGGGCATAGTCATCATTGAAAACCAATGTGGTAGCAAAATCTTCTGCCAGCAACTGCAGAAGTCATTGCAGAAAGTTGTCACAAGTTGAAGAAGCTTTGGTTACTGTTGCAAATGCTTTCAAAGAATTTTCCAAATGGTTTCCCCAGTTGTTTGCTCTCATGGTTTTGAGACTGCATTGGTAGATCTGCTACATGTGCTTCACATTGACTTACAGACTAACTTGCATGAAATTGGAGCACACATAATGCCTGCTACCTTACTGCGATCACATTTTCAGTAATGGTTACTATTGGAAGTATAAAAAATTGCCAGATTTTCTTATTTCTTGTACGAGTTATGTAAATATGAAGTTAAAAGCAGATCTGTACTGATATATTAAAACTCCTGAGATCTTATGAACTACCCATGTACTATAAATACATGAACTTGGACCAAGAATATTGAAAAATTATTCCACAAAGAAATATAAATTCTTTATCATGACATTTAGAATACAGGTACCTGGATAAAAATATGAAATATCTGGATTCCCAGCATGTTATAATTCAATCTCCTTGAAGAGCATCATGCTCCTCGGCATTCAGAGGGGGGTAAAGCAACAAAATGCACATTCCTTAGGTTAAAGATCACATTTCCCTAAGCACATACCATCAAAATGAAATAAACAATTGAATGATGTGTTCTGCTTCAGAAGAATGTGTTTGTAAACAGATGTGATGTGTGTGCTGCATGCAGAGAAGTTTCCCTTTATTTAGAATCTTGTTATCAAACATGTCACAATACATACCTTGTAAAGATAAGCTAATATTACACAATAGAACTCTTAAAGAAAATGATGCAAAGGGAAAGTACAAATTATGGAAACCAACTTTTTTCAGAAACTTGTTCATAACACTGTACTGCTCCAACTTCCTTTGAAACAATGGAACAATTTTCTCCTTTGTTAGATTGGCACTATACCTCCTTGCTTGCTTCTCTCCAAAATAGTCGGTCCTGTGGTGTAGTGGTTACCATACTTGCCTCCTAAACCCAAGATCGCGGGTTCGAACCCGGCCAGGACCGATGGATTTTTTCGGGCGTAAAAATCCTAAGTATGGCTTCCTTCGGAAGGGAAGTAAAGCCGTGGGCCCCGTGTCGTACATTTACGGCACGATAAAGAACCTCAAGCCTGAAAGAGAGGCCTCCGAGCAAAATTTGTCAGCCGTTTCATGCCCTGAGTTGAATGGGATGTTGATGACCTGAGCTGTTAAAGAGCGTCCATAAATAAATCAATCAAAAAAAAAAATCCCCAAAATACTGATAGATACCCCCTTTCCCACAATAAAATGGATGTGCTAAGATAGACAACTCTTATAGAATGTTTCACCATATTCAAGAAAAGAAAAATCCCAAGCATATCACTTCATGCCTCAAAAAAAGCAGGCCAATATGGAAGTACTGGAAACACTCAAACTCTCTGCCATCGAAGAAATTTAAGTTCACCCAATTGGCAAAAAAAGGTTTTAGTGACAGTATTCTTGGACTTGTATGATGTACTTTTGGTGGAGTTTCACATAATTGGAATCAATGTTAATGCTAAAACATATGTTATAACATTGGCAAAGTGGTGTCATGCCCTTTGAGAAACTGGGAATGTCAACACTTCATGATAATGCTTGCTCCTATACTGCAGCTCTGATGGGCAAAAATTGAAAAGTAAGGCTGGGAGATGATAATTCACCATACAGTCCAGACTTTGTAGCATCTGATTTTCACCTCTTCAAACCTATGATAAATTCCCAGGAAGTCAACACTTGATTCAGATGAAGAAGTGAAATGGGTCATATGCAGGCAGCTATACTACAAGAGATCAGAGTTCCAAGGCATTTTAAAATTGGTGTCATAATGGGATAAATGACTTAAGGCACTTTTATCTATTTTAAAAAATAGATCAAACCTGTAGTTTTTATGCACAATTTTTTTTCCTACTCATTAAATATTTTGTAAAAGACATCTTGTGTGTTACTTTTTGATTCTCCTTGTATCATTTACACATCTTGTTGTTAAACCAGAAGGTTCAATTTGTGTAGTGTATGTGCATGTTCATGTTTGGATAGAATTTGGATCGATAACCATCCATTTCTTCCCTTCTTCCACTTGGACAAAATATGTTGCACAATGTGTATTGCCAACTTGATATATTAAACAGTTCAGTTGCATGATGCTATATTGGAGTAAAGCTTTGCACATGACTGTATACTAGAAGTTGATTATTGTTATGTTTACTAACTGTAATGCAGAAACCACAGGAAATAGTGAATTGAGGACAGCCAACAATTACACTGGGCAACAAAAAAATAATTTTTGAATGTTTCGAGCACTTCATGAGGCAATTCCTACTAATTTTGGGTTGAGAAAAACAAATATGACAATGAAAATTTTTTATTAGCTCTAGTTTCTATGATATACACAAGGTGGAAGTATTACATATTAACGGATTGAGAGAAAAGGATACATTTTAATTACATACATGCTAACAACAATGAAAGTGCATTTGATTTTTTTAACTAGTAATTACATGCTAAGAGTTCTAAATTGCTGGAAAAATACTTTGCAGATAGTCGTGTCTGAAGAGAATCATGTGGTGGCTATTGACTTCATCGTCTTTTAGCTTGCCTCTTGTGATGGAGTTCCGCAGAATCCCTATACAAAGACCAACAGTAATCCGCAAGCATTACTTCATTCCAATGGCCCTGATATCTTTGTTCCATAACAGAAATGTCCTGATGGAATCTCTCCCCATGTTCATCATTAACAGCTCCACAACTAGGAGGGAAAAAGTCTAGGTGGGAGTGGAGAAAATGGATCTTAAGGGACATGTTGCATCCAAGGTTACGGTATTTTTGCAGGAGCACTGTCACCAAATGCTTGTAGTTGTCATCTCTTTTGTTGCCTAAAAATCCATGAACTACACCCTTGAAGGCTTCCCAAGCTTCCTTTTCTTTCCCCTCCAAAACTTGGTCAAATGCATCCTTTACAAGTTCTCTTATTTGTGGTCCGACAAAAATGCCTTCCTTGACTTTTGCATCACTTAATTTCGAAAATTTCTCTCTGATGTACTTAAAGGCCCGTCCTTCTCGGTTCATAGCTTTGACAAAGTTTTTCATCAAACCCAGCTTGATATGCAGGGGTGGAAGAAGAACGTCTTTTGGGTCCACAAGAGGCTTGGCAGTCTTTACAAGAGGCATCAGATTGCGTTTCTGTGAGGAAAATGTTATTTCACCACAAATATAACAAAAGTTATTCACCATAATATTTACACATTTTCGTGGCATTTTTACAAATTTTACACTAAAAAAGCACTCGCAAACCAGAAATTTTGCATTAATTTGAGTAGAAACCACATGTAATTCACAGTCACAGCAACAGTATCTATGTTTATGACTTACAAACAGCTGAAGAGCATTTGTGTTTTGTTATTTGACAGGTGTGCCAACTCCCCCAAATTTAAAATCTTCACTCTAAAAAAAGAAATGTCACTTTATCTTCAAAACAAGAGCTAATCTATCATTTTTATGGTGATTTTTGAATTCAGCAGATGGAAATACATGTAAATTCACTATTTTTAAGCCCGAAACATTTTCATTGTTGCCCAGTGTTATCAATGATAGCTGTTGATTTGATATCGCAGCAGAGTACTTACTTTAAGATTTTTTTATCAGTGTTTAATGCCTTTTTTACTACTGAGGGAGATATGTGAAGATGCCTATATAAAAATCTTCACAGTCTAACACACGCTAGACTGAAATTCTTGAAATCCATATTTCCATGGCCAAGATGATGCTAAAAAAATTATATATTATATGCATTCAGTTTGGTGTAAACTGCTAATAGTTTCAGGTAAAAGTATGTAATAATAACAGGAATGCTAAAGGGATTGGAAAAAATATGATTAGGTGCAGTAAAATTCATATTTCAGGCAAATAAAAGGTAGTTCTATTATATTTAAGTAGTTCACAACTTTACATGATAAAATATCTAACAAACCTGACTTGAAATAAGCATTAATGCAAATATCATTGAAAATATCATTCATCATGCCAATTCCTATTTCCAAACTCGGGTATTACATATCTTTTTTGTTGTTATATTGAAACATCATTGTTTTTTCTTCTTCCTCATGTTTCCTGTATACAATCTTTGCCTACTGTGATCTTTTGGTTGCAATTTATTTTAAATTCATCCTTTTTAATTTTAGTGTACTTTATTTACAGTTGTTATTTATACAAATAAAAATTGTCAGTAATAGTGACATTTTACTTCACTTTGTATTTTTTTATACAGAGCACATTTCAAGAGTCATTGCTCCCATCACCATTATATTATATTTAACAGAAAGGGACATTTGAAATTCTCTCAGCAAAACAATTCCTCCAATCATAAACCTTCACAGTACTTTAGATTTCAGCATCAGCAATGTTGATAAATATACAGAGGATATAGATCTACCATGCCATTCATTTGTTTGGTCCTTACTTTGTGCAGTAGATTAATGCCAACAGTCGGAAGATAAGTCTATGCCACACCAGCCTGCTCAAGATCAAAATTTTGGTGATCAGTGAAAAATAGATACATAATATATACATTTTTATACACCAAATCATGAAATAAATAACAGAACTAATGGAGGAACAGACTGGGCTAGATTAGTAAAATATTTTTGTAATTTAAAAACTGTGATTGGGACTTAAAATGCTTCTCTTTTCAAAGATGCTGAAAGTGTTAATTATTGCGAGACAGGCTTTATAGCATGTAAATAAATTATTCATACATACATTAATTAACATGAGTAGAATTAAGTGCTGAAACACAATACTAATCTGTCTATTTATTTATGTTATCATTTATGTTGTGTGTTTTTATATATATCTTTATTTTGCCAACCTAGTACCCTGATTTGAGTGGGCAAACGTGGTGCACACTTGGCTGCCAACTGGCAGGAATACTGTGCTACACAAAACAAAATTATACACAAATGAATGGCACAATATATTAAAAAAGTTGAAAACCTCTGTCAATGACTTTGCAGCTCTTTCCCATATTCCACAATCCATCTTCATGAACTTCTAGAATTAGTACCAATATCAGTACCAGCTTGCTGTACTCTGGTGAGGATCCAAAGCGACAGCTGAAGTTGTGGGAGTAATTTCTGTATAATTGTAGAGAACAATAAGTAAAAGTGGCTTTATTAATCAGAGTTGATTATAAAAGACCATGCAAAGCATTATCAGATGGAGCTCAAGTGATACAAGCAAACAGATCCCATAGCTTCTGTAGATACTGCTATTGTACTATTGGTGAGAAATACAGAACAGTGCCCTGATGGGTCTAGATTAGCAGAGGCCTGTTTGATGAGATTATAAAACCGTTTCTTATACATTCCCCTTGAGGTTAAATACATTATACATATGAAGCTGTAGACAATGGAGTGGTAACATATCCTACAATAATGTATACATGTGTGGAGTTAGTGTGAACATGTTTAATATATTATTGTAGCCCCTTGAGATATTTATACACCTTCTCCATTGCTTTTGGAGCATTTTGGAGTGACTATGTGCCCTTTCATTCATGTAACCTGACTTGTGCTTGGGTTTGCCTGGACAAATGGAAACTTCTAGAATATTTTGTCATGGGGATAGTCATGTGTTCTGCTGGAAATTCTGGTGCCTGCCTGTTGTGGTTACAAATTTGTTAATTTTTGAGTATTTTTATGCTTCTATACATTGCATTTTATAAATACTTCATACATTTGGAATATAAAAAATATATGTATACAACACCATTGTCTGTAATGAAGACAGTATCTGAAACACTAATATTTACAATTATTCTTAAGGAATTACATCAGAGGTCCTCAAAATTTCCTTGACCATACACACCCTTTAAAGATCCATTGCAGATGTGAATCTCCAATATTTAACTCAAAAATTAAAATTCTAAATTTTGTATCCTACATATTTTTTAAAGTTGTTTTTTTATCAATGGTTTACAAAATTTAAAGATATAAACTAATAAATGCTCATTTTCTCAATATTTGCCTGTTTATGATAGCATATCCTTACACCACCACAATCGTCATTATTGTCGTCATCATCATCATAGCAATAAGGTTACATTCAAACAGTATATAAAATGTATAAAATTTTAATATTTTATTTTCACTCCCAAATGAGAGGGATGCAGTAGCATTTCACATTAGCTTATCTGGCTTAATAGAAGATATCTATATTCTGAGTTCTTCCACGTTTTCCATGCTTGTTTCTTACGTAAATGGTTCAGAGATAATACTCCTAATATTACAATCAAAAAGTTTATAAAATGCATAAAACAATATTAATAACTAGCCTTACCTTATTCTTAATTAGCTATTGAGTCAATTTAATACTCTTTACTCCACTTACCATTGAATTATACAGAACATGTTTCACAGGCTTTTGCCTGAATCATCAGCTGAGTTGCTTCACTGTATTAGTTCTGACATGAAATTAATTTTAAATATAACAATACCCTACTTCTTAATTTTAATTCAGGATGTTGCACTTCACTTACAAGCTGTGATGGGATAAATTTGTATTCTGAGTTCTGCTTCTAAGTTATCAAAATGGTTTCTATACTTGCTTTTTAGATAAATGAGTTTTCAGAAAGAAAGGTGTTACAAAAGGCATCATTAATTTCACGACCTTCTTTGATAGTCTGGGAAAATCTATGCAGTTTGCTGCCAAAAGATGCATGCTGTTGCCAGGAAAACTATAATGGTACATATGAGTGTTCCACATGGTCCATATTTTTTGCTTACTTATTTGCAAGCTTCCTCTGGAACAAATAGTCGCTTTCAATTTGATTTTAATTTACTTTACCTGAACAAATACAAATGGTAATTTGTATCATGTTTCATTCTCTGATAATTTATTGTTTGTATCTATATACTCAATAATGCATGGTGTTAATTTAGTTCTCTAATGCTTTATGAACCCTTGGACTCTCTTGGACTGCCTTGTGGATCCCTGGAAGTCTGCAGATGACAGTTTATGAGCTGCTTTAGCATGAGCTTAATATTCCCCAACTTTCCTCTTCTACTGTTTGAGTCGGGCTTTCATTACTAGCATGAATTTGAATGTTAACAACATTTCCTGATTCATCAGCTTTAATATCACAGATTGGTAAACATTTTAAATACATATTTGTAACACATTTAAGAATCCTAAAGCCAACACACAATATCACAATGAAAATCATAAATATAAAATATATGTATATAACGAACTCCAACTAATGGTATAATATTATATGACAAAATATTACCAAAAACATTATATAAGAAAGTGTTATACAAATAAAATCTTCAGTACCTGTGGGTTTTTTGTCTGTATACTGGTACTGTACATTCACACCATCATTTTTGGCTTTTTCTTCTAATATTTTGCTGTACTTGTCAAGACCAACACAACCCATGAACACAGCAATATTAGGACGTTTCAGTATCCACTGTAAAATAAAATGTGAACAGTATCAGATACATAGTACAAAAATGCAGCATGATGCATTCTTTTTCAGGAAAACAAAACTGATATGATAGTTTGTCAAGTTCTCTTAATAATTAAAATGTTAATTGGAACTTGCACAGTAAAGCCAATCACATAATTGATATTATTGTATGATTTAGTTGAACTACACACTCTTAATGCTTCACTTACTTGTCATAGTATATAGAACCAGTTTTGAGAACATTTCGTTCTCATCATCAGCTAGGCTAAAATTCAACTGTCTGACTATTTGTTAAGCTGTGTGTGTGTATTCTGCTCTGGTGGTGGTGTGATAAACTTGTAGTTACTGTTTTCATCCCTGATAGTGTCGAAGTTCATTAGATAGTCTTTGTATTTGTAGAAGTAGATTTTCTACCTAGCTCTATAAGTCCTTGTGCTGATTTTAATAATTTTGCTTTATTAACTGTGTGTGATTTTATGTCCAAAATTGAAATGCTACAGCCTGATTTTCTCTGTATGGTTGTACTATATGTTCCTTAAATGTTCCTTTAACCTTTGCCCATGTCTCTTTTTTATTCCAGTGTAGATTTTTTCACATTCTGCACAATTTATTTTGTAAATACCTGCTTATTTCTCTTGTGAAATACTGTCATTTATATTGTCTATAAGTACGTTTTTAACATTAAATCTGTTAACCGGTGCCCATCTGATATTAACATCTTTAAGAATATTCTGAAATTTTTGTAACCCATGGACGATACCGCGAATTTTTTAAAAATTAGCTTCTCTTTTCTTGATGAAATTATTGCGGTTTCTTTCATATGTTTTTGTCTCTTGAATTTCTGTACCTTTTTTATGTACTACTTCTTTTTTAAAACTCATTTTTAACCGCTGTTTCTTCTAGTTGTTTGTATTCATTCACTTACTTCTTCATGAGCAGATTCGAAACACACATCAACTCAGTTTTCCCATACATATTTAAGATATGGTACAGATATGTTAAAAATATATTTGCCATAGTTAACAAAAAACTCCTTGATGATGCCTTAAAACTTTTGAATACATTAGATAGAAACATATCGTTTACATATGAAACAGATAATATGTTGCCATTCTTGGATATTAAAATAATGAAACGTCAAGGAAATCTGGAATTTGGAATATACAGAAAGAATACACACGCAGGTAATAACATCAAAGTTGACAGTTTTAACATGACAGCGCACAAACAACGGTTTAACACACTGGCTGGTTAACCTACAAATTAGCAAAGAAGAATGTTTTAATGAATACAAACAAATATAAGAAACAGCGATTAAAAATGGTTTTAAAACAGAGCTAGTACATAAAAAGGTACAGAAATTCTAGAGATAAAAATATATCAAAGAAACCACAACATTTTCATCAAGAAAAATAAGCTATTTTTTAAAAAATTTATGTATCATCCATGGGCTACAAAAATTTTCAGATTTAATATCAGATTGGCACATTTAATGTTAAAAACCTACTGATAAAGACAATCTAATGAACTTCAACACTGCTGGGGATGAAAACATAAACTACCAGTTTATCACACCACCACCAGAGCAGAATACACATTCCTACAGCTTAACAAATTATCATACAGTTGAATTTTAGCCTAGCTGATGATGAGAATGAAATGTTCTCGAAACCTGTTTATATACTTTGACAAGTAAGTGAAGCATTAACAGTGTGTAGTTCAACTAAATCATACAATAATATCTGTCTTAATAGTTTACTTGCAAGTTGATAATATTGGACATTCATTAAAGGAAAGTCAGAGGGCAGAGAATCAATAGAGGATGAGTCCTGTTCTAGGTAATTTCTTTGAGTGCATGTGAAGGTGATCCATAATGATGTGTATGGGATTTATAAAGATTGCCTTGCACATCTGAAAAATTGAAGTTAAAATTTTTGGCATTTCTTGAAATGTTCAAGTTTCTGATTTTTTCTCCAGGAAAGTGTTCAAGGTCAAGTTTAGGATACCTCCCTATTATTTGCCAGTGATGAAGAATGAGGAAAAACCTGGGAGGGGAAAAAAAAAAAAAAAAAAAAAAAAAACTCAAGTCAAGGATGGATGGTCCTGGTACTATTTGAGCTGCAGACCTTCTGTTCATGATTCTGTGCCTTAGCAGCAGCTTTGGCCATCCACGTCAGTCCATTGGTGAAATGATAACCATGCTAGAGTTAGCTTCCTAAACCCAAGTCAATCCCGGCCAGGAACGATAGATTTTTTCGGATGTAAAAATCCTATGTATGGCTTCCGTTGAAAAGGAAGTAAAGCTGTGGGTCCCGTAATCATACATTTATGGCATGTAAAAGAACCTCAAGCCTGAAAGAAGAGGCTTCTGAGCAAACTTTATTGGCCGTTTAACACCCTGATTTGATTGGGACGCTGATGACCTGAGATGTTAAAGAGCACCCGTAAATTAACAAATCAACAATTGGCCACCCATACTGGTACATTTCTAATGATATATTAGTATACAGTAAATTCTACTACAATTATATACCATTTTTTTCCTTTAATACTGAAATGAAAACTTGGTAATATTCTACAAGTTTTATTAACTTAGGTAAATTATAATAAATATCTTTGTATAACAATGTACAACTTTGTACAAATAATGTATTATTTTTATGATAATAATATTTGCTGATGTTGGTATCAGGTTGTAAGAAATATTTACAGAATGAATTTTGGCTATAAATCCAATTACATGGAAAATTGAAGTCTCATTCATGACAGGTTGGAAATTGCTTGCATTCTTTGCAATTTTAAATACGTGTGGCTTTCACAGAGTATGTTGAAGTATAAATTATGTTTTCTTTAACTAATTTGCCTTCTCATATATGAGGGGAAAAGCACCCCCACTATCCATTTAATTCCCACTCTATTGAAAGGATTTCTGTTTCCTTTAGGATACAAATAAATAACATATAGAGAATAAATATGTCCATTTAATTCCCACTCTATTGAAAGGATTTCTGTTTCCTTTAGGATACAAATAAATAACATATAGAGAATAAATATTATATTAATTCATAAGCTTATAAAGTGTATATACATCTAAAAGAGTATCTTCTTTGGAAACAGTACTTTATTCTTCTTAGAAAAAACCTCAAGCCACTTCATGAATAACCAATTAAAGCACATGTACCAAAAGAATAAAAACAGGAAATAAATGATTTTACGTTTCAGAAGCTTACAATATAGTTCTGATATATCATCTCAACGTCAACCATATAAGTAATGCAGGGCTCTTCTACTGTTCACCTGCACCAAAGTAACTAATAAAAATTCAATTGTAAGACTGCAAATACTTGTTTGTTAAAGGGTTACACTTTTAATTTTCACTAGTTTTTTGTTTAACCCTCAGAAAAACTACATAAGTAATAAAAAAAAGGGGAGGGGGGAAGATATAAAATGGCATTTGTGACCAGCTATTTCATTCAAATGCAGCATTACATTTATCTCCATTTCTTCATTACTGAACATTATATTTCAGGTACATCTCACATGATTTTTAGAGCAGTGCAATTATTATTTTGGCAGTTGAGCAAGAAAAAACTAGCAACATATACTTCAAAAGTTATTGAGCTTCACAATTTCTCTTATATTTGAAGTAATATAACTATTGTATAAACTTATGGGATACTAATCTAATCTAATGTTACCTAAAATGCTCTCTCTATGCTCAAGAAATAAATATTTCATATAAAACTGTTTACGATCATGTTGATAAATGTTTCAACATATGAAATTAATGACTTCTTTTACTGCAGCTGCTTTTATTACAATTAGTCAAACAAATGCACAATATATATTAAATATACTATTTAGAAAGAGTTTTTCAAAACATGCATCATTATGAACTGAATCATTTTATAAAACGTGATACAAAAGAAGGCATAGATATTGAATAATCTCCCCTTTAGTTTATACATTATGTGCAAATAGATTTTGTTGATTTGTTTTATTTATGGATGTTCTTTAAACATTTCAGGTCATGAGCATCCCATTCAATTTAAGACATGAAACAGCTGATAAATTTTGCTCAGAGGCTTCTTCTTTCAGGCTTGAGGTTTTTTCATACCATAAATCTACCACATGGGACCCACAGTTTTACTTTTCTTCCAAAAGAAGTCATACTTATACTTTTTAGTGCAAATAGAGTAAACGGTTCATACTGCTCAATGAATTAATTTTTTATACATAGCATAGTAAAAAAAATTCAAATAAAGTTTTTACCTTTTGCATTCTATGATAATTTTAATACATTTTAAAAATTAATTTATTAATCACTTATACACTTATATAAGCAAATTTACAAATTTTTTAACTTTACCTAATTAACCATTGAACTCTTAATTGCTCATCAGTAGTTTTCTTCTGGAATATCTAGAAGACCTAGGCTCAGTTGCATCTGAGTATTACTTCATATAGACACAATACAAGAAAATATTTGATATTTTCATTAACACTAAGAAAATTTATTAAGAGAAAAAATACTAAGTAAAAAGCAATACATAACAACAATATATTAAATATAAATGATTTCATGTCATTGACCAAATGGATTGGTACATTTACCTACTCCAGAAGGCATTCTGTGTGATAATTCTAGAAATTTTGAAGTAACTTCTAAACTGCACTCTAACATACATAATCAAATGGCAAGCCCAGAACTGCTTCCTGGAAAGGATAAATTGCTTGGATGGGGTTCTTTACAGTGAAAACATGAATGCATGAGACTATAGAGTTCATTTCATGCACTATTGTTACATTTCGCCCATTATCTTACCTATTTGTGATTAAGAGCACTTTAACCCAGATAAACATAGGGGCAGCATAGTTTTAAACTTAAACTCATCAATAATTTGTTTCCCATTAAATAGCCACATTAGTTTAAGTACAAAAACTATATTACTTTAGCTTAGTTCCCCCCCCCCTTTTTTTTTCCTAATTCCTATTTTAATGACAGCAGCATTACTGCTGACAGAATCAAAGGAAATGTTCAGTAATAAAATGTGAGCAACTAGTATTGAAAGAAGAAAGTTATCTGCTAAGAATCAGCCATACTATATAAACTCTTTTAAAGACCTTTTACTTGAAACTGCACAAGTAAGTACCCAAGTCTTTTCCACATAAGAAAACCAGGGTGGAGCCTTATTTCAAAATATGCATATACACAAATCAACCTACTAGCTGACTATAGTGGGTGGTGGAGAACTAAGCAATATGTATATACTTAATACATAAACATTACTGAGCCCTAGTGAACAATATACTATTAAAAATTGTCTCACCTGTGCTACTCTTAAGGCATTTTGTGTTGCCCCTCCTGGAATATATTCCACGTTGTATTTTTCAACCATTTCATCATACAGAGATTCGTGCTTTTCCTCAGCAAGAATTGCATTATTTGGTTTCATTCCATATTTTTCAAGAAATTGCTCATCTACTGCTGCTGATATATCGAGCAATGGATTGCCCAGGCCAAGTATCAATCCCTCCCTAATAAACATATTGGGTGATATGAAATACACTTTTTCAGGTTAATATACATTACATTTATCACATGCATGTATCATCTCGCCAGGTTACAAATTAGATGTGATACTTAGAAGCAACAAACTCTAGGATATTAATTTTTATAATTCAACCTATTTTTTCTATAAAATAAATTATTCCATTTGATTATATGATCTAATCATATGCACACAAATACAATGCATCACTTTCAATAATCTAGAACAGCAATCCAATTTACCGAATTTCATCCATTACGTTCACAAAATGAATTACACTCCCGAAAACTGCTAACAAGCAATAAGCTTTATCTACATAATTTTGACCCCTACATCCACATGCCATATACCCAAGGCCAGGTCAAGGCTTTGCGCAAAAAGCAAAGCGTGAGGTTAGGTAACCGGCTTTCCAAACATCAAGGCATGGGTACAAAAATATCGTCGTGTTACAGTGTTGCCAAAAAAAATTTCCAAAACAGTCGCTAATTTTGGAGAGAATACCGTCAGTTCCGTGCTTGTCAGCTAAAAAAAATATTAAATAAATAGGAAATGTTGAACTCACCTATTCCGTGTCTGAAAAGCTGCTACTTTCCTCATTTGCACCAGCTGCTGTACAATTATAGGAAAATGAAGATGCGCTGAGTATTTTCCAGTAGTACCAATTCAATTTATGACTCTTTTTAAAAGTTTAAATGACTACATGATGTAAACTAAAGCGGTTATTACATGCCTCTCTATCATTTAAAAAAAGCCAATTTTATTCAGCAAGGTTTCTTCTAATATACGAGAAAAAACAACTGCAAGGAATGACTTGACACGGCGTATAACATAACGATATGGTAAACCATTTTATTTTTATTGCTTTGCAAACACGATTATACAACGCACTAATTATAGCAATATTATCAATTCCATCACCATTATCTTATTTGTAGTATTCTTTGAATAATAAGTTAAACAAGTTATACGTTTATTCCTCTTGAGTTTTAACTCTGCAGGTGACGTAGCTGGACCCAAGAATATTGACTCAATTATTGTGTTCTGCCTTTGAACAAATAACGTAAACTTTCTTATACATATGGGGGTAGGTCATAAGTTTCCGGCCTCGCCGATAAGGATTATCGCCTTCACAAAATCCTTATCTGGTGTCATAGTTTATCTGTTATGAGAATAATTGCAGCTGTAACTTCCGCTCCGCCATGTTCAATTGTTCAGATATAATTGCACAAAGAAGGTTACGTGTAGAAGATATAGATATATATATATATATATATATATATATAGAGAGAGAGAGAGAGAGAGAGGGGGGGGGGAGAGAGAGAGAGAGAGAAGTGCGAGAGTTCCGAACCAAGCTATTTATACTTTTTTCAGAAAGTACTAATGTAAGTAAACGTTATAGTACTCTTCTTACATTGTCGACCACTTTCAATATCTTTATATTGGGTATGAGCATGTAAACGTTGATTTTAGTGTCTATGGGAATCTCGTCGTTCCTCTCGTGATTCAGTACTATCAAATCAATTGGGCATAATTATCTTCTGTTCAATTTATTAAGGAAGTGATGTAAAAAGTCCTCTTCCTAGAAAAAAAAATATTCTCAACGATATAAAATCGAGAAAGAAAAGATTCCAGATTCCCAGAACACAAAAAATTGACACAAACAAGTTGAAAGCAAGTTAATTAAAGCATGGTATGCTAAGTTGAATGTCGAATTTTGTGGTATAAAATCAGCGTAAAAGAAAAATATTGCCTTCAAACGGCAGTAAAAGGCTTAAGGCATAGGCGTAATGTCCATGTCAATGGTTGGACATTGTTAAATGATACTACTGCCCATTAAATGGAGTTCAAGTAAGTTTGGCCTCAGTTGCATCAAAAGACTTAAAACTTCGCCCAACAAAGTGCAACCAAATAAATAACGTGTTTTGAAATCACATCTTTGTAAGGAATACGGTACAATATACGGGGTAGGTTTATAATTTTCCGGCCTAACCATGTTATAGGTATGATAAAGACAAAAACTATATTTCACTTTTCAATATAGTTACCCTTTATTGCAATACACTTCTCGCATCTTTGAATTAACATTTATATCCCCCCCCAAAAAATAGTCAGAAGTTTTGTGTGCAAAATGGGCATAAACAGCATCCATCACTTCTTCCTCACACTTAAATTTCCTTCCTCGAAATCCTTCTTGAGTTTTGAGAAGACGAAATAATGACGGGGAGCTAGATCTGGGCTGTAGGGTGGATGGTCGATCCCCTTGAAGCCACATTTTTTCACAGCTTCCTTTGCAACAAGAGCTGTGTGCAGAGGCGCATTGTCGCGAAGAAGGGGCACAGTACCACTCAGCTTTCCTCACCTTTTCTCTTTGATGGAAGCACGTAGTCTGTGAAGTAGTCCAGCATAGTACTTCCCATTTGCTGTGGTGTTCCTCTTCTTGAAGTCAATAAAGAGTATTCCTTCACAGTCCCAAAAGATTGTGGCCATGAACTTCTTGATTGACTGAGTGACCTAGAGGCGGTGCTTCGCCAGGTTTACGCCACTCCATTGATTCTCTTTTGGACAAGGGGTCATAGTAGAGAACCATAGTTTCATCTCCTGTACAATGGTTTGCAGAACTTCTCTCTCTTTCTCGTTGCCATGGCAGAGCTCCAAAAAATGCCTGACAACAGATGACTGGTTGCTGCTTTTGGACTGAGGAAAGAAGTCTAGGCACCCATCTTGCACTAACCTTATTCATGTTTAAATATTCATGAATAATTTGAAGGACTGTTGTTTTAAAAAGGCCCAACCCTGCTGCTATTTTTGAAATTTTGAACCGCCAAAAGTCCATAATGTCTCCTTCCACAACAGCGATGTTTTTAGGAGTGAGCACTTCCAAGGGCCGACCTGCATGCTCTTCGTCTTCAATGCATTTTCGAACCATTCGAAAAAGTTTGGTCCATTATTTTACGGTAGAATACGAGAGGGATGCTTCCCCATATACACCGTCCAATCACTGTTTAATTTCATTTGGAGCAAGTCTTTCTTTCTATATATATCCCGGAGTCCTCTCTAAGATTTTTCTACTAAAAGAAATTTTCAACTCTAATTCTTCATTTGCAACTAAGTGTTGTATTATGTTTCATCGAAAGTTACTATTCAATACAACCTTCTGATTCTCAATGGACATTAAAGGAACCCACCTTTGCAGAGACCTTTTGGTAAAACAAGTTATAAATTATCCTAAGCTCAGAAGCGACTTCAGAAAACGTCAAACGTCGGTCACACTCGATAAGGTTCCGAATGGCCTGAACGTTTGTTTTCGTCCGCTCCTTCGAGATCGACGCTGGTGATTTTAATTTTTCACTGGTCTCGTCCTTCTGTGAAACATTTGTGTCAGTCTACACTAATGTCTTAGCATCTTATTCCTAAGCGTTGAATCTTTGCACAATTTTGGCCGATTTTACGCCTTTCCGTGCCAAAATTTAATGTGTTGCGCCATCGACGAGTGTACTCTTGCTAGGACAAGATGCTCCTGATAAACGAAACTGCTGGATGAGACCGGTTTCTGTAACGCCTCAAAGGTGTGTCTCACTCCGTATTATTCACAAGTGGAATATTATTCTGAAAACAATTACTACGGTGCTCCAAGTACTTGAACTCGTGTTTAATTTAGCAACAGACCAACTGTAATATGTTTATGTTCAAACACGCTCTGATAATTCACGACTGACATGTGCTACAGTTCCGAAGACAAAACGAAGAAGTTGGAAACAGCTGTAACGCCTAGTCCAAATTTCTTGCTACATGTCGACTATCTGCTATTTAGAAATTTATGAAGGAGACACTTACTTCTTGTGACCACTTTAAAATGTGCTACTTGTGACTACACGAATAAAACATTGTTGTATTAACGAAGTATCGAAAAAGTAGCAAGCTAATTTACAGGGATACCATTCGATATCAATACCTTTTGAGTATTAAGGTAACGAGAATATCGAGTACCACTCTCTAATTAGCAATAACATTGCTAACAATTTTTTTGCTGTATACACTGCTTCATAAACGGTACTTAAAGTTTATAGGTTCACATTCTAAGTGATTTAACTGGTGTTAATTTAGAAATAAGTAAGGCGTGTCCTCTTTCATCCACTTTCATATAAGTTTATATGAACGATATCATTAAAAACTGATTGAAAGTATTACAGGATTTTAATAATTAATAACAAGAATTTTACAATATTGCTCTTTGGTGATGTTCAGATTATTTTAGAAAGATCAAATTACGAAATTTAAAATGCAGCTCACAAATTAAGTCAGGTTGTTGCAAAGTATGGTAGGATTATCGTAACAAACGAAATAAATAACAGCATTTCAAGGATTACAGCCAAGGAGAGCGAAAATTGCAAAGTATGGGAAGCTTATTCTATGAATAAATGAATTTAATTATCCAGGATATAATTTAAGCTGTAATAAATAAAATGATATTTAGATTAAACTAAACAGATTTAGAAACTTTTGTGAAAAGTCCAAAAAACATTTAAGCACAACATGAAAACAGAAACGTTACTAAACACATATAACGTTATAGGATTTTGTATCATTATTTTTATGTGGATGTGAAATTCGAATTTTGAGAGCAGATCAACTGAGATAAATATAGATATCATAAATGAGATTCTTTATCAGGATTTTTATATCAGGAAATAAACTATTAAATCATAAAATAAGTACTGATATTAAACAAGAACTATATATGAACCCTACACCATCAATCATTCAAAAGTATAGAACAAATCGAACGGAGTACATCCAATATATGTCGGATTTTAAAATAGCAAATCCCGCTTTATACTATAATCCTACAGGAAAAAGAAATATAGGTCTAACATTGAAAAGTTGGCCCGAAGTTTTAAAACGGAACAGGCCAATGGGCCTAATGCTTGATGCAAATAATGACAATACACTAATCGCAGCAGGTTTTGTAGTATTTTCAAACAAAAAGAGATGCCGTACCCTTATTAAAAAATACGAACGGTTTTAGGGAGCACATTTTACATTTTACTGAAACAGATCTGTAATAAATGTTACATATAAATTAAAACTTAAACTGCACGTATCACAAATAATTTATTTTTACACTAGGCACACACATAGCATTCAATTGACCGTGATTGTTAATTACATATATGACGCATTATGGGCAATTTTTTATTTTATATTTGGTATACACTTCCTATATAAACTTGTGATGAAAGCATACGGAATAGCGATAGTGATAAATAGTAATAAATTTACTATTACTTCTTACATCTCGAGAGGTAAAAACAATTGGGTACACATTTTACGCTACGCTACTTCTTGTTGATAAGTCTTACTTCCAATGCTATCTGGTTAGGTAGTGTTAGGTTTACTGAAGCAAATGATTATCCATTTATTGAAGAAAATAACGTACACAACTTTTTCACACAGTCTTATAACACAATTATTAAAATAAAATTGCTACAAGAAAACACGCAATTTACCTGAGAATAAACGTGCTGCTTTGTGTGCCTCTTGCAGACAAAAGCTTGTTTTTTTTTTTTTTTTTTTGAATGATTTATTTATGGACGCTCTTTAACAGCTCAGGTCATCAGCGTCCCATTCAACGCAGGGCGTGAAATGGCCGACAAATTTTGCTCAGAGGCCTCTCTTTCAGGCTTGAGGTTCTTTTTCGTGCCGTAAATGTACGACACGGGACCCACGGCTTTACTTCCCTTCCGAAGGAAGCCATACTTAGGATTTTTACGCCCCGAAAAAATCCATCGGTCCTGGCCGGGTTCGAACCCGCGATCTTGGGTTTAGGAGGCAGGCCAGTATGGTAACCACTACACCACCAGGACCGACACAAAAGCTTGTTGACGCCGTACTTCATGATATGTACAATATTATCAAAACCTTTCTTTGTGTAAGCCTTAGACAGCGGTTAAAGAAGCACATGAACTTGGACAGTATTGTTTACAAACTGTAGCTCTGTTTATATCTCTGTAGCTCATATTACGAATTGTAAATACGTTTTAACCTCGAAACTAAAGAGTAAAGACAACCGTTAGCTAATCCACAAGGATTCTGGTAGCCACTACACAGTGGGCTAGAAATCTTATTTAGCGAAAAAAATTATTTTTTGTTACCAATCTATTTTAATCGTATTTGTGTCATTGTGCTGACTCATTATAACTAATAATTAGAGCAAGTAAAACATGAAAAAAAATGAAAAAAATGAAAAAAACATAAAAATATGAAATGACAAAATGTGGAAAATATGCAGTGTTTCTTTTTCTTCTGTCGGCTTTAATTGTGATACTTGGAAGATAAATGATAGGCATTCAAATGAAAAGATAATGGTTTACTATTTATGCACTAATTTAACACCATAATAAAATGTTTATTTACCTTTAAATCGATTATCACTAATTATTAACCAAAAATATGATTTACTTCAAAATAGTAATACAGAACTAGTTTAAAACTCCTTGTTGCAATGTAATAGCAACAATTTAAGAAGTAGACTGTATCGTCTGTCGGCCAGTATTATTCCGTGTGATGCAAAGCTTCGTTCCACTTTACGAGCTGTAATAGTAAATTCTAAATCATATTTGTGAGGAATACTCACTACTATAACTTTTCGATCTTTCAAATCATCGTTCAGCAAGTCATCCAGTTTTTTTTTTTTTTGATAATGCAATTTGCTTTATTTTTGTAAATGTCATGTTTCTATCAATAATTATGTTTATTTCATTAAGTACTCTTTTGTAACACATTTACCGTTTGGTTTTACATAGCCAATCACTCCAAAATTATCTGGACCCTCGTGAAGAGAGTAACGTGAGTTCTAAAGCTCCAAAAATGCATAAACATGCCTCAAATAAATATTCGGCAAACTGATTCTATGGTTCTGTTCACTGGCTTGAATTTGTGAGCAACGTTTGAACTAAGGTCTTTTTTTTTTTTTTTTTTTTTTTTTTCCCTTTATGACATTCTTTCGTTAGCGCCTTTCTTGCGAAATATTGAGTTTAAAACTTAGTTTTAGCATTCACCTACATTGTAAAAAGAATGTATTGTGTTAATTAATATACATTTTATATGTGTATATTAACGCTAATGTTAATTAATGTTATTAATGGAAAAGCCTACATCTTAGCTGCAATCTTTCCATTGCTTACATAACACTTAAAATCGGAAAGTCAGGCTTGAATAGCTCTTTTCGATTTATTCATAAATAAGTTACACGGTATGCACACAACATACTGCAAATAGAGCCAGCCAAGTGTAAAGTGAGCCCGACATTAGATCGCACTCATGGCAGACAAAGTAGTTGGAGGTTGGGGATGAAAAACGATATTTTGCTTACTTCTTCGGTTTTACCTTTCATATATCTGCTTTTTAAAAGTATATTTTGTAGCTGTAAACTGGTTTCTATTGCATTGAAAACTCATAGTGTCAATGCAGCCAATATCTGTAAATTATCAATATTTACTACATGCTTAAATATGTGAAAATATGAACATTTTCGTAAAACATGCAAATATTTTTAAAATATTATGAAATACGCTATTTTTTTTTTCTCAAGCAATTTAGGTTCCCCATTACTTACAACGTAAAAATTCTGATTCCCGCCTCATCCTTCTTTGTAGTTTAGAGTATGAGATATAATATTTTTACTCGCTCTACTTATAATGATATTTGTATGAAAGTATTTTATAAGGGATGTGTCAATGCAAACTAAGCTGTGACAAATTATTTTCAATATAATTGAAATTTGACCTTATAATTAAAAAGGTTAATACTTCCATTCTTCCTCATCCCCCTGCATTTCTTCTTCCACTCCTTCCAATTCTTGTTCTTCTTGTTCTTCTTCCTCTTCTTGTTCTTGTTCTTCTTCTTCTCCTCCCATTTTATCATCTTCATCCTTTCTATCCTCTGACTTGCACAGTACTTCTGAATCTTAGGCAAACCACTCACAGGACTGCCTGGTTGGATTGGTAGTAGTGAAATGGGTGAAATTAATGGATCTTAATATGAGATTAAGGATATCTTTTCATGAACACTTTCGTGCAGAACATTCTGATGTGCTCCGTACTTCTTCTGACAGCAATCCGATCGGTAAAATAAAATACTCAATCACTTTTGTCCCGTGGTATCTTGTGCACTTACCAGGGACATGTAAATGCTGGTTAGCTGTCTTGTGCCTGCATATTAAATGCACCAGTATTAAGAGGATAGCTACTAGATATAGAATGCAATATCACTAAAAATCGGAACATTAATTAACAGTTTACTCCTGTGATGAGTGCAAACGGTTATGAGTTTAGGAAGACTTGCAAGTATTGTCATCATTAAAAGTGTCGCTACCTCCAGCTCTTGGTCTGCGATCTAAATATATTATTTTTTTGTTTCCTGACAGCAAAATTAGTTTTGGTGGCTTTTGACCTCACTTGGCATTTTTTTTTACTTGCAATCGATACGCAGTTTGTAACAAACATTCCATGAACCTAATCGGCTTGGCGGCTCAGTTCTTCAACTGAAAAGTTGTCATTTTGAGATATTTATAGTATCCGAATCCTTATTCCATGCACTTTTCATTTCCATAATGCTACAAATTCTAAGGCGACCTCAGAACACATAATGTATTGGTGAACTGAGAAAAAGTAACTGAATACTTAATACTGCTACAACAAACAAAGATAACAAAATTGCTTATTTTCTTTTCTTTCTTACTTTAATCGTTTGATTGGGAGGGGATGAAGTCTGCTGCTTATACCCGTCAGCCGCCGTTCATAATTACTGCGTACAGAATATTCAAAATCTGCAAACAACACATACATAGGCTTCATGAAGTCATCGCGGAACGGAAACTGTACTTCCGGTATTGTTGTATAGCGCCGCATGGCCAATATAGAGGGGCATACGAGTCTCCGGAGATGCCTTTCTTCTTTTTTCGTTGTATTTATCCTCCTCCGTGTATGCAGAGCTTACACACCAATACCCGGATCAGTCGCCTCTCCTGACCGGGGGGAGGGGGGGGTAAATTACTCTGAGCACTCTGAGGGACTCGAATGAATGGTCAATTCTATACCAGGGCCATATCGATGCCCTCACAAACACGGAAGACGTAAAAACACACAGACTGGTGGAATGAAGATGAATGGTGAAACCATGCATGAGAAATTCTAACCTATCATTTGCCCTTTCTTAAAATAGAACGAGGAAAACTACAAACAGAAAGCTTCGGTCAGCCGCAGGATATGAACGTAGTGCATCCCGAATACGAGTCCCAACCGTTACTGCCTTAGCTCGGTTTATGCGTTTATTTCTGTTTATTATTCCCACACCAACGCAATAAGAATGACCATTCCTTACACTGCAGATAGCTACCGTGTTATTTTAAGGTCAATAGTATTAAAATACACATATAAATGCCAGAAAATTCAAACAATCGGAATACAGCCAAAAACCTAATGACTTATGTATGCAAAACAATTGCTGCTGGTTTATTCAATTTGCGGTGACTGTTGCTCTCAGATTCATAGTTTATGTCTGGGTGCCTAAGGCATTTTCTGCTAACTTAACCCAGAAGGCTGTTTGCCGTTGACAATTGTTACAGCAAGGCGCCAGTTGCCGAATAAACAGAAACTTTGTGGGTGGCAATATTACGCACCTCTCTCTAGCTCTTTCCGCAATTTCTTTTACTATTGCTTATTTTATTACGTTTTATTTGTGTGTTTATTCAATAATCGTTTAATATTTATCACAAACAATAAAGAACAAGGTGCACAATATGTAAATAGGTACACAGGGATGGAGTGACTGATATTGATTCATAGGATGCGCTTGAATAAAACAGACTCTTGTAATAGGCAGTTCCCAAGGTAGTTGACGATAGTCATACGTTAGCTAGTGGTGAATTTGAATATACAGTAGGGTTCTTGCAGGTGCTTGCGCGATCCCTTTGTTAAATACTCGTACTTATGTTAGTTCGGAGTTGTTTAAAAAAAAAAGTCATTAATTTAACCATTTCCTAATCTATATTTTCCTAAAGTAATAAACTGAAAATATAGATATTTTAACAATTAGGAGGTAATTTGCACTGGTCTCTCTGAACGTATTTTTAATTTTGGTAAGTACTGTCTTGTTTGAACCCGCACTCATTTTTGGTGTCATTCAACTGCCGGGCTCTTGTAATGTTCTACTGTCGTTATTAATGCCTGTATTATTTTTCTTAGTATTTCTGTGAAGTGGTGATAGTCTGTTAGGTAAAATATATACAGGGCAAAGTTCGTTAATGTGTTTTTTAAAGGAGGAAAAAAGGTACAGATAAAGCAAATGTAGTTGAGTGTTCTACAGTTATGGTGTTCTACAGTTATGGTGTTCTACAGTGTTAATTTTTAATTATATTTGAAAAGTTCGACAGACAAGATTACGGAAATTCTCTTACGTGATGAGATAGCGTATGTACTAAGTCCTGGGTTTGAAGCAAAAACAAATAAGTTCAAAGACAGATAGTTTAAGAGACAAGAGTGATATCCCCAATGGTTGGGATTATTATACTTATTATTAT